>OX419699.1:7800000-8327894 GCA_948474745.1 Oligia latruncula
GCCATCTTGGATTTGAAATTTATCATAGTGTATAGTAGTCTACTAGTCAAGCCCTTTCATTTGATATCCATATTGAGGGAGTAGTGAAAAAAAAATGTAATTCGCCATTTTGTGGTCGCGGCCATTTTGGATTTGAAATTTATCATAGTGTATAGCATTCTACTAGTCAAGCCCTTTCATTTGATACCCATATTGAGGGTGTTGTGAAAAAATTTGTAATCCGCCATTTTGTGGCGGCGGCCATCTTGGACCGATTTTCATCAAACATAGCTAAGAACACTCGCGACTAATTCACCTTTCAAACAAAAAAAAGAAAATCAAAATCGGTTCATCCGTTCGGGAGCTACGATGCCACAGACAGACACACACACACAAACACACAGACACGTCAATATAACACCCCGTCGTTTTTGCGTCGGGTGTTAAAAAATATTGAGGAAAGTCTCTATATTCCTAATTACTTAATGAAGATGAATGTTGGTCGTCGTCGTTTGCTACAAATGTTTTGGGGTAGCTAAAAATATTCTTTTTTTATTTCAGCTTACTTAAGCAAGACAGACGTGAACGTCATTGTCGTGGACTGGAGTAAACTCGCGATGTCTGAATACACCATCGCAACTAGAGGTGTACCCGCTGCCGGCCGTGATCTTGGACTGTTCCTAGCTTTCCTTAACAGAGTGACCGGCCAGGCCTATGACCAAATGCACCTTGTCGGCCACAGCTTGGGCGCCCACTTTGTCGGTAACGCTGGCAGAGAACTCGGAGGAAGAGTCGCTCGTATTACAGGTACTTAACATATTTAATTTAACTTAGCTGTTGTCCGCAGATTTGAAATCAGCTAACAACAAAAACACTAGAGAAATTAGTGATCTTTTTTATCATCTGATTCAACTTACCTATATCGTTATTCATTTTGATAACGACCTTGACAATTTTGAAATATGTATTTTTAAGCTTTGGACCCTGCTGGACCCCTATGGAAGGACAACACAAACCGCGTCACACGTAGTGACGGCGTCTACGTTGAGGGTATCCACACCAATGTCGACAGTCTTGGTATCGGCTCCAACGTCGCTGACGCTGACTTCTACCCCAACGGTGGTATGTCCCAGCCTGGCTGCCTCACCAACATCTGCAGTCACAATCGTGCCTGGGAACTGTTTGCTGCTACAGTGACATACAACCATTTGGTTGGCCGTATGTGCGCCAACAAAGCGCAGCTCACCTGGAACACTTGCCGTGGTGCTCAACTCAGTATGGGCAACGATGACTTAAGGAAGACAGGGTGAGTTGTATTAACAGATACCGATTTTTTATTTCACTTAAATATTATTTCATTAATTACGTAAACATGTACATAATATTGTTGTTAACACCGATGTACTGATTAAATAGGCACATAATTCTACAAAAATATAAGAAATCAGCTTCTGCCCGCGTGAAATGTAGGTACCCGACCCACCGCGTTGCATTCCATCACTCGCCCGCGCTATTACCTCGTTATCGCTTTACGTTCTTTCTGTCTTTTTTCTTTTTGCTCGGCTTCTCAGAGTCCTAGCGTGATGGTAAACATATAGCTTTCCTCAACAATTGGGCTATCAAATGCAAAAAGATTTTATCAAATCCGCCTGTTAGTTCCAGAGATTAGCGCGTTCAAACAAACGAACAAACTCTTCAGCTTTATTATTAGTATAGATAGATAATGGAGGTCATTAAATTTATATTATTACTCCTCCATTTTTGAAAACAAATGTAGGTAGTTGTCGTTTTTAAATTATTAATGTCTCTTTGATTAATGGAAAAACAATTTCGAATGACAAAACATGCAAACATATTTATGCCAACGGTACTTATTTTATTTTCGTTTGTATTTTTACTCACACCATTTGTTTCTCTTTCTTTTTCAGATTTGGAATGTACCGTTTGGACACCGGCAAGAGTTATCCTTACTAATTTGACGAACCTACCTGACTTTAATAAATAATTCATTGAATTGCTTCTTTTATATTTACATAAACTCTGTTTCTTATACCTTGGTAATTTAGTAGATTTAACTGTCATGAGCCAATTGTTACAAATGGCAAATATCTACGTCAAATTAAGCATAAATGACCAAGCTATGTAGAAAAGTCAGCTAAATTATAGAATTTAGCTGACTTTAATAAATAGTTTTTTTGGTAAATAAAATTAAAATTCTGATAAAGCGAAAGAGATATCATAGATCTTAATATAGGTTTGCATTTAAAATAGCAACCTTTGATAATCCAAATGATTTGTCACCCGATATGGCAAGTAAATTAGACGAAATGTAATAATAGCCTCCCCGACCGTTTTCGGTCACGGTGGCCAATCTCAATGGAGATTAGCCAGGTACGCAGGAGATATTATAGTGCACAAGTGTGTACGCAAACACAGGTGCATTCTCTGTTCCTTTACTCTCATAGTCTGATGGGACGGCAATCCGACACGACCGGGGAGAGTTCAGGCGCAGGACCGACGGCTTTACGTGCTTTCCGAGGCACGGGGGTATTATACCGCCAACTTCCAAACTTCGGACTGTTACTAAGAATGGAAAACCCAATAACACTTTGTCCGACCCGGGAATCGAACCCAGGACCCCACGCTCAGCAGTCGCGCTTGCAACCACGAGACCAACGGGGCAGTCAGACGAAATGTAAATACTGGTTTATTCTATGTGTAATGGGAGTATAATAATTGAAACAATCACGACGAAAAAACAGCAAAGCACGACTTTAGCGATCTAGAACAGAATAATCTTAGGTTTTAAAATTAATTAAAGTCCCCTTTTTAAAAGCCAAGCAGATGCAGTTGAATAATGAATAAAAGAAATTAGAAGGATTCAACTCGGAACACCATGCTGCGTTCCAGAACGGGTATAATAGACGTAGGCAAGAAGGCTGCCAGGCTCAAATGGAATTGAGCGATGACCAATGAGCAAAGTAAGTCTCCACACTGTAGGTGCCTGAGAATGGACGGCGCCGCCGTGGTTAAAGAGTTCCTGAAAGGATTTGGGGGAGGCTTTTGCCCAGCAGTGGAACAGTATAGGTGAAATGAAAAAAAAAGAAGGATCCAATAAAACCTGTGTGCTACTGGCTACAATCAACACTATTCTAAGCAATCCTGAAATGTTTTGTCCGAGAAGATTATAAATCTGGTTTTATCATGTAATAATACTGATAGTAAAGAAGCAAAAATAAGCGATAATGATAACAGGGTGAATTTTTCAAGTGTGCGTGGATGGCCAAATCCGAAACTATGAGGAATAGCGAAAAGTACTCAAAGGAGTCGCGGGCTCGATTTTGATGAAAACTAAAACTTTTTGAAAAATCAATATTTCTAGCCAGGAATCGAACCCGTTGATTTTGATTTAAAAAAACACAATGTATTATTACGCCACTCGATAGTCCCTAATAAGGATCAAATTCTGGGAAGTAATGACATACGACAAACTTAAGGAAAATGTTGGATTTTAATAAACTGCTTCTTATTTTAAAGTATTCATACCGACATTACCTGTACCTTCTTCGAAATGATACACCCGCAGCGCAGTCACCTTCACAACATTATGTTCTACATTCAAATTTTGAATGCAGTACAATCCTTGAGACGTCGAATCCAGCTATGTATTGAAAATAATGGTCATCATTTTGAACAATTAATCATCATCATTATCATTTTAGCCGAAAGACGTCTACTGCTGGACATAGGCCTCCCCCAAGCACTTCCACTTCGACCGGTTCAGTGCTTCTCGCATCCAACGGGTTCCTGCGGCCTTCACAAGGTCGTCGGTCCACCTTGTGGGAGGCCTTCCAACGCTACGTCTTCTTGTACGCGGTCGCCACTCCAGAACCTTTCGGCCCCATCGGCCATCTGTTCTGCAAGCAATGTGCCCTGCCCACTGCCACTTAAGTTTGGCAATTCTTCACACAACAATTTTATTAATCAGTTACGGTTTAATAGGTAGGTAAAATAAGAAAAATAAAAAAGTATTTTGTTAAAAATGAGCTCTTTTCTTTAGTTTCCCGTATGTCATTACTTCCCAGAATTCGATCCTTTAACAGCGACACTATCGAATGGTGTAATAATACAGTGTGTATTTTTTTTTCAAAATCAAAAGGTTCGATTCCTGGCTAGAAAATATTTTTTTTTTTAAATCCAATGATGCAGTTTTGGTTTGCATCAAAATCGAGCCCTCGACTCCTTTGAGTACTTTTCGCTATTCCTCATAGGTTCGGATTTGGCTATCCACGTCCACTTGAAAAATTCACCCTGTATAATTAATTAATCAGTCGACGCATCAGTACTGATAAAATTTTAGCATAAATAGCTATAATATGGTAAGACGAAACTGTACTGGCTTCTAATTGTTGTGACAATGCAGAAGACTATTTTGTGTTTGTTACTCGCGACTGGTAAGTTTTGTGAAATCTATAAATAAAGTTGTTCTAAATTGTTGTGAATTGTGTCTATTTGTAGTGTCAAAATAACAGCTTTTTTGTAAATGCATATGCAATTATACTTGTGTACTTTTAACAATACATAAAAATAAATAAAATTGAAGTGTCTGTTTGTGTTCCCAAAATAACAGCTTTTTACTAAATGCATATAAAAGAATATACGGCACTAAAAACAAAAAACATTGTTTTAAAATGTTGTCTGTCTGTCTAATAATTTCCGAAACGGCTAGATCGATTATGACGGGACTTTCACTGGCAGATAGCTGATTTATAATGAGTAACTTAGGCTTTGTATATTTTTACTTTAAAAAATAAAATTAGAGATAAAAAATTAAAACCTATTAAACCCAATTTGATTTCCGCTATATGCACACGAATGAAGTAAAAATTATGAACAAGAAATTTAAATTGTCTCGACGCGATATTATTATTTTCATGATTATAGAATCGAACCAATATGACTTTGACATTTAATCACCTAATGGAGAAAAGGCACTTGGCAGTTGGAAAATTTACAGTAAGACATAGAGACAGAGACTGAAAAATATAAGTATAAAGCATATCAAACAATTTGAAGAAACAAAAAGTAAACGTATTATTTTGGCAAAGACCCTTTCAAGGCCAAGGTTTGTAAAATAATGATCAAATATTGTTTGCATATAAAATCGGATTTGATAGTTATAGCAATTATTTGAAATTTATAGGTAATGAAGTCACAAAGGGTACACAAAGAACACCATCCCTAGTAAAAAAAACATATTCTCGAGAAAGAAATGCATGAGAAGGACCATGCAGGCAAGAATACAGAAAATAACGAAGAAACTCTTTTTTCAGTGTATACCGCATCAGCGGTTCCGTTAACACCGGAATACTCCGAGGACCGTGTATACCCGCGGTACATCGAGTTCCCCGATGGCGAGGGTGTCATGCATACCGTAGACCTCGAGGCTGAGCCTGACATGGAACTCCTCAATGAGATCGAAAGGAACCCAGCCAACAACGCATACTTGCTATATACTAGGTAAATTATTGTACATTCCATCTATGGAGATGGAAGCAAAAATAAGGATTTTTCAAGAAAAAATAGGTATTTTTCTAGCATCCTGCAAGCGTAAAATCATGTACATGATTTTAAGCAATGAATGATGTCTATCAAAATAAGATACGCCTATTCCTAGCAAAGCACCACGATAATGAATGTAAAGTAAGAAACTCGATCTGGGAAGTTTAAAAAAAAACGACAACAACAACAACATGTCGCACAACAGCAACAACACAATAACAAGAACATCGTTTTTTTTAAATAGTTTTTGATAAATTATCGTGGCGTCAATGGCAACTTAAACTGAGTCGGCCCAGAACTTATCACCCTCAATAGGTACAGTGAACCTGTCAAAAGAGACTGTGACCTCGGACTATATTTCGATCTTTCTTCTCAGAGATTAGTCAGCTAGGAAACACCGAACTCAGTTTTTTTTTTAAACCAATTGTCAGAAATAAATATAATTTCTAGTCAATTCATTCTTAGCATATTCATTCATTTATATCATTTGTAATAATGATTACAGACGCAACCAAAGAATTTCGCAAACATTGACGATCAATAATGCGAACTCCGTCACTAACTCGAACTTCAACGCTAATGTCCCCACCGTGGTCATCGCTCACGGCTGGCTCAGCAACCAGCACACCGACATCAACCCCACCATCAGAAACGGTGAATAATACTTCTTTATCAAATACAATAATTTTATTCGATCCACCAATATGTTAATAACTAGACAGCGTCAAGCAGGTTACATCGGAGCAGTTTAATTGTATGCAAGAGTCCTATTTAAGAGATTGTCTTGAAATATTTTTTTAGAATTAAAAACAACTCGCTATTAATATTTCAGGATACATAATAATGATGTTTAACTCATTTTCAGCTTACTTGGGCAAGAGTGACGTGAATGTCATTGTCCTAGACTGGAGAAGACTCGCGTTGTCTAATTACGCCACAGCTGCCAGTGGTGTACCCGCCGTCGGCCGTGGTCTTGGACAGTTCCTGGCTTTCCTAAATAGAGTGACTGGTCAGGCCTTCGACCAAATGCACCTTGTTGGCTTCAGCTTGGGTGCCCACCTTGTTGGTAACGCTGGCAGAGAACTTGGAGGAAGAGTTGCTCGTATTACAGGTACGCATATTTTATGCCCTTAGTTTTTTCGGTGCCGCTCTCAGTAGTATAAACTAAATAAATGCATAAACACTCCTTTGGTTTCTAGCTTTGGACCCTGCTGGACCCCTATGGAACTACAACTCAAACCGCGTCAGACCCAGTGACGGTGGCTACGTTGAAGCTATCCACACCGATGGGGGTTACACTGTCGGCGGTCTTGGTATCGGCTCCAACGTCGCTGATGCTGACTTCTACCCCAACGGTGGTATCTCCCAGCCTAGCTGTCTCACCAACCTCTGCAATCACAATCGTGCCTGGGAACTGTTTGCTGCTACCGTGACATACAACCACTTAGTCGGCCGTCAGTGCACCACCAGTACTCAGATAACCTGGAACACTTGCCGTGGTTCTGAACTTCGTATGGGCAATGATGACTTAAGGAAGACGGGGTGAGTTATCCACAGATTTACAATAATTAATGTGTATTTTTTTTACAATATGGGAAATATTGTTAAACAATGCACTATCCAGTCATTGAAACAAATCTTCCATAAATTCTCAGAAAATCATGATTATTATTGTTAGTATCCCAATGGACTGATTTCCTCAGTTACCGCGTACCGGAAGACGTAGAACCGGTCAAAGTGGAGGTGCTTGGGGGACACCTATGTCCAGCAGTAGATGTAGCAGATGTTATCGCTGGAATGACGATGATGATGAATGGACTGATTACTTACAAAGTTTTGCAAAAATAAAGAAAAGAATTCGACAATTATGAGGGCAAATAAATACTCTTCCGTTTTTAAGAAACCACGTTATTGTGTGTAACGTGATAATTCGTTTGGTCAGTACCAACCGTACATATTTTTGCAAAGTTTTTCTTTCCTTTTCAGATCAGGAATGTACCGTTTGGACACCGGGAGGAGATATCCTTACTAAGGTAATTTGACGAAGCAACCAAAGATACTTAACGATAATAAATTAGGCACAACATTTACTTGTTTCTTTTATTTACATATACCTGTTCCTTAGGGCTTTTGCTAAGTTTATTTATAACTTTTTTTATAACTGTAATAGACCAATTGTTACCAAAACCGATGTCTTAGTAAGATTAAGGATAGACCCCCATAAATAGTTAGCTTTTCTACATAGCATTTTGCATGAGAATATATTTTTATAAAAATAAAGAGTTTTAAAGATCTAAACCCAGTTTAGCATTATAAACAACTGATTAGCCAACGATAAACCAAAGAAACTGGACATAATGTAAATAACGGTTAATTCTGTTGTAATGATGTAATAAGTAAAAAAAAAAATAAGTGTAAAGCCAATAATCATCAAGATGCAAGCAATGACAGAACAACAAAAACAATAGCACTTACTTTTATTTAGCTGCAGACATTGATACAAAGCACTACTTTTAAGTCGTTTACCCAAAAAAATTTTGATCTAAAGTTCCATATACTTTTCAATCTCATTGAAAAGCCAACCGAAGCAGCTGCTGAACAATAATAAAAATTAGAAGCACTCGATGAAATGTGTGTTACTACTTAATACTGGTGGCAATTCACATTATCCTAAGCAAACCTGTAATGTTTTAAACGCCACTGGCTCACAATACGTATCGGCACGACTCCAAGGACTCTAGGATATTAACGCTATCTTTACCTCTGGTTTAGACGAGACTTAAGTAAAAGTAACTGCATTAATATACACATATACATACTTTAGAAACACGAATTATATTAGCAAAAGACAGAATTTTGTGCAAAAGGGACAGAAAGGCCTTAACCTTGCAATAGGACAATAAAGACTAGTTACACTATATTAGATACATGACTATAATAAAAAAAAGGTCAGCTATAACATTATTTAAGTTTATTATATAATATATAATAATAATATATAATGCTGTCATATTATGACAGCATTACTTTTAAAGCTCATCTTGCTATAATAACACAAAATTAATGACGCAAATAACAATTTAAATTAAATAAAGAAGTCATAGCACAAAGCCGAGATAGTTGAACTTTCAATTGTTTTGTTATTGTTGTATGTTCTGATTTTAATTAAAATAGGTAGGCTTTTGATTTGAATGTGAAAACATTAATAAAATTAATGGAAAACCATTATTTGTTTTAATCACATTGAAACGCGACTTGTGGAGCTGGTTGAGACGATATTATGCTCATCATATCATTATAACCATCATCATCATTTGCCTAGCCTTTTGCCAACTATGTTGGGGTCGGCTTCCAGTCTCACAGGATGCAGCTGAATACCAGTATTCATATCTTCATAACCAGCCTATAATATTCCCACTGCTGGGACACATGCCTCTTAGAGAAGAGGCCTATGTCGGAGCACACTGTCTCACAGAGGTGATAGGTGGTCCGTAATCCACAACGCGGATCCAGTGCGGGTTTCAACTCATGCGCTATTCGTTGCTCGGAAATTTGATTTTGAAAAGAAAGTCTCATGCAGAGTTCTGTGACATATTGAAATCAATAAAATAAGAGGGTTTTATATTGAGGGTTGTAAGCGGAGAAAATATTCTCTTACGAGTTGCAGGCTCCTGGCGTTCTGAGTGAATAGGCAACCGATTAAGTCATTCCCGTAATATACCTGCATAAAATAAAGCATAATGAGCCTATAATGTTCCCACTGCTGAGACACCGACCTCCTCTGTGAAAGGGAGTAGGCCGTAATCCACTACGCAGGCCCGGTGTGGGTTGGTAGATGTGTGTGTGTGTAATTTATCTATATATGTATGTATTTAGAAATATATAAGTATGTTTATCAGTTGTCTAGTACTCATAACACAAGCTCTGCTTAGCTTGAGACTAGACGGCGTTGTGTGATAGTTGTGGAATATTATTATTATTATGTCTTCGAATTTTTGGTTCAAGGACATGCCGGTTTCCTCACGCTGTTTCCCTTCACCTTTTTGAGAGCAGTGGTGATGAAATAATTTATACAAAGTAAAGCGCCTGTCTGGGTTAGAACCTACGACCTACAACTCGTAAGATGGGGCCACCACTGCTCAAGATGGTCTATTATGCAAAACTTTTTCAAAACCACGTACAGAGATAAGAAGTTCTCAGCAATTTAAAAAATTACAAGTTTCTTTGTAAAAGTAGACAAATCGAATGTAGAGGCTGAAATATTTCTTTATATACACTCAACGTAGTAACTCCACTCAACTAGAAACAGTTTATAAATATATTGCTACATTTTTCAAATAACGTATTCTGACAAAGTTACTGCAATAATTCAAACTTAAATTGAAGCGTAGTCACAAAGTGCTCTCATGTCAGAAGTCTCGTAGATAAATGAAACTTTTAGCGTTATGAGAGACTCGTCAAAATAAAGAGTCACGAGATTATAAGTCACGAACGCAGTCATTCGATGCCCAAAGCGCCATCTTAGTATTTTCATCAAATTTTGCCAAACGGTAAATGGGTGTCTCCGCACATGAACCGGAGCATCTCCTATTATTTCACAAATGTTATCAGAATATCAAACAGCGATTCGGGAAAGTGTTACTCCAGTGTATTTATTGGAAATGCTAGGAAAATCGTCTCTATTGCTACAATATTAGGAGTTGTAATTGCGTGTACGCGTTTGCGTGTTCGATTCGTTTTGTAGCTGATGGCTTGCGGACTGAGAAGTTGTGAGGAGCGAGTGTTTTTCACGGTCTCATTATGTGACGATTCGTATTCGAGGCCAGAGGAGAGTTACCAGTGTTAGGGTAAGGTTGAAGGATAGCACCCACTTGCCGGCACGTCCCACTAGACCCTGCTTACGAAGTTTGTAAATGTTATTGATTTTATCTCGGTCTCATCCGAGATGTCTTTCATTTGTTTATTTGGATCACGTTGCTTCTACCCCATTATAACACTCGTAATACTAGTTTTGAAATGTTAATTAAGATATCTACCATTCTTTTTTGATTGGATTACTGAGTTAGGACTAGCTTCTACATTGAGTCCTGAAAATGTGTTCCTTATTGAGAAAAATAAAGTCACTTTATAATCATTTCATAAATATGAAACCCAAATGGGTGAGGGTGGTATGAATTTACCCAAATGGGTATATTCATAAAAAAATATGAGAATCCTTGTTTACTTACAATAGTAGGACGTGACGAAACTTAGAGGAGAAGTGGGTATACTTACGGATAATCAACACTTCTACTATGGAATAATCTACCTACACCCAGCTCTGGTAAAGGTTTCGGAAGAAAAGTCTAGTTCCCTTTCTGTTGTTTCAGCTTGAATGGGGGATGAATCTTCCGATTCTCGGTTATTGGACATGGGCTAATTTTCTAATACATAATTACTAACATTACCTAACTCTTTTATCCTACAATTTATATAATATTATTATTATATTAATATTATAAGGTAGTCCGACGACCTTGTGAAGGCCGCAGGAACCGGTCGAAGTGGAGGTGCTTGGGGGAGGCCTATGTCCAGCAGTGGACGTCTTTCGGTTGAAATGATGATTAATATTATAAATGTGAGATCTTGTATGGTTTGGATGTCTTTTACACAATCACGCAAAAACGGCTGAACGGATTATGATGAAATTTGCTATACAGATATTTTATAACCTGGATTAACACATAATATAATACTTTTTATCTTGGTAGTGCGTTTCCGTGTTAGAATTTTCGACATCCACGCGGGCGAAACCACTGGCAAAAGCTAGTGTGAAATAAATTATTTTGTGATATACGCAAATCAGTATGAATGAATATAGGAGGCACAGGTGCAATCTTAATTAAATGTCACATAAAAATATCAAATTCTAAATATTATATAATAATATAAAGTTGAAAATCTATTAAATGAATTTGACAGATTGTAGTAGCTCGATGTGCTGGCGTCTGTACATGAAAAAAACGGTTGTTGTCATAGTATGTAATACTTGTTCAAGGTCACCTTTTTATTTTCGCCAATTTATAGTTTTATATTTTACTAGCTGCGCCCCGCGATTTTCGATCATGGGAACATCAAGATAAAAACTAGCCTATATGTAGCTACCTCCATACAAAATTTTATCAAAATTGGTCCAGCCGTTTGAGCATGAAGAAGTAACAAACATATAAACGCACTCACAAACTTTCGCCTTTATAACTTTGACGGCAGAAGGAATGGTCGTAGAGATTCGGCGCAATAGTAAAAAATTCTATGAAGGACTTCCCCGACCAGGATAATACCTACTTTACTTTTTCCTTTTCAACAATATTCGAGTCGTTTATTTGTATTAGTTTTAGAGAAATGTAACTATAAGTTCTTTGGTTAATAAACGATTTTTTGTTATTATTATATGGGCCGTAGACAATACGTCAAAGTGTGGCACGTGCTAAATAACTTTAATAAATTTTGAGGTGATAAAGCTGGTAGTAAAATTAAGTCACGAAATTGAACGAAATTAACGAAATTGCGTTGTGTTTTGTTTATAAGACGATTAAAAAAGTAACCGCTTCGGATGTGTTCGGCTGTCCTCGGGTTGTACTCGATTTTAATGTACCTATATCCGTCAGTGAGTGATGGCAAAGTATTCTGTTTGTGTTTTGTTTTCAATTCTGTCGGCACTCCCGGAGTGCCACTGTTTTTTTTTTCATCTATTTTCCTTATAATACTAGTCTACCTATTTAATTACTATCCCACTGCAGGGCAAGGGCCTCTTCTCGTACAGAAAAGACATTTATCATCATGGTTACTCAAGACCGCACGATTGCACGTTGGCGAATTCAGACTTATATTAACTATATTTTTTCACGATGCGCCTGCACCTGACCTGACAGCAACGTGACCTCCCGAGTAAACTTGACAGAGGAGGACGCCATAAAGCATCATGAAAATCAAAGAAGGAAGGGACCTGCATGTAAATGCGGGTAGAGATGCATACAGAGTTTTTAATCCTAAAAATACTAAAGCCTGCTTGCACCACAACTCGCTAAATACGTTTACCGCTAAACGTCAAACATCGCTTTGTTTCTGTCCACTGTTTGAAGATGACAGAGACAGAATGAAGTTTTAAATTCTGTTATAGCACTAAACGGATTAAGTGATTTGTGGAGCAAGTTCGCCTAACTGTTAAAACTCCCATCAAATATATTTTCTCAGATTTGAACACTTGTGAGATTGACTAAATGCAAAATTTATGAATGTGTTCATACTTTGTGCTCACGTTCAAATACCATTGCCAATTTCACGCTACTTTCTAGAAGGTATTGTCATATTGGTAGCATATGTCTGACGTGGCATTAGAATTAAAATAATCTCTACCACGATAGACATGCAAAATAATATTATGTAATTGCAACGCAATTTCGTTATTATTTCGTCAAACGGCTTTTTTATCTATATCTAAAGAAGTTTTCACTTCAAAAATACAAATCAAACTCAATTTCCAAGTAGCTATAGGATTGTACTTATCACATGTATGTTTATAATGTTAAGTACCTAATTACTTATTAAGATAGTACTAGTAACATCAATTAATTATTTGTCAGCAAAGTCGGAGGGATAATCAACAAAAATCGATCAGTTGATTACAAAAATGATAAACTTCCAATAAATACAGCAGTTGTGTCGAATGGATGTAAGTACACGATTTCTGCATTTTCTCAGTGATTATGAAGACTATCCTTCTATGGTTCCTTGTCGCCACGGGTAAGTAAAAAAAAAAACAAAATGTGAATCGAATTTGTTGAACAGCACCCTATTTGTGTAACATTTATTATCATTTTGAAGAATATTGCTTATATATTTATCCATTGCTTTATATATTTGAAAAAATTGTCTGCTCAACAACGTAAATAACGCAATTAGTGTTGTTGAACTGTCGAAATTAAAGCCATTCCTACTTTTAGTGTGTTACGCAATTACCCCACTGCTTTATAATGTTCCTGTGATTAATCACAGGAACATTATAAAGAAATTGTATATAGTTTTTATTTATTCTATATATTTTTTTATTATTATTTATTATAAAAATATTGAACCAGCACATTCAATTTTAGTAACATACGCTTGTAAAGACACACATACTGTATCAAAAGTATCGTGGCAGTCAAAATGTTAATTTTTTTTAGGTCTAGCTCTCATTCACAAAGTGTGCAAAGTACTGCTATATCATGCGACTTATGCAATTCATAATTGAGTGCTTCTTGCTCAGCTATTTCTGGTTAAAACGTACTTTAATACATACGACTTTTAATAAACAGACTATAATGGAACTGGACTCCAATATCTTTAGTAAATAAAAACCTCATCATTTACCAAACCCGTTTGCATTTCTAGCATATACCGCATCTGCGGTGCCGGTAAACACTGACTACTCTGAGGACCATGTTTATCCACGGTTCATCAAGTTTCCGGATGGAAAAGGAGTCATGCATGATGTGGACCTAGAAGCCCCGCTTGATCAGGAAATTCTTGACGATGTCAACAGGAACCCGGCTAACAATCTATACTTGTTATTTACCAGGTAAGCAATACTTGATAACTAAGAAATGAATTATTGGACGGTCTAAAGGTGTATTTACAAACAACAATTAGCTTCTTTATGAAAAAATAGGTAGGAGGGAAATATTTTGTAAAATTCTGATGGACGAGTACCGAAAGTGAATAAAACTTTTAACAAAAATATGTTATTTTCATAAGTTTGGCGATCTGATAAGAAAAAACGTGCAATTGAACACTGCGTAGTTGCTGTAAAATAAACTTAACCTATTAAAAATTGCTATTTCAGACGCAACCCTTCCTCATCACAGACTTTGGTCATAAACAATGCTGGTTCGATCACTAATTCTAACTTCAACGCTCACGTGCCCACCGTAGTCATCGCCCACGGCTGGCTCAGCAACCAGGACACTGATATTAATCCTGTTGTCAGAGATGGTAATTCAATTTTTCTCATCAAAATCTTATGCCATACTGTCAGGGTTTGTTTTTTCGTTGTTTAAATATTGTCTTGCGTTTTTATAGCGTATCTTAGGAAATATGACGTCAACATCATCGTTCTGGACTGGAGAAGGCTTGCGATTTCCAACTACGTGACAGCCGCTAATGGAGTCCCAGCTGTCGGTCGTGGTCTTGGACAGTTCCTGGCTTTTCTAAACTCCGTGACTGGGGCACCCTTCGAAAGTATGCATCTTGTCGGCTTCAGTTTGGGTGCTCATCTTGTTGGCAACGCTGGTAGAGAGCTTAGGGGAAGAGTCGCTCGTATCACAGGTGATTACTATTTTCTGAAACAGTCCCATACATTAAAATGCCTCAAGTATGTCCTTACTATATATTAATTTTTAGCTCTGGACCCCGCTGGTCCCCTGTGGAACTTTAACTCTGACCGCGTTAACCCCAATGATGGAGTCTACGTCGAGGCTATTCATACCGATGGTGGTTACACGGTCGGCGGTCTCGGCATTGGATCTGACGTCGCCAACGCTGACTTCTACGTCAATGGTGGTATCAGCCAACCTGGCTGCCTTACTAACATCTGCAACCATAACAATGCTTGGAGATACTTCGCTGCTACTGTCTCATACAACCACATTCTTGGAAATGCGTGCTCAAACTCATTGCAAATCACATGGAATAACTGCAGTGGCCAACAACTCAACATGGGCAACAGTGACCTGAGGAAATGGGGGTGAGACTTTTGTCTTCTGCTTTACTGTCGTTTGGAAACCTAGAATTTTTTGCTAATTAATTATTTATTTATTATTGATTGTATTTAATTATGAAAAGAAATAATAGAGTTTTTTTGATAACAAGCTAAATACAAACGCATGTCCGTTGGTAAAGAATTAACAATATCAATTTATTTTCAGATCTGGAAGGTTCCGCGCTAACACCGGCAGGAGATATCCTTTCTAATTCAACGGCCTGGTTATGTAATAAAAGTACTACCTGCTACCTACATTACCAGTCGACAGCGAAGCGATGCAGATGAATTTTTCAACGCTATATTTTAGTTTGTGTATAGTTTTAGTTAAGTTAGGATTTAATTTTATTATTTTTATTAATTCATTAGGTATTAGTTATTATTTGCTTAGGTACCTACTTATTATTTAAACATAATTCCTGGCTATGTAATAAAATTGATCTTCACTAACTTTTTGTGTTTTACTTAACTATGCAGAACGTCATATTATGACGATATGTACCTACTATTATGAGTAGTACTAGTCCTACCAACATAATCAGAATGGTTCATATTAGCGTAAGTTACTACATAATTAGCCTATAATGATCACACTGCTGGGACACAAGACAGGCCTCCTCACTGTGAGAGGGAGCGGGCCGTAATTCACAACGTGGGCCCAGTTCGGGTTAGTACCGGTACGGCGTACGGTGGCGTGAGATACTTATATTGCAACAAAATATCTTAAAAGTTTGCTGACACAATATTCCAGCACCTTAATTGCATAATACACTTGTAATTAAAATCGCTTGCGTATTGATTACTTCAATACACATTTCACAACATTATACAGAGACGGTTGTCATCCTAATTGAGTAATTGAACCAACAACCTTGAAAAGAAAGCTAGGATATACTGATTGCAAAAGCTGGAAAACCAAGTGCTGTACCACTTGATAGAGGCCCATGTAAATTATACAGCAGTGGACTACGCTAGGCTAAGGTGATTGATGACCTACATTGCGTTGATCTAGGTGTAAAACAGAAAAGATGTTAAAAGATATAAGTCTGAATATATTCCAGATAATTACGATCCTAATATGTCTACGATGCGATCAAGTTTTTTAACCACGAGCTGAACCACTACGCTTAAACCTGTAGGGACCATAGAATTTACTAAGATTTGATACGGCAATTAAGTTATTTTCAAGCGAAATTTTATTGTCAATCTATCAATTATTATGGTTAGAAATGCTTAGGCATGTCATGACCTCTGATTTGCTTTAAAAAAAACAACGTAATTGCGTTGAAATTATTTATTTGCGTGTCATGATAACGAAGCTTACAAAAGATGATCATTTTATGATTAATCTATACTAATGGATGAAGACATTGTTTTTTTGAACGCGCTATCTCTGAAACTAACGAATTAAAAAAAAATCTTTTTGCATTTTATAGCCCTATTCTTAAGGAAAGGGTATGGGTAACATCACGCTACGACCAGAAGCCGAGCAAAAAGCAAATCCTTAAAAAAAAAACAACTGACTTCCAAAAAACCCATACTCTTTCAAACAAAAAAAGAAATTTTTAAATAGGTCCACAATTGACGGAGAAATCGGTGAACATACCTACATAAAAAAAACATACATAAAGTCGAACATAAATAACCTCCTCCTTTTTGGAAGTCGGTTAAAAAGTAAGAAAGAACGCTAAGCAAAACCGAAGTAATAACGCGGGCAGGCGATGCCATGCGACGGGGTACATCGGGGGAATAAGAAATTCATGCGGTAGAAGTCGATGTATATTGTCGACACCTTTGCCACATCATCCTTTACTATAAAACGCAAAGTAACATAGTGCGACACATACAAGCGATCATCGGTAGGTATATGATACAAGCGGCCATCTAAATCTAAGCAATCTCAACTACTAATCTATTTATAACTGAATTTATCTATCAAAACATTTATCATTTATCTTCACTTATGCGAGATGCGTGTGATACGATTGGAGGCGGTGAATATTTATGGGATAGGCGCCATAGCATGAAACCTAAGATTAGAACGCGGCTGTTGATAAGGCTGACGGAGTTAATTTGTGAGTTTGTGTGAAGGAGGTAATCTTCAGAACTACAGAGCCCCAATTTTGTATGCTAATTATTATTCCCTACGAAATCATACCATGTCAGTATCGTGTCTTGTAGACGACAAGGAATCGAAATGTCAACCGTACGGACAACATGAATTTTGACAGTTCAAACCACGCCAACACGCCAATTTTGCATTCATTTCGTGGGGTTTCGTTCATTGTGTCATAGAGAATACGTTAATAGCAGAATAGAATAGAATACTCTTTTTCAACTTTTTTTTAGGGAATTAGGGCCCTGATCCGATTCTGATTTTTTATTCACTTATGGAAACTTTTAGTATTGTCAACAAACTTTGGCTCTGTAGAGAGTTGTCTTTATCACTCCTGTGTCAAAAATTCCATGTGCCTTAACGACAGCCACATACTGTCTTATTGTTAAACTAGGTACCTAGGTTACCTAGTAGGTACTAGGTAATACTAATAAGCATCTTTAGATAGTAATAGCGCTAACAAGTATTTTATTTTGTAGGTGCGCAAAAATAGATATGTAATCAAAAATCAATAAATATAGTAAAATCCAAAATAATAATGATCTAACATTATCATTAATTTTATCATCCATGATATTAATAATCTCCTGAAATTGATGAATATCTATCATTCCTTGATGATAACTTTCAATAAATACCGCTGTTGCCGCGATTTTTTTCATACTATCAGTTTGTTAACATAGTCATCATGAAGACCGCACTTCTATGGTTCCTTGTCGCCACGGGTAAGTAAAATAATAATACTTATAAAATTGTTATTGTATTAAATGTTATGTTCACTGGTTTTATTCATTGTTTTTGGATTAAATTTTATCAATCGAAACCTTAATAGAAGTCAATTCTTTAAAACGTATTTAGCCAATTAATAAAAGACAATATCGCTTATCAAAACGGTTTAAATTTCCAGCATATACGGCATATGCGGTGCCCGTAAACACTGATTACTCTGAGAACCATGTTTACCCACGGTTCATCAAGTTCTCGGATGGCGAAGATGTCTTGCACAACGTGGACCTAGAAGAGCCGCTTCAGCAACCAATTCTTGACGAAGTCACCAGGAATCCGGCTAATAACCAATACTTGCTGTATACCAGGTAAGTGATTGTTGACTAAACTGGAAAAGAATGTCAATCTTTGACTTTGGCACTGGCTTCTGTCTGGTTGGCAGAAGAAAAACAACAAACATTTCTTAAACTTGACCATTTGCAGTTGCTGCAGAAACACTGTTATAATCTTAATCTCATATACAAGTACTCTTATTTCAGGCATAACCCTACCTCATCGCAGTCATTGGTAATGAACAATGCTGATTCCATCACTAACTCTAACTTCAACCCTCGCGTGCCAACTGTTGTCGTCGTCCATGGCTGGCTCAGTAACCAAGACTCCAACATTAACCCTGTTATTAGGGACGGTAATTGAAGTTTTCTTATAAAATTGTGCCTTACTATAAAAATTAACAATGCTCTATTTATTTACTCTCGTATGTTTTACAGCGTATCTTGGAAAATATGACGTGAACGTCATCGTTTTGGACTGGCGAAGGCTGGCGATTTCCAACTACGTGACTGCCGCGAGAGGAGTCCCTGCAGTTGGTCGTGGTCTTGGACAGTTCCTGGCATTCTTGAATTCCGTCACCGGAGCACCCTTCGAATCTATGCACCTTATCGGCTTCAGTTTGGGCGCTCATCTTGTTGGTAACGCTGGTAGGGAGCTAGGAGGAAGGGTTGCTCGCGTTACAGGTAATAACGATTTTCGTATTTTTTTTTCTTTCTTTTGTATACATTTATAGAATCCAAAGATTCCGGTCGATGAAGAGTTTTTTGCAAATACTTTCTATGACTGTTCTCATTTTGCCTGCGTGTACTGAGTTATTTTAAGTTTTCGGGGTGTTCTAACCTTATATTGATTTCTAGCTCTCGACCCTGCTGGTCCACTATGGAATCTCAACTCCAACCGTGTCAACCCTAATGATGGAGTCTACGTAGAGGCTATCCACACTGATGGAGGTTACACTGTCGGCGGTCTTGGTATTGGATCTGACGTCGCTAAAGCTGACTTTTACGTCAACGGAGGCATCAGCCAACCCGGCTGCCTCACCAATATCTGCAACCATAATAATGCTTGGAGATACTTCGCTGCTTCAATCTCATACAACCACATTGTTGGAAATGCATGCTCAAGCTCATGGCAAATCACATGGAATAACTGCAGTGGGCAACAACTCAACATGGGGAACAATGACCTGAGGAAATGGGGGTGAGTTTTCTGTCTTCTGCTTTATTGTTGTTTGGAACCTACAATTTCGTCTTAATTATTTATTTATTATTGATTGTGTTTGGTTATGAAAAGAAATAACAAAGTTTTTTGGATAACAAGCTAAATAGAAACGCATGTTCGTTGGAAAAGGATTAACAATTTCCATTTTATTTTCAGATCTGGAAGGTTCCGTGCTAACACCGGCAGAAGATATCCTTATTAATTCAACTGCCTGGTTATGTAATAAAATTATCTTCGCTAACTTTTTGTGTTTTACTCATTGACTTGAAATCATTGGTTTTACTACACACTGCAAACCTATTTGGTTTACATCCCACACACACGGATAGCTGTGTCCGTATGTATAGTAATGCACACAAACGTTAATTAAAACGAGCGATCTCTGTTTTTCATTATTGTGCGTATGTCGCACCAATAGGCAATAACTATAATACCAATGTATTGTAATAATTAATTTATATTATTGAAAGAGAGTATACCTACACCTTCGTTAGTAATCGGTCACATTCTCCCCTCGGTAAACAATGTATTATTTCTCAAACTATCTTGTTTATCTCGAAAAAAATTGTAGTGTTGGTAGACTGACAAGCCAGATGTATGTCAAATAAACGCGTGATTTGGACCCTACCTATACCTCAATAATATTATTCATGAAACTAGCGTCTGCCCGCAATTTCGTCCGCGTGCAATTTCTTGTTCCCTCGACCCACCCCGTTGCATCGCATCGCCTACCCACGCTATTACTTCGTAGTATTTAATAATAGTAATAAAATATACACGTAATAATAATACCACACTACTGTCCCACTGCAAGACTAAGGCCTCTTCTGATACAGAGAAGGCATGAGCTTGCTTAAGACGGGTTGGCGTTTTCATCCCTACATTGACTATAGGTCCAGGTTTCCTCACGATGTTTTTCCTTCACTGATGTCAGTAATGTCCAATATAAATTCAGAAAGTACGTGAATCGAAAAAGTCACATCGTGCATCGGTACTCGCCTGGATTTGAACTTACAACCTCGTGCACTGGGCCATCACGACTATTAAAAAATGGTAGTAACAAAAAACGGACTAGTTGAAAAACATGTTCTCCCATAGTACATTCCAATTGCAAATATAAGTTGGTCGACTACAGTGGCGAAGGTTCCATACAACTCGCTTGTTGCAATGGCACAGTCAGTATTCTATAGACAAATAATATAATTATTTTAAAGATCATTTTAGGTTAATTTTTGTAAGAGGTAAGCCGGAGTAGATAACTCCGGCTTACCTCTTACAAAAATTGACCCTTCGCTACTGGTCGACTATGACTCGAATATTTGTAAAGCCTATTGTGTAGCTGTGATCGTTTTCCTTTTAACTTTGTTAAAGTTTAATATATGCCAACGGATATCTGAATCGAAAAATGGTTGTACCACACCCGCAATATTTTTGAACGACTTATCGCCAACGACACCCCAAACCATGGGATAGACGAGAACATGTCACGTGTAATTCTAGGTAACATAAAAGATTTTTCCCAGGTAACACAAAATATTTTTTTTTCAAGTATTTATTTTACCACACATTTTGTGTTTATTACGTTGAAACCCATGCCAAATTACAGCATACTATAGTTCTAAGAGTCTCTGAGATAAACCGCAGACAGACAGACAGACAGACGAACCGAACATGGCGAAACTATAAGAGTTCCTTGTTGACTACGGAACCCTAAAAACAGTAAATTCTGTTTCTAAAATCATAATGCGAGTTTTCAGCAATTTTCAATTGTTCTTTAGAAAAGTTTACAGAAATAGGTCATAGACATAATCTAAAACAGACATTAAAAACAAATCGGGTGTAACCTTAGACAATGTAAAAAAAAACAATTAGTAAGCATTTATAGCATTTATTTACTAAACAAATATAAATCGGCCCTTTTCACTGTTTCGAGCTCAATATGGATAGGAGATTCCAGTGTCCATGCGATACATGCCTGATCTGAAAGAAGAAAAAAGGGGAAAATATTATATACATTTTAGTTACTTTTTTTCTTTGTACAGCTCTCCATCGTGTAATTTTTCTACTATTATAATTCTTGTCCGTTTGAATTCTAATTTTTGTGATTTGTATCTTCACCATCATTTCAGCCGAAAGTCGTCCATTGCTGGACATAGGCCTTCCCCGAACACTCTTCGACTGGGGCATAGTAAAAGCTAATCGTATCAGTACCTAAACCTGGGCCGACAACTATCACAATTGGCTCGCATTTTTTTTTTTTTATAAAGAGTTATTTTACGAAGAAGGTATAATAATATTATTATGACTTTCTCCGTGCCTCTACGAGAGAATATCGAGGTACCTTGACGGAAAATCTACTACCAAAAATAATGACTTTTGGTAGTAGATTTAAATTCTGAGATTGAAATTATTTTATCGAAACAAGTAAGATATAACTTACCCAGTTTTCCCCAAATCATCATTACCCATGTGCAGCTGGACGCCGCGGCAGGTATTTAATGTGATTTGCGTTTGAGTTGTGCATCGTCTCCCAACCAAATGATTGTAAGTGACAGTAGCGGCGAAGAACTCAACAGCACGATTGTGGTTGCAGAGGTGGCTGCTGCAACCAGGCTGGGTGATACCACCGTTGGGGTAGAAGTCAGCGTTAGCGACGTTGGAGCCGATGCCGAGAGCACCAGTGGCTGAACCGCCATCGGTGTGGATAGCTTCCACGTAGACAGCGTCGTTACCATTGACGCGATTTGAGTTGAAGTTCCATAGGGGACCAGCAGGGTCTAAGGCTGTAAGAAAGCAATTTGATTTTAGTCTTATATAATTTACACACTAACTGAGTATCTATCTAAGAATAAATGTCCAGACACACTGTTGGAATTTACATTCTTTCAAAAAAATTCCAATAAAATTCCCTAGCAATGTATTGATTACATTATTATGTAATCGACACATTGCTAGGGAATTTTATTGCACCATTTGCTTCCTAGCTAAAACACCGGAAAAAGATAAACGTTTCTGTCTTTTCTAACTTAAGTGACTTTCAAAAAGTACTCATTTATTAACGGAGTTTGAACTTAAGCTCAATGTACCTGTAACACGCGCAGCTCTGCCATCAAGTGCTCTTCCAGCGTTACCAACTAAATGAGCGCCCAAACTGAAGCCAACGATGTGCATTTGGGTAAAGGCATGGCCAGTTACTCTGTTCAGGAATGCCAGGAACTGTCCAAGACCACGACCGACATCTGGGACCCCTCTTGTGGCAGTCACGTAGTCGGATGCAGCAAGGCGTCTCCAGTCACAAACGATGACGTTCACGTCGCTCTTACGGAGGAAGGCTGAGGAATTGACAAAATAAATCTTATAAGATCCTAAATAAATAAAAACTGGCCAAGTGCGAGTCGGACTCGCATACGCCGAAAAATCACATTTGTTGTAGGCTTTTTTCGAAAAAAGCTTAAAAACAGCGTGCAGATGAAGCAGCTTTTCTCCGGAACTTACAGAGAAATTACATCTGAAAAAATAGTTGGTAATCTACATGATATGAATCGTAATTTGGTTTAGCCATAATTTTTCTATCGATATCACCTATTAAGAAAAAAAACCACCAAATCACCTCCAAATCGTTGAGATGAAACATATTTTACTGCTTCATTTTTTATCAAAAGAATATAAAAAAAATATCTACTGCTTTGCAATACAAACGAAAATGATTTGGTTTTGTTACTTTTTAAAAACATGTATATTTTTTAATATAATAAATTAAAATGCGATCGTTTAAAGTCCGAGTCTATATCATCCCCGCACTCGTCCACGAATTCAGTGCGGGGCGCCTCGTGTTGCTAGGCAATGCTGGTGGCGGAGTGGTGCGGAGAGGGGTAGTTAGCTCCGCCCAAATGCACAAGGTCGTTGGCATGAATACAAGCCTTAAATATTTATTTTATTCTGTTTTTAGTATTTTATGTTATAGCGGCAACAGAAATACATCATCTGTGAATATTTTAACTGTCTAGCTATCACGGTTCATGAGATACAGCCTGGTGACAGACGGACAGACGGACAGTGGAGTCTTAGTAATAGGGTCCCGTTTTTACCCTCTGTGTACGGAACCCTAAAAATGGTTAAAGGCCTGTGATCAGCTAAAGGTTCGTTAATTTCTGGTTCCAGAGCTAGTTAATTCATTCTTAAAAATCTTGCAAATGAGAAACCTTAGTTTATGCAAACAGTAAATCTGTCTACTTCAATAGTTAATTCGACCTTTCCGATCGTAGATTGTTATTGTGATTTTAACCACAAAGCACATAATACATAAGTGTAATTTATGTCTCATCTAATTCAATGGGCAAATATTGTTCTTATATGCTCCAAGCAAAGCTTCTGTAAAAATCTCACCGTGAAAACTTAGGTGAAGTGACCGTGGAGTGAGCTGTCAATAGTGTCAATTCCTAGCAAAAACAAACTCACTTCACCTAAGTTTTCACGGTGAGATTTTTACAGAATCGACCGGCTGTCGCATAATGATAAAACAAACCAATATTTATTTTATCTTTTCAAAAGTAGTTATTCTTACCATTTCTGATGATGGAGTTGGTAGAAGTAAACTGATTGCTGAGCCAACCGTGAGCAATCACAACAGTGGGCACGTTGGCGTTGAAGTTGGACCTAGTGATGGAAGCTGCGTCATTAATCACCAGGGTCTGGGATATGAGCTGGTTACGTCTGTAATAAGTTTAAATAAAAATTAATATAACTACTACAACTATACTATGAGATAACAGATCATCATTAGGTATTTAAGTCTAAAGACGACTTCTGGACATAGCTTAAAGTATCGCCAGATATCGGTAAATGTGGCGATGCTTTCCGTAGGCCCGGTGTTCTGATAATTATAATTTGTAATAGGTACCTGCGTAATAATATATAATATAAATAATACAGAGTTGCCTTCGGCCCCTCGCACGCCTTGCAAAAGTTTGAGACCCTTAGCTCTCTAGAAATATCAACAGACGTATAAAAATAATAATACTGATACACTGACTATAAGATAACAATAAAAATTACACGCTCGCAATAAAAACCTAAGTGTTAAAATGCCCAGAAGCACAGTTATCATTAGCTTTCTTTTCCCCTTTTATAGCTCTCTCGAGCGCCACTTCATTCCTGTTGCTTCATTGATAACTTTATGAGACAAAGAAATAAACTCAAGGAGTAAAGATACTCCTTCAGTTTATTTCTTGTGCTGTATGAGAATACAGGCTGGCCTGCTAATATAACATAATCCGCCTATAACGTTTCCCACTGCTGGGACACAGGCCTCCTCTCTGTGAGAGTGCTGTAAACTACTGTACTGCTGAGTCTGTTGGAGACTGGCCCGCTAACTACATGACTATTACGAGTACTACCAAATTTCATTCGATTTAGTGCAAAAACTTTCATTCAGGAGAGGTTTACATAACTACAGATTTTATGAAAATTAATTTTAATAGTCACAACTTCCAAAACTGATTTTCGCGGTAAATGTTGCGTTTAGGTAAATCTATGGGATTTCCTAGACACAAAAAATTTTGGACCACAATAAATGGGCCACCTTGAATAAGTAAATGTAGATAAATGATGTCTTTTAAATTGGTGGGAATGGAGCCTATGACCCGAATTTTGATAAGATCAGCTGGCTTAACCTACGCTGCTATGAATGGCGCGTAAACTTTTTGCGGGCTTCAGCATAATCAAGCCTATAATATTCCTACTGCTGGGACTCACGCCTCCTCTCGGTGATAGTGAGTGGGCCACAATCAACCACACGGGCCCAGTGCGGGTTGGGAGATGTCACATGTCTTCGAATTTGTATGGTTTAAATGGTTTTTATGTTTTTTTTTTGTTTTTAATTTTTATGGTTCTAGGACATGCTGGTTTCCTCACGATGTTTTTCTTCACCGTTTTGAGAACAGTGGTTGCGGGCTTTACCTTACAATATTTCCAAAAAAAAAAACAAAACAACGCAAACCTTCCTTTAAAAATGTGCAACGGATCCCTATTGTAAGCAGTAAAACCTTAGATTTACGAGAAACAAACCGATCCCCTCAATTTACTCTTTTAAAATTCACAGGTTTGAGAAATCGTTTTTCTATAGACTACCTTTGTGTCCCAGACTATGTAAGTAGAACTAGCGGTAAATAATTAAACTGACTGTGTAGTTCTCGACACTTAACATGGCGGACATTTTCTATAGGTGTTTTATAGGTGACTATCTGCGCCCCGCAGTTTCACCCGCATAAGTCTCGGTCCCTTAGGGCTATCGAGATAAAAAGTATTCTATGTACTAAATTAGGTTATGTTCTACCCATGTGCCAAACTTCATTCAAATCCGTTTAGCCGTTTTAGCGTGGAAGCAAAACAAATAAACATTTAAAAAAACAAATCTTTTCTCTTTATATTACAGGGTTATTGGTAAAACATTAACAACCTCTTAAGAGGTCATTGTACTCATCATTATAAACAACTTTTACTATGGGACCAAACCTGAAATCACGAAAAAAAATCAGCTGTTCCCTACATTTACGAACATAAATGTAGGGATTTGAAACAAATTACTGCAGCTGATTTGAAACAAATTACTACAGCTGATTTTTTTTCGCGATTTCAGGTTTGGTCCCATAGTAAAAGTTGTTCATAATGATGCGTACGAGTACAATGGCCTCTTAAGAGGTTATTAATGTTTTACCAATAACCCTGTATAAGTTTAGACAAGTCTTTCAAACACATCCGGTGATCGCCAACACACGTGTAAAGTTATTTCCTTTAACTTTACCTTCAAATGGTTCAGGTACTTGGCTGAGATTTTTGGGTGGGGACCTCACAAATAGGAGGGTATTTGTCCCTGGAAAGAAGAATAGCAGAAAAGTCCTACTGACGCTTTTTAACGTGGATATATTATACAGGTTGGTAGTGTAACCATGTAACTATAACCATGAGTTCAGCACATGATTTTAGACCACATATCGTAGAAATTTTTCGTCGATTTAAAATCAAATTCATCTGTTTCATAAAAGTGTTCCATAGATTTTGATCTACGCGGTCAAAATTTATGGAACAACATGATTCTCATGTACTGAATCCATAGTAGCAGGTTGCGCGGCGATGTCCCCTTTTTTTTTTTTTTTTTTTTTTTTTTTTGCGGATGGGAAATCATCAAATGACCCCTCCCGCTCTGGGTGGAGCGGAAGGGAGTGTCAGACTCTTACTGACTAAAACCCACCCGTGTTCCTTCCTTAGCCCTTTATGTTCCGGGCCAGCGGTAACCCTTTCGGACAATCCCGCTGACCCGGCAGGCTTCGGCCCTATGGGGCCCCTCCTCGATGCTGACATCTCTTTGAGGCGCGCGTGGAACACGTACGCGCCGTCCGGCACGGGCCTGGTCCTGATCGGACGGTGAGCTACCCATTACTCTCCGCCCGCAGGCCCGCGCCTACGGTGGCCGGGAGTCGTCGCGCGGCTCCCGACGCCCGGAGCGTCTCCCGCGGCGGCTGGGACGGGAGGCTCTCTCCCTGAGCCGTCCCGCCACCTCCTTCGCTAGCATGACTGCTTCGCAGAAGGAGGTGACTGCCTCCCACTCCCTCTCGCCCCGGACCATGGCTTGCACCAGGGCCGGGCGCGAGAGGTCGCCGCCGCGGCGATGTCCCCTGCCACCTTGTATTCATGATAACCCAAGTCTGAGAGAGCTTCGTCGCCATCCTACCGATTAAAACTTTACACTTCTCCGTTTTCCATCAAACGGGGACCAACCATACCAGCACCCTTATTGCGTGACACACCATCAATCACAGTCTGAATAATTTTGAAGGATGTTGCTAATCCATTGCTTCAAATGTTCGAAAAATGTGCCAGCGCAGCAACGTAAATAACGCAATGGATGTTGTTGAACTGTCAAAATGGAAGCCATTGCTACTGTTAGTGTGTTACGCAATTACCCCGCAGGTCCCGATAGGATAAATCGAACCTAGTATACAGCAGATACAAGTTATTAGCTGGATCCCTGGTTATTTCATTGAGGAGTTCCATGTCAGGTTCAGCCTCGAGGTCCACGGTGTGCATGACACCCTCGCCATCAGGAATTTGGACATATCTTGAGTACTCATGTTCTTTCTCTTGTTCTGCTACCGGCACCGCTGACGCGATGTAGGCTGGAAATAGTTTTTATAAAGTTTATAATTGGAATGGTTAGTTCGAGAGTATTTATTTATTTAGCAAGGCACACCAACGATATATAATGACATTTAATTAGAGAGTACGTAATGACATTTAATTTGGGTGTGATCCTGTCTTGTCCGAGTTGGACTTCATGACCACTGTTCTCAAAACGGTAAAGGAAAAAGGCATGATCTAGAACCGAAAATACGCAGACATGTGACATCTACTAACCCGCACTGAGTACGCGTGGTGGATTACGGCCCACTCCCTCCCACCGAGAGGCACCCTGTGTCCCAGTAGTGGGAACATTATGGGTTGATTATGCGATCTTGTCCTATATTTGGTCTTTCCTGTTCTTCCAACCCTAAGGGCCTAAGTGAGATTATATCAGTGATAATAATGATCGATAAGTCAAAAATGCATTGGATTGACTTATACTACCGAAAGACTAGTAACGCCTTGTAAGCGATTGCCACTTGTCCATGATCTCTGGTCTCGTTGATTCACTATCAAAAATTTGACCGCCATCAATGGATTTTTATTTTAGCCACACCCTGATACGAATGACCAGCTAGTTAATGTGATCAGAGGTATTAAAAAATTCGAACATTGTCTTAGAAATAAAAGCAGGAAGTAATAAATACAAAATAATTTTGTCAGAAGTAGATTCCTGTAAACAAAAAATGGAACAAAACGACATACAATTCAAACAAAGCCACAACAAAGAGCTTTAAGGCTCCTACACACAGGCGCGACACGCGATATAATCGCGCGCGACACAAAGGCACCGCTCGTTACGCGACTTGCGGTGTCGCGTGTCGTGTCGCGCTTGTTTGAAGGAGCCTTTAGAGAAAAAAAACAATAGTTACATACCGGTAGAAACTAAAACCAGTAGTAGTACCTTTCGCATTGTTACAATATCCATATACTAATATAACTGTTATTGTGTACTTGCTATTTATTTTGCTTGGTACTTACCTGTTTGTTTCTTTATCATTCATGATTGTGAAGATAATGTTAATCTTATCCAATTAAGATTTTAAATCGTATTGTTCTGGAAGTGTTTATTATAATACGATAAAAATATATTTGCTACCGCTTGCATTAAGAGATAATTAATTAACCAAAACATTTATCGACCCCTTATGAGTAGTCGTTAGTGAGTCAGAACATTTTTGATTTAAGTATCAACATACCATAATATCCCGCCTGTTTTTCTCAAAAGGTTAGGCAGAGGTGTACAGTCAACAAAGGAGTTAAGTATACAGGAGCGTCGGATATTGTTGAAGTTTACTAAGAAACCGATGGATATTCTCGAATAAAATTTTAGTTTATTAATAGAAAACAAACAGCTCATTTATTAAATTAAATTTCAGTCCAGAACATCCATCGGTTTCTTAGTAAACTTCAACTATATCCGACGCTCCTGTATACTTAACTCCTTTGTTGACTGTACCAGTAGGTACTCCCACATTTCGCCAGTTATGTTTAAGCGTTTACTGAGAAATTCTGGACGGGAAAAACCCAATACAATTTTCCCTGACCGGGGACCGAACCCAGCACCTCATGCTAGACAGTGTGCTTGCAACAACTACACCTAAGAGGAAGACTCTTCCTTTTATAAGATTGAGTTCGGTTCATATGGCAATATTTGTGGTATATGTGATAGGTAAATTATTATTCCATAAACCACTTCGTTGTAGGTATGGAAAACAGGGGAGAGTCTGTAGTGCTCCGTTTTGCCACTCAAATATTTTTTCTATTTTTACGCATGGAGACAAAGGCAAGTTTGTGACGTCACTTAGGTTATTTTTTTAAAAGAGACGCCGAATTTACTGTGTTGCAGATGCAGATAAAAGTGTTGGTAATTGATAATGTTCTCTGTAAACGCAATCCAATGTAGTTGCTTCGGGGAATTCGTCGAAAAAAAAATTTGTGTATAATAAAAAAAGGACGAAAAGCATTCTCCCTTCTTCCGTAATTGTGTACTCAAAATTGTATGTAAATAAATATACGCAAGTATTCTTATTCATAAGTTGCACTTACTTATTTTTTCATAGAGGGTGATAAAAAGTAGAGTGTCTACCTCCGAAGCAACACTATTTTAAGCTCGAGTGACGTAGGTACTTTGACTCCCTCGCTGCGCTCTGGATTCAAAGAAACACTCTCACCTTCAGAATAGTTGTTTGCTCCCTTGGCAAAGAATCTACTATTTTTTCTAATACATATTTTTTCCTATAATTTTTAGACTGGATTAGGATGATCAACCTTGTATCTAAGAGCTACTGACATTGATATTATCTTCTTTACTAACTGCGCCCCGCGGTTTTACCCGCGTAAATGTCGATCCCGTGGGAATATCGGGATAAAAAGTACCCTATATGTTAATCCAGGGTGTCAGCTACCTCCATACCAAATTTTAGCAAAATTGGTCCAGCCGTTTGAGCGTGAAGAAGTAACAAACATATAAACACACCCCCACACTCACACTTTCGCCTTTATAATATTAGTGTGATGATGATTTCTTCGTTACCGTGAAAGTTGAGTGTGGGAAAGTACATACAATGTATTTAATTACTGTAATCTACTTGAAAAATGTTTCATAATCACCAGAATGAAACCTGCTACTTTCTGCCATTACAGGAGGTCTTCTGCAACTGTACACCTGTTATGATGTTCGTGTAGGTACACCTTAAAATTAATCTCTTTTTTTATAATTAGGTACTGTTTTTATCGAGGGCTAATTCGTGATAAAAACTGTGATTTTGATGTTTTTATGTGACGTTAATTATGAGTGTACTATGTACCTATACCTATTGATATTACCTATTTACATATATCACAAAAGCATTTATTTCTCAGAAGAGAGAGAAAGGGAAATTGTTTATTCTGCACAAACAAAACCCACATTACAAAGGTAACGTTACTTATGTATGCACGGCGTGTTGTGGCTGCTGCAGGTGCAGAAAACCTTAAACGGCGTAAATATAACAACCGTTTAAGGTTACTAAGGTAGGGAGCTATATCTTCAAACTGTTTGGGGTTGAAACACTAGAGCAGTGGAGTCCGAGTGCTCATTGAGTATTTCGGGACATCGCCAAGCGGTTGATCGACTCTTCACGTGGCCAGAGAGCTGGCCTATTTTTAGGCCACAGAATCAGCATTGCCATCCAATGTGGCAACGCTGCCAGCATTTTGGGCACTTTCCTACTGACAGCGGAGCGGACGAATTTTTTTGGTAGATAATATAAATATTTTAGTGTTAGAATGTATATTCCGTCCCGACCCGTTCTGTTTTAGTTATTAAGTACTAACATAGGCTAAGCTATTTTTTGTTACTAACACTAATAGACCATTGTAGTCTGATTAAATAAAGATTAATCTTAATCTATATTGTATTATATAGTTATAACAATGAATTTAAAAAAAATATATGAAAAATATAATTAAAGTGACATACTCGTAATTTTTAAGAAATTATTCTATCTCCAAAATTCAGTCACACAAATTCATCTCCAAACTACCTGAAACAACAGACAGGAAAGCACACATGTTTCTCCGAAACCTTTACCAGAGCTGGAGTGTTTTTTTTTTTAATCTTTATTGAAAAAAAGAGGATTTGATCATGCATGATCATGTCATCCCCATAGTTACATACATCTTACATATTCACATCTTATCTACGTTTTAGGGCACAATCAACCATTTTATATAGGAATTTCTTTCCTTCTTTCTGCTTCCTCTGATAAGGGAAAAGCAAGAATACTGTTACATACACCGATGTCGTGCAAGTTAATGCCGTAAGCAAGCCTAAAAGATAATCTTTCGGCTTCGTTCCGAACACATTCCACCTACCTAAAGGGCAAAGTTGCTTCTAAGAATTGTAGATACTGACTGCAATTGTATTGAAGCTGGAGTGTTGATTATTTCCCCCTCTTAGTTTCATGATGTGATTGTAGAAAAACTCACTAAAATAAGAAATGAAAAAAGTTTTCTTTAATCAGCAACTTGTGACCACTAGATCTTAGATGAAAGTTTTCGTGGAGATAACTTAAAATTATGTTTCCAGCGTCTGTCACGTTTCATCATGTCCAGTGCAGTTCGGAGAGACTTTTTATTTAAGAGGGTAAAGTTTAATTAAACTAGTAAACGAGGATTCGTATATAGATTAAAACAGTTATCTGATTATAAATTGTTGTGAAAGCAACCAAATATGAAATTAAAATGACTTAATTTTTCTCATCAAGGAACACATTTTCAGAACTTAATGTAGAAACTAGTCCTGACTCAGTAATCCATTAGACTTGTAGATATCTAAGGTTACATTTCAACACTAGTCTTACGAGTTTTGTAATGTGGTAGACGCAACGTGATCCAAATAAACAAATGAAATACATCTCGGATGAGACCGAGATAAAATCAATAACATTTACAAACTTCGTAAGCAGGGTCTAGTGGGACGTGCCGGCAAGTGGGTGCTACCCTTCAACCTTACCCTAACACTGGTAACTCTCCTCTGGCCTCGAATACGAATCGTCACATAATGAGGCCGTGAAAAACACTCGCTCCTCACAACTCCTCAGTCCGCAAGTCATCAGCTACAAAACGAATCGAACTCAGAAACGCAGACACGCAATTACAACTCCTAATCTTGTTGTAATAGAGACGATTTTCCTACCATGTCCAATAAATACACTGGAGTAATACTTTCCCGAATCGCTGTTTGATATTCTGATAACATTTGTGAAATAATAGGAGATGCTCCGGTTCATGTGCGGAGACACCCATTTAACGGTTGGCAAAATTTAATGAAAATACTAATATGGCGCTTTGAGCACCGAATGACTGCGTGACTTATAATCTCGTGACTCTTATGAGAGACTTGCTTGCTTGTTTGCTTGCTTGTTATGTTACTGTTGTAGCATTATGTCGCTAAAAGTTTCATAAATACAACGCATCTGACACGCATTGTGACTACGTTTCTATAATTTAAGTTTGAATTATTACAGTAACGTTGTCAGCATACGTTATTTGAAAAAAACTTTTTAACAAAAAAAAAAAACCGACTTCCAAAAAAAACTACAAAGTGAAAAATAACTTTTATTTCGGAAGTCGGTGTCTTTGGATCTGTATTTTAGTTTTTTGCCACCGACTTCCGAAATAAAAGTTATTTTTCACTTTGTAGTTTTTTTTGGAAGTCGGTTTTTTTTTTTTGTTAAAAAGTTTTTATTTCTCGCTTTTTAGTGTGTCTGTTTATAATGTAGGTTGTATCTAAGTTACAATAGCCTAATGCCAACTTGCTTATCGCCTTTTACAAAATATTGCTTTTCCCGATGCAGGGACGTTAATTGTTGAGGAGTTCTCCTGGTATTCCACCATCAGCTCCATTTCACCATTCGCATTCGTGACGATCATAACTTGCTTAGCAACCATATTAAAGTAAGTAATCGAATCGCAAACCGGGAAATACTTATTATTGAGTAGTTCCGGTGGCCATTTGTGGTCTTCATCATCAGTTCCACTTCACCAAATGATGCTTTCAGAGAGCAAATGCACGAGTTACTATAAAAAATACCCAAATCGCTATAGGTGTGCCTATAATACTTGAAGAGTTCCTTCGATTTCTCCAGGATCCCATCATCAGATCCTGACCTGATGACAATGGGACCACCTGGAAAGTATACCCTTTCAAACAAAAAAATAATTTTTGAAATCGGTCAAGCCGTCTCCGAGTAATCGGGGAACATACATAAAAAAAAAAAATAAAAAAAAAAAATAAAAAAAAAAAGGTTCCGACGAATTGAGAACCTCCTCCTTTTTGAAGTCGGTTAAAAATGTAGCAATATATTCATAAACTGTTTCACGTTGAGTGCATATAAACAAATATTTCGTTGTCTACAATGGAAACTAGTTATTTATGAAATTGTCAAGACTTTCATATCTACGAACGCACATCGAGTTTTCATAAAGTTCTGCATTGTAGGTACTTACCGTTGAAACTCTCTTAGGACAAAGCCGCCACATCGCATTGAATTCACGTGTCACAGCATCGGATCGCTTCGCAATTGCATTCGCTTTGAATCGCCTACGTAAGACGTCGAGTAAGGGTTGACATGACTTATTACATTATTAGTGCGTCTATCATGCCGGGTGCCATACGTTTTTAACTGACTTCTAAAAAGGAGGAGGATATCGTCGTCTCGGCGAGTGTTCGTCTGTATGTTTTTTTTATGTATGTTCATCGATATTTTCATCAATTATGGACCGATTTTGAAAATTCTTTTATTATTGTTTTCTTATTTTTGCTAGTTTTTGATTTAGCTTCACTAATACGTATTTAATCCACTTGGTGTGTGTCAACCGTCTTCCAAAAAAAACACTACAAAGTGAAATCGAAAAAAAAACCGAAGTCGGTTGTAAAAAACGAAAATACAGAACCAAAGTATTTTATTTGACAGAAACGAACCAAAGGCAAGCCATTTCACCATCACCAATCCCCAATAGCGGCAACGCGACAGTACAACCAAACCAAAAATCTCCACAGGGAATATGATTTTTCCGCGAAAACCATATTCCGTGGGGTGTGCAGTAAATATTCATGAATACAAGCGTGCAGTTTGGGTATAGTATTATATGCGACCGCATAAGAAAGCGGTTGAATGTAAAGTGTGCTCCAGAGAGACCCGCCATCGATTCTTCGTCATTATCGATGCATGGCTGCTACAGCGGCAGCGTGGCTACAAATTTTAAAGTTCCGTTGGTATAAAAATTTAAAATCCTTTTTTTTCGTATTATTATTGAATTGGTATACCTTTAAGTTTTTTTTTTTTGTGCAGTTTGTATTATTGTTGCTGAGTGGAAGCCATCTTGTTGTATGCAGTTGTTTTTCTTTTCACAAGAGTGAAAACTTAATTCCAGTTATTGGTTCCGGAATTGAAAATCCTAAAAAAGTTATAACAATTCTGTAGAAATGTCAACTTGCAAAACCCACGCATTGTCGAATGGTTTTGAAGTACCTAATAATAAAAACAGAAAAGTTTTGAGTTTATTGAACTACATACCTGCCTATGACTACCAGAATATGTCAGAAATAAAAGAATATTCTCCGTCCGTTTTTCCGTTTTCTACCTAAGAATCTATTACAAGAAGAATTAACCTTAGGTACTGAATTTTGAACTTAAACTGCTTTGACTAAAGATAAACTTGTACGTACTTCTTTGTGATAAGCTTGTACGTAATTGAAGGTTTTATTTATAAATGAAATTTTGTAAATGTTTATCCATTCATTTTAATAGAGTTTTCACATTCAAATCAAGAGTCTATTAGAATTAAAATCCAAATATACAACGTTAGCAAAACAATTCAAACTTCAATTAATTATATCAGCTTTGTACTGTGACTTATTTAATTAAAATTGTTATTAGAGGCATTCAGTTCGTGTTATTGCAAGATGAGCTTTAAAAGTAATAAAAGCTTTTTTGTTTATTAAACTTTATTAATATTATTGTTCAGCTTTTTTTTTTATTAAATTCGTATATTGCAACTACTTTTGATCAAGTATTGTCTCAACAAAGGTATAGATAGCGTTAATATACTTTAGTCCTTTTAGTACCGACACGATCGATAGATGGCGTTGTCCCATCTCTGAGAATTGCTGAATCGCGCCATGATTTCGTCACCAACTTTCACATAAGCAAGGATTGAAAATGATTAAAATGAAGCATGGATGGAACAAAATTGTAACATAAAGAGTTTTTTTTATTAAATCCGTTTGTTTAGTGATTTCCTAAATACAAAGATAATTATTTTTTACATATACTTAGGTATATTTTATTGTGTTCGTCACACTAATATTATAAAGGCGAAAGTTTGTGAGTGTGTGTGTGTTTATATGTTTCTTACTTCTTCACGCACAAACGGCTGGACCAATTTTAGTAAAATTTGGTATGGAGGTAGCTGACACCCTGGATTAACGTATAAGCTACTTTTTATCCCGATATTCCCACGGGATTGAAATTTATGCGGGTGAAACCGCGGGGCACAGCTAGTCGTTTCATATTTTTTTAGGTAAGTATTATAAGTAGTGCTATAATGTTGTTAACTGCACCAATAAGCGAATATTTCAATAAACCAAAAACTGACCAATATTGATGAGTTGCCTACTTACTGTGGTGTTTTACTTAATTTTTAACCGACTTCAAAAAAGGAGGAGGTTCTGAATTCGGATGTTTTATTTTTTTAATTATGGTGTAAAAAGCTTTGCTCGAACCTATGTATTTAAGCCTCAAGTTCAATAACTAATAGATTCAAATTCCTCAGTTCACTCTGGTCACACAAAACATAAGTATAAAAAAAATAGGTAACCTACGAATAAGTATATAATTTTCTATTTTCGCTTTTATGTGCTTTTGTATTTAAAAACTTTGTTTTTAATTATTGTAATTGGTTTTTGACCGTTTTAATTAAAGTAAATTAGGTACTTAATTTATTCAATATTTTTTTTTTTTTTTTATAAAACGTGTCCCCACACTAGGAATTTCTCCTGTATTGTGGGTGCGTTTACAAACATTTAAAGTCACATACACAAACAGCCAGACCCGGAACAACTACTTGTAGGTCATACAAATATTTGTTCCGTGCGGGAATCGAACCCGCGACACGCAGCGCAGAAGTCAATCGCTTAACCACTGCGCCAACCGTGCCGTCAATTAGAGTTATGGCGTTACTCACTAGTGTCAAAATTAAATCTCCCAACAAAACTATCACAAAAAACAATACATTCCCATTTTGTTTTTTTTTTAAACGTTGCCCCACACTATGAATTTCTACTGTATTGTGGGTGCGTTTTTTTTCAACATTTAAATTCACGTACACAGACCCGGAACAACTACTTTTTTTATTTTTTTTATTCTAGATTTTATTAGAGGCTTTTATCCACAGTGGCATGTCAGCCTCATCATACCATAAACTATTCTAAACTACATCTACAAGTATAATAGGTATACATTCTTAATTTCGGAACAAATCCGCAAGTAGGTTTGCTATCTCGGGTGAAGGCTGGAACAACTTACATTACACCACCACTACTTACTTACATTATATCGATGTCTTAATAATCAAAAGGGGAGAGTAGGAACCCCAAAATGTGGAGGGGTCAATAAGGAAACGATCAGCACTCGATTACAGACATGCCCAACGAGGGTCTAATATTCCGCAGTGGCGGTTGATTTGACAACCTGAGTGATATTGTAGACCCTTTCATAAGCGAACGGGCAGATGCCAATTACGTTAATTACGGCCATATTATTATTGACCAGTATCAGATTTAATGATTTAATCATAAAAAAACGGTCAAGTGCGAGTCGGACTCGCGCACCGAGGGCTCCGTACAAATTTGTAGGTATGTAATTTTAAAATTATGTTTTTTGTAATGTAACTACAAATTTACGATTTTCGGTTTTTTCCCTTTACTTGTGCTACATGACAATTCTTCTTGCCAAATTTCATGATTCTAGGTCAAGGGGAAGTACCCTAAAGTTTTTGATTTCGGAACATAAACGCCTGTATCTTTTGAATGCGTTGACTTAGAAGTTTGATTTTTTCCACTGCTTCAAGGGATTGCAGTCCTGAGTATTTGATATTAATTTAAACTTGAACACGCGTTTCTTAGAAAAAGAGTCTTAATTGACGGACAGACCGACGGACAACGAAGTCATCTTATAAGGGTTCCGTTTTTCCTTTTGAGGTACGGAACACTAAAATGGTTATTTCCTTAGGGTAATTTTGTATAATGTTACTGGGAAAACAAAACATCTCACCGTTGAAAACTTAGGTAAAGTAAGTTGTCATTCCACCATTTGTTGTTGGGACACTGTTGTCAGCTACTAGAGCAGTGGTGGCCCAGAGATAACGGCCCCGACTTACAAAATGTAGGTCGTGAGTTCGGTCCTGACTTTACTTTGTGTAAATAATTTCATCACCATTCCACCGCAATTTTATAAAACAACAAACATGGCGACTAATTACATTAATTAGTCGCCATTTTTGTTGTTTTGTAACACCTTGGAACGGGTAGAAATAAAACCGGCCAAGTGCGAGTCGGACTCGCACAAGGCATAAAACGCCGAAAATAATGTTTCTTCTATACCACTTTAAATTTGTACTATTTTATTTTTATTATTTTTTGTTAAAGCGGCAACAGAAATACATCATCTGTGAACATTTCAACTGAGCTATCACGGTTCATGAGATACAGCCTGGTGACAGACAGACGCACAGGGTAGTCTTAGTAATAGGGTCCCGTTTGTACCCTTTGGGTACGGAACCCTAAAAACAGTCAACCACTAAACATGTTAGGTACTTGTAGAATATTAAACACACACAACTCTCTCGATAAATGTAAGAAATGTCTTAAAAATTTATTGTGATTGTTTTTTTATTATTTTGGTTTTATGTTAATGTTAGGTATTTTATTATTCTGTTTTAATGTTTTACAGAATTCGTTGTTTTTTTTTTTGTTCCTTTGTCAAAATTTTTCTTTTATTATGTCAAAATTTTTCTAGGTATTTAATTTGTTACCTTAGTGGTTCATTTTATTGTGCATGCTGTGGTCTACTGTAATTGAAAGAGTACACCTAACAAATACTTTGTCGTCCATTAACTATTTAAATGTTTTAGTGTATATCTTTTGTTGGAGATCCTAAAAATAAATAAATAAAAACACACAACGAAAAACTTCGTCAAAATACGACCACTTCCATCCATCCTCCATACCTGTTACAAGACAGATAGCTTCATAGTTTCCTGATACCTTTTCACGCCTAAACTTCGAACCGATCGTCGTGAAATTTGACAGATAGGTAGTGGGACCTGAAGAAGGACGCAGGCTACTTTTCATCCTGGATATTTGTATTAAAGAACGATGAAATACACGCAAAGGAAACAACAGCTAATCACACTAATATTATAAAGGCGAAAGTTTGTGAGTGTGTGTGTTTGTTTATATGTTTGTTACTTCTTCACGGTCAAACGGCTGGACCAATTTTGCTAAAATTTGGTATGGAGGTAGCGGACACTCTGGATTAACATATAGGATACTATTTTTATCCCGATATTCCCACGGGATCGACATTTACGCGAGTAAAACCGCGGGGCGCAGCTAGTATGAACATAAAAACTCCTTCAAAAAACGACATCATAAATAAAGCACCATTATTTCTTTAAAAACTGAAGAAAAAGCGGTTGTTTGTTATCGGGGGAGCAAGTTTCATAGTACGTGCGCCTTCAGAAGCAACTGTTCCCCGTGGAATAGGGGGTTAGAGACGTGACTGCATACCCCTTTCACTTTCTGTATCGCCTTTATAATAATAGGTACTATTACCATTACACTAAGTTTTAAAATCGCCTAAACAATTACCTAACCAATTCTCGAGAAGGGCTATAGGGTATTTAACATCACGCTAGGGCCCTTATGAGAGTCAGAAAAATGAAGTAGGTAATATTACGGGTAGGCGATTTGATGCGACGGGGTGGATCGGGGGAACAAAAAATTCACGCGGACGAAGTCGCGGACATAAGCTAGTTTAGAATAAGCACACAAACAGCACTGTCACTTACAATACAAATTAATTAACATCTAAAATTGGCATTTCATTAACAATGCAAACACACACACACACATGACATTGACATATGAATATTAGAAACAAAAGAGAAACAAACAAAGTGTGTCTAGTAGCCCTAAATGTAGAACACTAAAAAAAAAAAATATACGGTCGAATTGAGAAACCTCCTCCTTTTTTGAAGTCGGTTAATAAAACAAACCAATTTGGACTACATAGACGAGAGCACTGCTCACATGCACTGTTAAAATAGGGAACGTCTGTATGAAGCGAAACCCTCCCTTTTGCCCCTACAATGAACTGCATAAAGCTAAGAAGTTAAAGGAGTAATGTCTGTAATTATTTTTTTTGTACAAACGCAGCCGGCTTTTAATTAAAATCACGTGGAAAACTGCTATATTTATCACTAGCTGCGCCCCGCGGTTTCACCCGCGTAAATGTCGATACCGTGGGAATATCGGGATAAAAAGCCTATATGTTAATCCAGGGCGTCAGCTACCTACATACAAAATTTTATCAAAATTGGACCAGCCGTTTGAGCGTGAAGAAGTAACAAACATATAAACATACACACACACACACTCACAAACTTTCGCCTTTATAATATTAGTGTGATACAAAAGAGCCATTAACAAAAACCGTGTGCGAGTAACAACTTTCCAATTGAATAGCAACAAAAACTGCTATAATGGTCAACTGTCTGGGAAGTTGTTTCAGAAGTTGTTCCCGCTGGTAGGTTCAAACCGAACGCTCTTGTATACAAGGTGTTTTTTTTTATATCCCATAACTCTAGGGCATGAATGAGACCAGTGCCCTGTTTATCAAAACTTACAAGCCTTGTATTACAAGATAAAAAAACACATTATTACAAATATGTGTTTATCTGTGTGCTTATCAAAACTACATGTGTAAATTACGGGTTACGCGTGTCGTTATTTATTTCACAAGTATATTTTTACACTGGTATTCGTGATTTTGATCTTCAAAGAATCCCTTGTAAGTCACAATTTATAGTAAATCATGACAAATCCTGAGTGTCCGGCGACTATCCATTCCGTCATATGGCTCCTTCAAACAGGCGCGACATGCGATAAAATCGCGCGCGACACAAAGGCACCGCAAGTCGCGTAACGAGCGGTGCCTTTGTGTCGCGCGCGATTATATCGCGTGTTTTTGCCTTTACAAGTTTACGAGTGTCGTGCTTGGTAACACAATCAATTTTTAAATTTAATTTTCTTTTTTTTAAATGTAGTCAAACTGATTCAAGCGATGAACAACGGAACCGATAACATATAAAAGAAGAATTTACTACGGTCCTATATAGAAATGACCTGTGAATTTACTGAAAGGTTTTGACTTAAAGCTGAAAAATTTGAACATTTAATTAACATTTACATTTGAGTAGTCATTTAGAAAGAAATTCAAACAGAAACAACGCCCTGTTAACCAAATTAATTTTACAAATTGCTCTACATTGGATGGGATCCGAAGTTCAATACCATACTCTTTCTGAAATGCATGGTGTAACAAAAGGTAGTACTGTAGCAGCCACCAATACCGTAGGTACTTTTTGAAGACTACGTTAAATACTTTGTCGCTACTACCTGAACTTAATCAATTTAAAAACATTAAAAAAATTGTCGGGATATTATGCCTTTTTTACTTTAGAACTTTCCAAGTATAATCTACAAGTGTTCAATTTTACAAACCCTGTAGTTTTTTTTTGATAGACGTAATTTACACGAACTTGTAAACACTTCCTTGTAAAGTGTAACTTGTAAACGTGTACACTTGTAAGTTTTGATAAGCAGGGTACATATCAAAGAATCAACTGGCATTGAATTATTTTTCAATTATCATTTTTTTTTGTTTTCATTTTTCATACCTAATAATTCGACAAAGTCACGATTATTAATGTAAAACACCCTTACATGAGATAAGACAACGTCGCATTTTCTTAGCTTTAAATGATATGATAATAATCTGCGAAACTATGCATTTTTAACCGCATAGTCTAGAACTTTTTGTATTATTTTTACTTAACTCTAGAATTATGGGATATAAAAAAAACACGTTGTATAGTTTTTGCCGGATTTTGGTGCTGCCATAAGTCCGGAAATCTGTTGTATTAGTAAAGCAATTTGTCCTGGGACTGCTCGCCGCCCTCGAACTTTTCTAATCTAAACTGTTGGCCCCGCGTTCAATCTTCGTGAAAACTCGCTCGCAGTCGTACGAACGAGCGTATAGATGTGCGGCTAAAAACTTATGACTTATATTATCGATAATGACAGTGTTTTCCTAATAATTCGGTACCTACCTCTATGTCTAAATACATACATTATGGAGTCAAAACTATAGGTACATTGAATATTTTTGTAATAAAGTCACTGTTTAGAATTGTTGTCAGGTGGTCTCTTTATTTGAATGTATGTTCCAAAACGGTTGAACGAATTTGAATGAAATTTGGCACACGGATAGTTTATAGCCTGGGTAATTTTAGGGTAGTATTTTTAATCCCGGTAATACCAACGTTTCTGTGGGATATTTTCCGACATCCATGCAAAAACGGGGGCAAAAGCTAGTCATTCATATAGGCGTAGCATAGGTACCATCACCAACAACAATACAGAAATAGAATCTTATCCGTCTAGAATTCGTGATTTGAAGTACTTTGTACTTTGTCCTTCCAAAGGTAAACAAAATAATCTCTTACAGATAAAATACCGGTTATTTCTCGTCAAAATACCTTGTTTTCATGACATACAATATAGAAAAATCTATCGATAAAGATGGCCACACAGGAATTGTATTGACATCGCGTTTTAGCGCGCCTCCACCAACGAGCGACGTATCTCTAAATAGCCTCTTTAGAAAAATGTTATTTTCGTGACGAATTATCTAGTCTTTGCGTGCGTGTATGACCAGCATAACACACACAAATTGACAATTGCTCGCAAAGGGTTTTATTTTGACAGTTATTGCGTTATTTACGTTGTTGAGCAGACAAATTTTTCAAACCTATGAAGCAATGGATTCGAAAAACCTTCAAAACTCTCGGATGATGTATTGAACGTAAACGAAGCAAAACGAGTATGTAAGGATCGTAGCAGGTGACTGCAGGTGGCTTTCTGTAGGTTCTGCCTACCCCCACGGGACAAAGGCGTGAGTTTAAGTATGTACAGACGCCCGCACATCAAGCTACCCGAAACTGTAAAATTTTCTCAATCAACTTTGAACCTTATCAGTTAGCGATAAAGTTGAAAATCTATTAAAAAAAATTCGACAGATTGTAGATATAGCTATGTGCTGGCATCTGTATGTTGTATGTCATCATTTTAGTCTTTTAAGTTGAGTATGTAGTTTTGTTTGGATACAAATATAGTTTTCTTGAGAATATTTTTGAATCGTAAGTCATAAGTTATTTATTTCATAACAAAATACATTGTGTTGAAAATACAGTGATGATAAATAAAATAGGTAAAAATGCCCAACAAAAAAAAAAAAAAAACATTAAGTACGTTCATATTTAAAATTCAGTACGCAACTACGCATTAAAAATGGAACAACATAAATAATAAATAGTTGTAAGTCAATAATTCAGTAACATAACATTAAATAATCACCAAAATTACATATAAGTTTTAAATACATTATCCATTAAAAAAAAAATCATGAACACAAATAATAATTCACAAATCATTTAATTGTAGCTGTCATTTGTCATCTATGAACTCGTCGATACCGTAATAACCCTTAATCTTTAACGATGTTCAGATATTTATTGTTTGAAATAAGAACTCCAGTTCTATTCAATTCTGGTTTTATGCCAAGCTAAAAGGTAATCAAATCAAGGATTCGTAGTAAAAAAATCAAACCAAGCAACCAATGAAGTACCTACCTAAATCTTATTTAGGTAAGTACTTAATTTATTTTGATTTCAAGTAAATAACGAACCTACGAGTAACTATTTTAATACGACCTCTGTTTAAAGGTTTCTCTCCACGCAAAAAATCAAATTTATTCCTCCGATGAAATTATCTAGCGTTGAACAAATCAGCCCTAATTATTTTGTTTACATCAATCTGGATGGATGGTTTCAAATATCTGACGAAATGCGTTTCTGACTAGTTGCGTGTTTGCCGAACTGCGTGTCTGTCGAGTTCCGTTTCTGACTAGTTGCGTGTCTATCCTGAGAGATGATGAAATGCGTATTTGACCACTTGCGTTTCTGATGACATGCTAGTAATCCGATTATAACTATTTAAGTTACCTGCTTGGCCCCTGACTTAAATTTTGCGAAGTCACATAATTATAATGTCCACTTATTCTTACTCGTGTACTAAGAAACGCGGGCACGTAGTCGTTGGGGTTCATTCCATACGAACGTATTGCTCTGTTTTTTCCCTGTCGTAATTGTATGTTTTTTTCTAAAATTAATATAATTACGCCGAAAAACAAAGCATAGGTAGGAACATGGCAGTGGTAGATACACATTATATCGTAAAAAAAATTGGACCAGTATCGTTAACCAGAGAGAAAACAGAGGAATACGTTAGTATGGAACGAACGCCAACGACAACGTGACCCCGTTTTCTCATAAACCTGAAAAAAACACAACTAGCCACGCCATAAACAAAACCACAAAGGCTGAAAATAAACATGATCCAAAAAGATTTAATGCACAGATTTGTCATTCAAATATAGAGTGGCGCGTAAACCCAGTAGCACAAAGAACGCACCATGCAACGTACATTTCTTACGCGACCGGGAATTTACGATGCCCACATGGGAGCCAACTCAACATTCTTTTATATTTGTTGGAAACACCAGTTTTTTAAATTTTTCGAGCCAGCAAAATAGACGAAATCCCATGAGAGTGTTGAGAGTGTAGTCGTCAATTTTATGGTGAATTTTCTTTACGCTGGCGGTAGTGTAGATGTGAATCGGGGAAATCATCAACAACTGGACTAGAAAAAGCTGATTTGTGATGAATTGACGAAACTGAGCCATGAAATCCAGAAGACGACTAGGAAGTGGTCTTCTGGAATTCATGGCTCAGTTCTGGTAGGAACCAGTAACAATGATAGTGTCATAGTAAGTTAAGACAGAGGGGGCGTTTATATCTGTAACTTTTTTTTTCTCTCTCAAAAATACATTATTTTGTTGTTTTAACAATTTTACTCGCCAAACTTTCGAATTTGATGGCGAGAAGCGCCTATTAGATACACAAAATATAGTAAAACACGAAATGTGCACTAACTGTACTGTGCTGTGTGTGTGTGTGTGTACTGTACTGTACTGTTAAATGTGCACTAACTACTTCACTCAGGGATCAGTCACACCGGCACGAACAGATTGCGGACGAGCCGCGAGCACCGGACACTGTCAGATTCTAAGTACGTATCCGTCTGGAGGTGTCTGTGTCCGGAACCACGTCCGCAAGTATCCGCAACCCGCCCGCGCTGGCCCGACCAAACCCTTAGCGTGATTCACATATTACCATAAGACTTAGTAATTCTAATATTAATTTTTCACAATAGCACCTACCACTGTTTGTCTCTGCATCACCCAAAGGTTGACTGGTAGAAAATGCCTATGGCATTAAGTCCGCCTCTGTACATTTGTGTGCTTAAAGTATTAAATAAATAAATATATGTCTTCGTGGGGTAACGGAGGTAAGGTACGGAAACATAAATACAAGGTGTTGATTTGCATCCTCGTCAAATTACAGGAGGTTGTCTTAAAAGACATTTTAGTACTTTAGTACTTTAGTATTTTAATACTTTAGTATTTTAGTACTTAGTAAAGTAAAAGGCGTTTGTTTGTGTGTGAAAGCGCGGTTATAGGGCTAGTAACAGACGGGCCGCGTTTAAATACGGCTGGTTCACACTTACGGATTTACGTAAATAAGAAAAAAAAAACCTACCCATTTTATTGTTGATTTGGGTCGAGAATCATTAGCATAATTACGTCCTTGAATTTGACTAGGATGCAAATCAACACCTTGTATACAGGAATATTCAATTAATCAACTCAGCCTATCGCAGTCCACTGCTGGACGTGGGCCTCTCCCAGGCTGCGCCACAACACCCTGTCCTACGCCTTTTGTATCCAGTTTATCCTAGCCACTTCTTAAGGCCGTCGTATCTAGGTCTATAGGAATATTGAATTTATTTAATATCTCAATCAATCAACAAGTTATTTACAAAATCAAGCACGTAGATGATTATCCAAAGCTTATTATGTGATATCGTATAAACAGCACGGCTTATAGTTTTAGATCATCCATCATCTGATAGCCATATAACTACTGACTAAAAATAATATTCAGAAGCTATTATTGCGCATAATTTAATAATGATTGAACAAGACCCCACGTAATCTTCAGCCTTTTATCCGTAGAAAATGATTGATGTTTAGTACGTAAATTATTAGTGTAGAATATTAAAAATCATTTTTCAAAATCATCATCATTTTAATTCGATAATTTTTATGATTCAGTGATTCATATAAATAAACGAATTGTATGCATTTCATGATGTTTCAGTCGTATTATCATTTATTAAATCTACAGAGAAAACACGTAAATCAAACGCAGGTGCAAAAATTAAAGACCCTCAAGAACGGATTTCAATTTTACCTTTAGCATCGACTTAAAATGTTTCAGAACAAGTACACTGTCAAAATGTTAATAAGCTTGTATAGTCGCAACGTATTTTTGACGAGGATCTTTTAGTAAATTAAATTTAGTAGGCAGGGCGGAAATGCCATGCAGGCTCCGATCGTTGGAGCCCGTATTTTGGTGTCGGTATTAAATATTTTTCACGTGTACTTTATTTCCGTTTACTTAGTAAGTAGTACCGCTAAATCCTTGATGGATTAACTTCATAATTAAAAAACCAAAAACAAGTTCGAAAACCGAATATTCCACAAAGTTTACAATTCTGAAAAGCGGTAGAAGAAAAAATCGTCGGTTGTTTTCGAGTCTGATTTTCCACGGCGCACATTTGCAATCCACGTAGGTCGTAGAGGCACCCGGAACGCAATTGTTCTTCAAATTAGCGAGTTGTTCGTTAACGAGCGTTTTTCTACCCTCCCTTTTGCCGGTCGAGTGTCGTACTCTTTGGCGGGTAATTCTTTTTTGTGTAATTGCCATTACTTTGTGTTCCGGTTCTCGGGGACGGGAAAGAGTTATTCACGAGCATCTTATAGCTAAAAGTGTTTTAATGAGCTTTCACTTCATTGATAAGAAAATAGGATTAGATAAAATAAGTATCATTTTTAACACGCTTTTATTAGCTTTAAATGTAACTAAATAACAAATCCATACTAATATTATAAATTCGAAAGTAACTCCGTCTGTCTGTCTGTCTGTATGTTACCCTTTCACGCCTAAACCACGGAACGTATTTTGATAAAATTTGGTAGAGAGATAGATTACATCCCGGGGAAGGACATAGGATAATTTTTATCGACTTACCTTGTTATAAAATCTCAGAAGTCAATTTTAACCTACTTCTAATAGTCGTATCAAAATGAAACTTTGAATGTATATGTAGCTCGGATGACAAAACTATAATTTGTTATCTTGGAGCTGATCTGATGATGGAGCCAGGAGGTGGATTCTGGAACTCTTCTGTGGCTACTAGTAAGCTCCTCTAGTTTGGGTTCATTTGACTTGTTTTGACGAGTCCAATAGATTGGGCTTGGTAACGAGGGTCTAGTAATGAGCCATGAGATGGATAGTGTAACTCCTTAGTGACTACTAGTAAACCGCTCGTTTTTTAGTTTGTATGACTGGTTTTAAAGCATGTTTTTTTTGTTTTTTTTTTAACTAAATATTATTTTTTTATATTTATGTAAATAAAACACAATAACAAAAAAAAATATTCAATTTGAATCATTTTAAATATTGAATCAAATGGCGGCCATGTTGTGGCAAGGCCGATGTCGCATGCGTCCGGGCCACGGGCCTCCACCCTGCGCCCTCTTCGTTCAGTCTTGCAATGAGTGTATGTGTTTGCTATTCCATAAACCTTAGAGTGAATGGTTGAATCAGGTAAAATGTTAATATAATAACAAAAAAAAACAAATGATAGAAATGCAATACGTTTTTAGTGAAATTTTATGGAAATACGTACTTTCCTCGTTAGTGTATTCTCGTGTGCATAAAATTGCGTGTATCCCGTTCGAAAGGGAATACAGATATTTTTTATACATACACTCGCGCCTCCTTCCAAGTTTTTATCTCTTTGGTAATTCATTCAATCCTATGTAGGTATTTTACTACAGCAGTAGAAATCTTTACATCATTCCTATGGTCATTGGAAGCCAATGTGAAGCAGCAAAAAAGCTTAAAACCATGCGGTACAAAGACGTATTTATAAGCCACACAAACAACAAACAAACAGTAGATCACTAAGGGCGGGTTGTTTCACGTCTACTTGACACACGCGTACCAAAACGTCAAAAATGGCGCTAACTAACGTCAAACCAGAACAAGCGTTGTTTCAAATTACAAAATTATGGCCTTTTTTTTTTTTTTTTTTTCGGATGGGAAATCATCAAATGACCCCTCCCGTTCTGGGTGGAGCGGAAGGGAGTGTCAGACTCTTACTGACTAAAACCCACCCGTATTCCTTCCTTAGCCCTTTATGTTCCGGGCCAGCGGTAACCCTTTCGGACAATCCCGCTGACCCGGCAGGCTTCGGCCCTATCCTCGATGCTGACATCTCTTTGAGGCGCGCGTGGAACACGTACGCGCCGTCCGGCACGGGCCTGGTCCTGATCGGACGGTGAGCTACCCATTACTCTCCGCTCGCAGGCCCGCGCCTACGGTGGCCGGGAGTCGTCCCGTGGCTCCCGACGCCCGGAGCGAGAGGGCTCTCTCCCTCATCCGTCTCGCCACCTCCTTCGCTAGCATGACTGCTTCGCAGAAGGAGGTAACTGCCTCCCACTCCCTCTCGCCCCGGACCATGGCTTGCACCAGGGCCGGGCGCGAGAGGTCGCCGCCGCTGCCGATCGCCTCTACGAGGACACGGCGGTGCTCCGCCCAAGCGGGGCAGACCTCCACCGTGTCCTCTGATCACTAAGGGCGGGTTGTTTTACGTCTACTTGACACACGCGTACCAATACGTCAAAAATGGCGCTAACTAACGTCAAACCAGAACAAGCGTTGTTTCAAATTACAAAATTATGGCCTTGACTTACGTCAAATAATAACGATTACGTTTAACCAATTGTTAGAAATAAAAATGTAAACTTGTAGTACCCTTACCCACAAAGAGAATATCAATCACAGGAGTAACTGTACCTACAACATCTTCTAAATGTAGTATAACGAGCTGGGAAAACTTAAGGTCCTCCAGGGAAATCAGGTTGATCGCAGATAACACCAGCCATCAGGTAAAGCTCGTAAATATCTTTGTTACGAATGTACCTATAACGTTGTGCTGCTATAAATTTTATGGAATGGAGACTGTTCATTGTTATCTAGCCGGTTTGTCTTTTCTTTTGAGAAAACAAACGTAATAATATACACAGTAACTTCATGGTTCGTAAACTTGTATTTTATTAAGCTTTCTATATTTTGAAAAAGGTTTATATAAAAACCAACCAAGTGCGAGTTGGACGCGCACACGAAGGGTTCCGTACCTACCACAAAGCAAAAGACGCCGATAAAAACACTACACAACGTATCCTGCCGGTCGATTCTGTAAAAATCTGATCACTTCACCTAAGTTTTCACGGTGAGATTTTTACAGAATAGCACCGCTACCTGTATGGATACCCCCTCAACTTTATTTTCTTTTTTATTATTATTTCTTGTTATAGCGACAATAGAAATACACAATATGAAAATTTCAACTGTCTACCGATTACGGTTCGTAAGATTATCTATTCCGTGATACCTACAGCCCGCTGACAGACAGACGGACGGACAGCGAAGGCTTAGTATTAGGGTTCCGTTGGTACTCTTTGGGTATTGAACCAAAAAAGTATAAGGTTCATCATAACATAATAACACCGGTTACTATATAAGGGACAGTGCATAAATTAGGATTGGACTGGACTGAGATAAACGAAAAGGAATTTAAGAACTAGCCACACACTCACTATTTAGAAACATCTCCGATTCCTATAGCATTTGGGGTCGATAAAAGAATGGATCAAGTCTCAACTACAGTACGGTCGTCGAAAGAATTCCTGACAACCACCAGTTTCATCTCAAATTCATAAAATACGTACTTATACGTATTTTATGAATTTGATCTTTATTATTTACTAGAATTGTCGCTCTGTCAGGTGTCAGGAACGCATTCTCTCGACCGCCGAACTCATCATCTGCGTAGCCTTTTCCCAACAGACTATCATGAGGTCGGCTTCCAGTCTAATTGGATGCAGCTGAATACTAGTACTTTACATGAAGCGACTGAATATTTGACCTCCAAAACCCAGTCACTGGGTAATACGACTCCCCTTAGTAAGACTGGCTGTCAGACTCTGGCTTCTGACAACCCGTAACGACTGCCAATGATCCACGATTGACAGCCGGGATCAACGGCTTAACGTGTTTCCAAGACACGGAGGGGTCTTGATATGTAAAGATCCCATCCACGGACCAACCGCGGCAAGCGTAGCTTAACCTGATCGATCGACCCGCGCGGCTGTTATAACTTAGCCACAAGCCCTCCCGACGTCCCTAGGTATAATTAAAATATATATGTTATAATGTCACATAAACCTTCAAAGGTTTTTAGACAAGTGTCATGTAAAAATTAGTTAGTGTAATTGATTGTATTGAAAAAAATAAATAAAAAATTGCGACGTATAGTAAGCAAAAGAAGAACCTAGTAATAGAACATGTCGTATGCTTAGACTGGATACAATCAAAGGTTAGGTTGCGTGTGTGTAAATTATTTCATCACCACTGCTCTCAAAATGATGAAGGATAACATCGTTAGGAAACCGTCATGTCCTAGAACCAAAACTTCGAAGACATCTACTAACCCGCACAAGGCCTGCGTGGTGGAATACGGCCTACTCCCTCTCACCGAGAGGAGGCCTGTGTTCCAGCAGTGATAACGATATAGGCTGATTATGTATTATGTAATGTAATCAGACATTTGTTTTTTGTACTCTTAAATCTGTCAAAAACAAATTACTGATTCATTTGTTTTGACAGATGTAAGCGTTCTTTATTCAAATACAAATTGGCAACAAAACTGAGAACTTATTTTGCCCATTTTAAATGCTTCTTCAGTACAATCGTAGGCTATGTCGATTTGCTCCGAATGCTTTTTCGGCTAAACACATTCGGCTTTTAGAAAAAAGACCATCAAGTTTTACCTTATACCTGACTACATATACCTCGTCGAAGCAACAAGGTTCGTAATTCGTGAATGAACAGGGGCTAATGCGTATTGATCGGGCGAATACGCGTTTTTTGCGGTTTTTTGCGCGGGATTAATTGAGGCTTTTGCTAGGGTTTCAGTATTGGAATAGTAGATAGTCGAAAGAGTACTGTAGTAGTTAAACTAGCTAGAATCTCGCGTGCCACTAGCCTACTAACGTATAGCCTCATTCACTTGAAAAAAAAATGTTGCAAAACTCATACACACCCCAATTATTTACGGTTATGAGGACTCGGAACAATTAAATAAATATACACAACATACAAACAAATTGCAATGGGCACAAACGCACACACACAAACCCTCACACACACCATACATGGCACATACACAAACTTACCAGATTTACCATTCAACACCTGAAATAACAGAATTCGTACCCTCACTGGTAAATATTACTTTGTAACCTAGCTACCCGCCCCGCCCGTTATGAGATACGGTGCCAAATGTGGACACTGGCGGTCGGGTTGGTCCAGAAATTCAACGTCGCAATGATGCGACTTATGCTCGGAGTCACTATGAAGGATAAAATCAGGAATGAAATTATCCGGAAAATAACCGGAGTTACCGACATAGCTTGCAGAGTAAGCCAACTGAAGTGGCAGTAGACTGGCCATATCTGTTGAAGGACCGATGGTCGGTGGAGCAGACGTGTCCTGGAGTGAAAACCGCGTATCAGAAAGCGTAGTGTGGGACGCCCCCCAGCTAGACGGACCGATGACCTAAAGAAGGTGGCTGGGGTAGACTGAATGCGGAAGAAGGGTGTTGAGTCACAGCCTGGGAGAGGCCTAGGACCAGAAGTGGACTGCGTTAGGCTGAATTAATTAATTGATTGAACCTAACTGTAGATAATATTTTAAGCTCAATCAATGTCGTCTTCTCGTAACCTGCTTATTGTTGTTTGTCGAGAAAACAATGGTTGATATAAAGCACTGTTGCCCTAACATTTGTCCCGTATTTGTTTGTCGCTACTATGATACTGAGTCGTATTATCTGGACAATAAACTATTTACTATTTTTTTCTATAATGGAAACCCGATTGGTTCATCTTTGCTAAGTTCGAAGCTAAGCCTTTACACATCCTCATCCTCGTCCGCCCCCCTCGTCCTCCCCTGTCTCACTTATCATGCAAACTCGGCCGATTCCTATCAGCTTCTATTAGATAGGCTTTCCATTAGTAGTCTAGTGTTCTCACAATATGCAGTTATGGCTATTTTTCCATCGGGTTTTGTCCATAGGTACCCGAACAATAAAATCTTAAGTCACCCACGGTACTGGCCAGGAAATTCCTTGTCCAGCACCATCCTTCACAAAACCTTTCACATTCAGTTGCTCCGCGTTCCCTTCGTCACAAATATTAAACCGCCGGTGATATATGACACATTACGACGTTCGTTATGACATCACAATACTTAAGTCGTCCGTCCGATGTGACAGTTAGTTATCAACAAACAGATTATGAGCAGAAGTATTAGCAATTTTGAATTGAAGTATGCTTAACTTAGCGTCGGGTTCCCTGTGTTAGTAGGTATCTGAAACATTATTTTTCCATTCCTGGCTCAAAATGTCATCGGATTTTCAACTTTGTAGCGATACTTTATCCAAAATTAGGATGGTTCTTCACTTTATTCAGTCTTCATATCCGCATAAACCCAATCCATTAGTGGAATTCACTGGGAAAAGTGCTTTACAATTTTTTTTAAAGAACCTGGTGAGCGTTATCAATAGTAGATATCAACATTGCCGAGTAAAACCTAAGTATGAGGTTTTCTTATTGAAATTAAGTAAATATTTTTTGCGAAATGAGTAATTTTAAGCTTAAAATCGTTCGTTTTCGTTTTTTTTTACGTTGCGTTTAAGTAAACGAAAACGGGAGTATGTTTTCGTGATAAGCCCAAATAGCCCAAATATGTTATATTGAATTCAGTTAGTTTCAGTATTAATGACCTACAGCTTGTGGTTGATAATTTTGTTGATGCAGTAGTACATTTAACATGGCAAGAGAAATGTTGCACTAATATAATTGATTATTAATATTTAGATTCTATTTGAAAGTAAATTATTACCTACTAGCAGCGCCCCGTGGAGTCACCCGCATAAGTGTTGATCCCGGGGAATATCGGGATAAAAGTATTCTTTGTTATTCTGATGTACAGGCTGTATGACTGTAAAGTTTAATCCGTTTAATAGTTTTTGCGTGAAAGAGTTACAAACATCCATAATCACAAACTTTTGCGTTTATAGTATTAGTTTATTTAGGAACTGCAGATTTTTTTCACGATTTCAGGTTTGGTCCCATAATAAAAGTTGTTCATAATGATGAGTACAATGACCTCTTAAGAGGTTGTTAATGTTTTATCAATTAATTAAAATTAAATTAATTTAAAATCATGTAGTTTAGTAATAATAAAGAAACGATGTTTTGCCAAATTGTAAAAACCGTGCAAAGCAGGGGTAACTAGATTATTTAATTTTTTATTAATACCAAGCTACATCAACATAAAATAGCATCTTCATCGCAAAATGAACGCTATCTAGAAAAGTCATCTCCTCGTATCGATTTACGTCTAACTCCTTACGAAAATAGGAAGACTTGAACTGGTGAAATTGCCTCGATTTTTATGAACTGTCTGTTCCGTATACTTCCGATGTCACAACCCTTTTTCATAGACGTCGTTTGACACAGACAGCTGATTTGTGACTGAGCTATTTCCATTTTCCATCGATCTGTGATATATACCGGTTTGACATAAATACATAAGTCAAGAATATTTTTAGAGGGAATATAAAACTTTTCGCAGTAAAGTCTTAGCGATAACAAAGACAGCTAAGATAGTTTCGTTGAACCAAAGACTGGTTCAATCATTTATGTGAATTCTCACGGGAACGGGTTATCGGCAGCAGATTTTTTTTACACTGCACTAATATAAATTGTGACTAATGTGATGGTTAACGTTTTTACCCCACACTTCGTCTCCCAGTCCTTGGAAGCCACTCAGTCACTGCCTTACTCCACCTGTCATCACTCTGCCTTGCCAGGTGACCTACACCACTCCATTTGAGTTCCATAACTCGTTTTCCGAATCATCATCATTTCAGCCGAAAGACGTCCACTGCTGGACATAGGCCTCCCCCAAGCACCTGCACTTCGACCGGTTCTGCGCTTCTCGCATCCAACGGGTTCCTGCGGCCGTCACAAGGTCGTCGGACCACCTTGTTCCGAGGCCTTCCAACGCTACGTCTTCCGGTACGCGGTCGCCATTCCAAAACCTTTCAGCCCCATCGGCCATCGGTTCTGCGAGCAATGTGCCCAGCCCACTGCAATTCTTCGGGCTATGTCGGTTACCTTGGTTCTCCTGCGGATCTCCTCATTCTTGATTCCGTAATCCGTTTTCCGAATAGGTTTCTACCTATTCGGAAAACGGATTATTTCTATATTAGGCAGTATGGCTATCTGACCCACATTCAAGCATTATCCCTCATGGGTAATATTAATATAATATTATTAGAACCCTAATAATGAAGTAATGTTTATTTTTATTCTGTTTATTTTTATAACGTTCTTTCTAACAACTAGTATACGTGTCTAGTAATATGTGGATAACGTTGTGAGTAGGTATTTGTTACCTTTATTATTAAGTTCTAACCTATGTTTACTTATTATTACACTACTGTTTGTTGTCCCTAAATAAATAAATATTAATATACTTTTTGATAAATACATACACAACATCCCGAAACGCTCGCCGTTTTCTTTTTTCAATTGAGGATCCACTCTGTTTCTCATACAAATACAGTGTGTATCAGAAATGTGTGGTCATATTTAAGGGTGTGGTACTGACCATCAAATTGAATAATTTTTGGAGAAAGTTACGCAACATCGTAATCGCGAAAAAATTATCAGCTGTGCCACACATTTGGGTCGAGAAAGTTTTGTATGGAATAGCTGATAAGTTTGCCCAACTTAAAAATAAAATCCCCTGATTCGCTCACCTTTTACCTGATCCTAGTGTTCAAGTTGGATCATAAAAAAGTTGCCCCATATTCTAGAGCGTATATTTTCAGGCGGATATGATGTAAAGTGAAACTACTGCCAAGCTTACGTTTAATAGCACATGTAGCAGGTGTGAGCGACTTCCCACATGACCGACGCTAATTGTGTGTTGTTGTACAAACAAATTGATGTTATGCGTAAGTTGAGTAGGTACTTTAGTTTGTGTATGAGACAAACTTGTCTGTGACGCGGACGACTCTTGGATGTTACTGGTGCCAATTATAAAGGGTAGTTTTAGGGTAATATTGAAAGTCTTTTTTACAGTAATTTTATCTCTGACAGCAGCAACCCAACAGCAACTTTATCGTGACGAGAATAAAGATCACAATGATTTTGACAGACCTGTCAGTGGCAGCAGCCTTATTGTGACGAGAATAAAAATCACAATGATTTTGACAGACCTGTCAGTGGCAGCAGCCTTATTGTGACGAGAATAAAGATCACAATGATTTTGACAGACCTGTCAGTGGCAGCAGCCTTATTATGACGAGAATAAAGATTACAATGATTTTGACAGACTTGGCAGTGGCAGCAACCTAATAGCAACTTTATTATAATGAGAATATGGACAGGTGAAACCAAATCACTGGTAAAAAATACATGTGAAAGGACTGTTCTAGACTAAACATGATGTAGCATCGCACAGATAAAATAGAAAATAAAGGTTGCGCATTAAAAAAATCGAGGCACTGGCTCTGAAAAGAGCGACTGAAACACACTGTTTTACTTTAACCCTTCGCATGCCGAACGTGGATCCACGCTTGACACAATAGCTTTTTATTTTTTTCTTTTATGGTATTGAGTCGGGTGAATATTGATTTAATAATTAATAAAAGATTTTACAAATGTGTGTTAGTTTCAGAGTTGTCCGAAAAGTTATGACGAAGCCATTTTCACAATTTGTGTTTGAATACAAAATTACCTGAACAAAGCCGAAACATGAACGCTGAGAGAAACCATAACAAACTACAAACATGAATCACTACATAATATTATAAAACAAAGTCCCTCCGCCGGATTTGTCTGGGAGCTTTACTGGCGTGTGCCGCGTTAACCAATAAAGTTAAATGAAAACAGTGTATTACGGAATTATTCCTTTTATAAAGATCTATTAAACGTAATAGTACGTTTCCGTGAGATATTTAGACCTCCACGCGGGCGAAGACGCAGGCAAGAGCTAGTAATAATATGTGTTACACAAAACCAAAAATACTTCCACAAAAGTTCTTAGTAACTTCGTTTGATAAAATGGAAGAGTTTTTTTCACCAATTATTTTAATATCAGTCAATACTGTCGCATTTTTAATTAATATTTATCGGGCATTTCGGCATGGAAAGTAAAAGATGTGAAAATAATAAATTGAAAAACGATTACTTTTGTATAGAAAGACCAATATCAAATACACGAAACCAATTTGAGTTTCCATTTCATTTTTTTTATCACGCACATAAATAGCCATCGTTTCAATTTTACATAGCCAAATAGCCCCATTTTACATGTAATAAAATATATTTTAACTTCCTAATGCATTTCAATTTTCCTATAAATTACGTTCGACGAAAAATAACGTCGACAGGTAGAATCGTCTTGTAAGTTATTGGCTGAATAAAATGCTTCCGGCTACAGTTTTGTCTTAGCTCTATAGCATTACGGTATAAGGTTTCCATGGAGCAGAATGGAGGCTGTAATACGATCAGCCTAGGTATTACAATGGATGTATTTTTAGACTTTACTCTAGGAATATAATATAATAGCTGTTCTTCGTTTAATTCTGAGAGTGTGACAGTTATTCTGTATTCACTACTTCAAGACTAATTCAAGTTCCGAGTAAAAGAGCATTACCTTTCCTCTTACCTGTGAGAATGTATACCTATGTATAGCGTAAGTTATTTTTTGCATTAAACAGGGTTATTGGTAAAACATTAACAACCTCTTAAGACGTCATTGTACTCATCATTATGAACAACTTTTACTATGGGACCAAACCTGAAATCGCGAAAAAAATCAGCGGTTCCCTATATTTTGACGAGTTATACGAATATAAATGTAGGGAAAAGCTGATTTTTTTTTCGGCATGCCCCTCATTTGGCCCGTGGCTAAAAGAGGGGCGTGCGGCTAAATAATATCAGCCGCACAGGTCGATTGATCAGGTTAAGCTACGCTTGCCGCGGTTAGTCTGTGGATGGGTGACCATCTTTACATACCAACCCGGCTGTCATTCGTGGATCTTTGACAGTCGTTACGGGTAATCAGAAGCCCGAAGGTCTGACAACCAGTCTTACCAAGGGGTATCGTATTACCCAGTAACTGGGTTATCGAGGTCACATAGACAAAAAAAAAACAAGTAGGGGAAAAATATGCGTCACATCCACGCAAAACGCACATCGCTCAGCATAATGCTAAGACCCAATGCGATACAAAGACCCCAGCGCTGGATTTCAGCGAGCGACACCCGGCGGCGTTGATGAGGTGTCGTCAACCGGAAAAAAAATCTAATACACAATATACCAACTCTGTAACCGTAATCTCCTAATTACACAACCGTCAGCCATTACAGTCCAGATTTAATTTTCCGCAGACTACCCCCAAGTCCAGCTACAAAGAATTAATAGAAAACGTTTCACGCACCCACAATACGAAACTTGTTTCAAAAGGATCACGTATACATGTTCCATACAAGTTTTTCGTTATCAACGCTTTGGTAGCCCACATTCTGTTCTTTCGTCGGAAAACTTTATTTTCGATAAAGACTCTCTAACGAGTTCAGAGTTGGCCAATGTTAGTGTTAAGTTAGAAGGTTTATTTATCCAAGGCTTTTCTGATGCCGCAGACGTTGGATTAACGGGTCCTAATGACTTTGATGCTCCTCAATTGGATTAGTTTTGGGTACGCCCGTATATTTTTAGGCGTGAGGCGTGTACGTGGGTTTCTGATTCACAGCTTTGCACGTCAGCGTATCGTTATCGGGAAAATTAAAATATTTGAGTTAGGAAGCGGGTATTATTAGCCGTTAACTTCGTTATGACCGCCGCCGCCGCCGCCGCCGCCGCCGTTGGTACTGCGCCTGATCTCTCTCCGGTCGTGTCGGATTGCCGTCCCATCGGACAATGAGAGTGAGGGAAGAGGGAGTGCACCTGTGTCTGCGCGCACACTTGTGCACTATAATATCTCCCGCGCCGAAGGCTAGTCTCCGTTGAGATTGGCCGCCGTGGCCGAAATACGGTCTGGAGGACTTTTTTTTTTTATGACAAAATGGAGGTATAATTTTTTACACTGGGACATACATACAAGGTGGCATACATCAACACGCAACCATTTACCCATAGATTCAGTAGGTACAGACACCAGCACATCAAGCTACCCGAAACTGTAAAATTTTCTCAATCAACTTTGAACCTTATGCTTTAGCGACAAAGTATAAAATCTATTAAAGAAATTTGACAGATTGTAGTAGCTTGATGTGCTGGCAACTGTAAGTACATGATTCTGAACCCCCTGTGTTGAAATTTTCCGTAGGTAATTAAATTACGTAGCTTGGCCATATACTTTGACCGCGTAAATATTGCAGTTTTTTTATAAAACAGCAGATTTTTTTTTGATAACCGGCAAAGAAATTCTACGCTACGGTCTAGAATCATATGCTGATTCATGTGCGATTTCTAGGTTACAATTTGTGCGTAGATGTCCCTGCCACCCTGTATGTTTGTCTTTGTGTTCTAGAAATTTCAGTTGATCCGTATGTCCATTTTCTGGTCCTTGCCGAACCGAAACACATTCTTTTTCCAAAACAAAACCAAAGAAAACATAATTTCATGTCGCTTTAAAACCTCTACATTTTCTCCAAAATAACGTTCAGCTTCATTTAAAAAAAACACATACCCACATACAATTCAAACACAATTTTTCCGGACACGTCTCAAATATACGGAATTAACTCCCACTTTTACGGCGTGCCTTTAAAAATGCAAAAGTACGGGATGGCCGTAATAATAAGTATGCACCCGTTATCTCATGACATCTAATCTGCATGATGTAACCTCGTAATGCTCTCGGGTATAACCGGGGCGTAATATAAATATGCGTCTCGTTATATATGTTATTTTCCGTGTTCTTTTTTGTTCAGTTTTGCAACTATGTAGTTTGTTTTGCTTCCCATCGTTTTCTGTTTTTATTTGCGATGTAATTGCGATAAATGTTTGTTTTATTTTTTCGATATTGTTTATTTGTAACAGTATAAAAAGCAATCATGAGAATGCGTTTGAGTATGAGAATGATTTTGACAGAAACGTCCGATATAGCAGTGATCATAATCTCAGGTAATTTACATTCCATACCAAACGGTCAACAACAGCGCATATGAATTCTCTAAAAAAATCGCCTTTTAAAAAACACATGTTTCCACTAATTCAATTTTAAACTGTATCATCCAGTTCGTGGCAACAAAATTTGATGTGCATCAATAAAATTTTACGTGTGTTACGTGTGTTACTACATTTACACGAAATAACGAAAGCAGGTGTTATCCTGTTATTTACGATCTGTCTGTCTAGACAGAACACTCCTTTTACAGGACTGGAAGTAGCCTATTCATACGAACTACCTGCCTATAAAAATCTGTAGCAATTTCAAGCTACCTTTATAATTTATTTTATATAGCCTTATCGTCGTAACTTTTCTGTTGGAGAACTTTTTTTCACAATCGAATCGATTGAAACCCACGCAGATTTCGACCCAATCTAATTAAGTATTGATTAGTCAATAGGATACTACTATTGTCCGATAGCACGAGATGTGTTCTGGTTGCCTAAATGTAACCATTGACTGTGATTTCGGGTCACTTTGTAAAATGCCTATGGCATTAAGTCCGCCTCTGTACATTTATGTGCTTGAAGGATTAAATAAATAAATACATAAAATGATAAAAACTCGATTATGTACATATTGCCTGTTGCTTTCGTATAAATAATAAGTTAAATTAAGTCGTAATTTGTCCTTCTTGAGCGTTATTGCGTAGATTTACATACTTTCTATCGACGCGGACAAATTGTGCATCGTCTGTATAACGCCTTAACTACCTACTTCCACATAACTCGCCAAATCTGCATCATAACAACCAACCTTGACGGAGGCTGATGAAACCATTGCGCATGTGCTCTTTGAGTGCACAGGCAATACCCAGATAAGGTCAGAAACCCTCGGGACACCCAGATCGTACACAGATGTTCTCAACAGACCAGGAGATTTGATCAGCTTCTGCAGGGAGGTGGGCTGGTTGGAATAACCACCGACGGCCGCCATGGCCCACGCACAATGGTCCACTGAAGGACTAAGTGCGGAAACCAAACCCATACATAACATAGAACATAGAACTAACCTTGACACACAAAGTGGGCATAGTCTGTTGCGGTCGTAAGTCAGATATGCAGGTGGCATTAGTTATATCAGGGATGGTAGCCAGACGCGCTAATAATTAATTAAACCGCAGACTAGAACAGCCGGTATCTGCGGTGTCGCACTATAACAACCGCTTCATATGATGACAGATGTGCAATGTGCATGTGTCTATGTAATATAGGTTCCTATTCAGACAAGGGGGATGACTCGATCTGAGACATATCTGTATTAGGATTAGTTTGAACATATTATGTGCTGTGAAGGTTGTCCGCTAAAGTCGACCTTATGTAGTGCATTCTCTGAACTCTGGTCACTTTCGAACAGAGAATGAGGTATCTAATATTTTGCACAAAATTATTTACATTGCACAAAATTAATTGCTGGGAAACGACTTTTATTTTGAGTGTGCAAAGCTGTTTGCAAGTAGTGCGCAATGTACCGCACGCAAAACATTGTGCTTATGGGTGCTTGCAACGGTACAGGGGTCGTGGGGGTAGGTATTTAAAGTTGTGTTGTAACATTAACAACTGGTTTTCGTTAAAAAAAGTCAGTAAAAGTTGGAATTTTGACCTTTAACATCTTCGTAACCAGAAGGTTCCCAAGTATGGTCGAGAACAAAAAAATGATCAGAATGACGGGGAGTGCAAGTGACTCGCGGCTTCGTTAAGTGTCTTTTTACACCCGTTAAATTGACAATAAAAACTCAGTTGACAATACCTTATTGATGTAGTATAGTGTATTTTTCTCAACAATGCCTATTAATTTACTTGAAACACGTGGTTGTCAAAATCTATTGAACTAAATCTATTAAGCAGAATAGATTTAGTTCAATAGTTTTTATACAGGCAACAAAAAAACGTCAGATTTTTAGACAGTATTTTATGACAGCATGTCTAAACATTGTTGACATGAGACCTTTGAAATCCAATAGGCTTCGAATTATATGAATTTCAATTGATTAACACCTCGACAAAACTGTATTGGAAGGTTCAGTGAATACAACAGAGCGCTCCATCAATTTGCCAAATTAATAATAATAATAATGTAATTGCCGCTAGCTTTTGCCGTAGCTACCCCAGCATTGTACCCAACTGAAGTTCGTCCGATTCAGTTGATCCTCAGACTAACTCCAAATTGTTGTGGAATTTCATTTTCACCAACGGTTATTTTGGATATACGAGTATATTCTAAGCCCAAAACATGAAGTTTATTTAAACTTGTTCAAACAAAATTCGCATTGCCATAGTTGCTGCGGGCCGTCCAACTTCCAGAAAATAGATTTTTACTACACAAACCAGAAGAATTCTTTTTTACACCGGAATAGAAGAAAAAAATACATATCTAGAATTATTTTTTAATTAGTAAGAAACCGATAGAGGCTCTCGACTGAAATTTAATTTGATAAATGAGCTGTTTGTTTTCTATTAATAAAATAAAAATTTATTCGAGAACATCCACCGGTTTCTTACTAAATTTCAACTATATCCGACAATCCTGCATACTTATCTCTTTTGTTGACTGTACCTAAGCTAGTTATTGCAGTTATCAAAATTCATTTTAGACCGGATTCTAGTAACATTTTATGTATTTTTATTGAAAAATATCATAATCTAGCCCAACTGCCTATGAAACTTAGAAATAAAATGCGTTTATTGGAACAAATACAAATAAAACACCTTAAAAGTAGTGGGACAGTAGGTAAAGGCTAACAAAAAAAAAAGTAATGAAATAATCCTTCTCAGCTCAGCATAATGTAAGCATGTTGCATATTGTCTCGAATACTAGTATTCATGTGAAGTGTGTTATTACGGGACCGATCCTAAAATATTTATAATAATCAGCTGATCTTCCAAAAAGTGCAATACACGCTCAAAATGTATGGACCAGCTGATGTGTGGATTGGGCGGTGTTGAGAATGAAAAAATAATATGAAAACTAGATTTTAATAGTCACTTTTTGAAGGGAAATGACTAGTTTACTAGTAACTAAAATATGTATTTTTATTCTTAAATATTTACTAAAAAACCGACCAAGTGCGTGTCGGGCTACGCACAGTGTAGGTTTCCGTAGTAGCCCGTTATCACAATGTAGTACGATTATGTTGTTCTTTATTCTGAATTATATAAATAAAAACATATTTTGTTTTTCAATGCAAGTCTTTACCCGTTATAAACAAGCAACTACTTCATCTTAGTCACTCTTTATAAGATTAATGCTAAGGATTTTGTATTTGGTACAAAATTATCCAACACCCAAGTTCAACGACTATTACTGCTAAACTAATAAAGTTATCTTAACCGCTATAATTTTCCTTTAAAGTTCATGAAATGCACTATCATCGTGAATTTTTCCAGATTTTTCAAGCCAGCAGTTTAGCTTTTAGAGGGGGGGGGACTACTTGAACAAAAATTTGCACTTTAAAGTTTAATATTTCGTAAATGGAGCATTAAATCGAAAAATAATTTTAGCAACCCCCAAGTCATTTTAGAAGACCTATTAATTATCAACGATACCTCACACGATGGGTTAGACGACGAAAAAAATATTCATCCCCACTTCAAATGTAGGGGAGCTACCCTAAAAAAAAAATCCAATATTTTATTTTACCACTTTGTCGGCGTAATTGATAATCACACTCCTAAAAAATTACAGCTTTCTAGTACTAACGGTCTCTTAGCAAAACCTCGGACAGACAGACAGACGGACGGACACGACGAAACTATAAGGGTTCCTTGTAGGAACTACGGAACCCTAAAAAGCAGTTAAAATTTACAAATAAAATATTTAAATAACAATATTATTAATAAAGGTCCTCTATTGAGGGCATGAAATTATCTGGAACTTGCGAATTGTCCACTTCTCTTTTCCTAAATGCCGGAGCCATGAAATGTGTCTTCATTGTAGTAGTAGCACCCGTCTTGTTACCTTCCTTTTCTTTCTTACTTTTCTTATTTATCTTCCTCTTTGCTACGGTCAGAAATGATTCGCCTTCTGGTGTATCGCAAGGGAAAGATTTCTTGACGCTAAAGACTTGACAAGTCGACACTTGAGTGTTGTTTTGTTGGTTTGCGCCTCCTAATGTATTCGTTTCCTTAACTTTTAGGGCAAACACATCACCGTCGACATTATATTTAGTTACTGTAACTAACTTGGTCGCTTTCTTTTTGGATTTGGTCCTTTTGGTTTTAATGGTGGTCCTGTGGGTCGTAGTTGTGCTTGCACCTCTCTTGTTTCGATTCCTGTTAGTCCTAAGACGCAAGACTTGTTCGTGTAGTTCGTCAGAATTTGGTAGGGTTTTTATGATTTTATTATGAAATTTGTATGCTTTGATGGCTCGTTCCATACAGCTGATGCATTGCCTACAACTCACGTCCATGAACACCATTTGCAAGTTACTGACCATGTTCACGAGCGGTGGTCCATTGATGTTCAGAAGAATCTTCTTTTGCATCGGCATTTGATGGAATATCATTGAGTTGTTGAATTTGATATCTGAGTCCGGGCTAGATGTACCTGTAAATAACAATAATTATAGTAAACTGTAAGGGTACAAGTTAGTAACCGACTACAAGCAGCAGCAACAGGAGACATGTCGCAGCGACAATACTGGTGTCTATGTATTTCTACGAAATACGTGGCACACGAAGTGTAGCTCTCTACTAGGTGCTAGTATAAAAATAAATAATATCTTTATTTCCCAAGAATACAGATGGAGAACATTTACATAATACATTTGGATGATGCAGAAATCTGTACACAAATAGATTAATCTCTGTCTCTTAAACTAGGGTATCCTGTATCTTAAGAGACAGTGATTCGCATTGAGGTTCCAATTGATTTTATGTAAGAGTGGACTGTGTCAATTTACCATCAGAAGGGAAAAAAAGAAAAAAAAGAAAAAGAAAAATTATAGTTTACGTTACAGGTTTTAACTTGTTGTGAGAATTTCACAAGAATACATAGAATCCAGTAGTGTCGCGGCGATATGTCGCCTGCAGTCGGCGAAGGGCTTGTACCTTACAAAAGTAAAACCAATACCCTACTAGTTTGACAGCAGGAGTATTAAAACTAAAACGATTTATAAGTCAATGCCCAAACTGATTGCAAAAATGAAGTAAGGCAGACACAATTCAAATTAGACGCTTTAAAAAAACATAAAGGTATTTCCACAAATCCCGGCGACTCACCGAACGTGTGCGGCAAGTGTGCGACTAGCGCGCAGAACAACAGGGAACTCATTAGTTCCATTTGTGCTCTCGCTGTGAAGGTGTCTTCGCTCCTGCAGACAATCTTCTTACTAAAGTGCGCTAACAAGCTTCGTTACAGTGCGGAGTTTTACAAAACGCTCAGTGTTGCTCACAGTCCGCTGGGCGCTTCCCGGTGCTCCTTCTAAAATGTTTTCAACTGTACATGGTCCGTAATAATTAACACGACAGTAAAGATGATGATGAAATTAACCGTTTGTTTATATTTATTTACCTTATTTTGGAAAAAAAATTACAGATTTTAAAACAAATATAACTAAGATTTAGTAATCTGAAAAAAAATGTTCCCACCAAAAACCTCAAGTCTGCTTCCACAAATTTCTACCCACCTCAAAAATCACACAGCTCAAATAAGCCGACGGAATAAATAAAGCACGGAAAGATTCATTTCAAGTTAACAACGTGTTGGATTCTGGGAAACTGCAAGAATAATGCGGTTGTGAAATGAAAAATCTTACTTATATTCGTGTTGGGTGACACGTAGCTGCTGATGATCGAGATCCATTGTTTACACACGGCCGACCTGACGACGGTCACAAGCTTGATTCTAAGCCATTGTGATCACGTCGATATGTTTATGTTGCTCCAATAACCGGATACTCGCATCCGTGCGGTTGATTCCATTCAATCCCAACTTTGCAAAGTCGATTGCGGCGTTAACCTTTGTGTTGGGTGTTTTGAAGCTTTGTAATGGAAACTGTCTCTGTTATGATTTTGAGAGAAACTTGTGTAAATTTATAATATTTTTAATCATTATTTTAAAACCATCGTATTTCAAGATTTTACATTCGCAAAACACACACGTGTAGTAGTAGTACTTGCGACGTTTATAAAATAAAAAATTGTAAATATAAAAAGTTGTAATCTTGCGTTCAAAAATCGTTCTACTAAGGACTAGACAATGTGAAAAGTGTCTGCACTGTGTACCGACCGACTGCAACAACACAACTGCCAAAATGGAGTGTGCAAAAAATGGTCACGGAACTGGTAACTATGTATATCTACGTATGTATGATTAGTTTGATTGAGTAACGCATGTCGAAATCTGATCGCGCTACAATGTGTGTTATCGTTACGAATTTTGGTTTGTTTCTGCCACAATTTAAATGTTAATACAACAATGAATAAATTATTTTAATGTCTCCCGTTTCCCATATTACCTCTCTTGTATTTCTTTCTCAATTAGCAAGCCGGGAGGAAAAATCGTAATGCACAAAAAATCAAGCGCAAACATTTTCAGGCATTCACGGCAAGCGTTCATGTTCAGTTTGGTTCAAATAAAATTACCATAAAATATTATGGTAAAGTGTAGCCGAGCATAAAACCGGGGGCAAACAACTTTTTTGTAACTTATCTCGTTTCTCACAAAGATGTGACTTTTATGACGCAAACGGACTTTCAGGTTATTTGTATGCTACAAATATCCCAGATTTGTTCCTATGTTCCGTGCGAATGTTAAGATAAGACTTTTTATGGTGCAGATTTCTATCGCGATTTGTTTATTTTATTTCGGGATCGAGTTTTACGCGATCGTAAAATAGGTGGGCCTGATTGTTTTGAAGAGACTTTCGCGAATGGTTGAGAATAATGATGATGTCAGTGAAACAAAGTGATGTCAAATATTTTGAGGACGATTTTGTACACCGGGAGGGTTGCTGTTTGTTTCCTTGTATGTCCAAAGCTGCTAAAATGCAATGCAATGCTGTTATTGGGTTTTTCTATAAGAAATATGGGATACTTTTTATCTCCCTATTCCTACGGGGTTTAGACTTATGCGAGTGGAACCGCGGGGCGCAGTTAGTCACAGTCATAATTAGGTACGTCTGCAAAATTCTACCTTCCTCTCATATGCTCGTTGCATCAAATTTCACACATCCATTTCTCCAAAGTCGAAAACATAAAAGCGGCTAATTGCGAGGTGGGCTCGCACACAGTTCCGTACCACCGTAAAATATATAACACATTTTTTTATACGCCGAATAACACATGTTTCTTGCATGGGGACCTTCTTTAATTTTTAATTTCATTTTAATTTTATTATTTGGTGTACACACTCTATGAACATTCCAAGTGTCTACATATTACGGTTCAAAATAATTATACGGCGGACGGACAGCGGAAGCTTAGTAATAGGGTCCCGTTGCACCCTATGGGTACGGAACCCTAAAAAATAAATATAAGGCAGCATTTTATCTGATATTGTTTCACTTTGAACAAGTAACTCCCACATGAATAAGGCGCTTAATATTATCGGAACATTTTTTTGTAGTCTTGTTTTAACGAAGAAAATCTACTTAATATTACGTAAGAAAATTGCTCTTTGTTTCGGAAATGTTGTTTACATTATTTAATGGAACTCTTAATGTTTTTTTAACATGGGACAACACAGAGCCATGGTGGTCCAATGGTATTGGCCGCGACTTACGAGTTGTAGGTCGTGGGTTCGAACCCAAACAGGCAATTTACTTTGTGTAAATTATTTCATCACCCTGCTCTCAAAACGGTAAAGTAAAAAAAACATCGTGAAGAAACCGGCATGTCCTAGAACCAAAAAGAAATTTTTTAAGACATGTGACATCCGCCAACCCGCACTGGGTCGTCGCTTGTGGTGGCCCACTCCCTTGCACAAAGAGGAGGCCAGTGTCCCAGCAGTGGGAACTTCATAGGCTGATTATGCTAATGTCTTTTTTAATATAGCCCCGCTCCTTACAGTTTAAAGGGAACGTTTATGGTGTGAGTCAGTAAACACGTCAAAGAATCTAATTTAATTGCTCGAAATAAAAAATTAGTTTTACCAAGCTCACTCCACATAAAGGCCAGTAGACACGACGACACGACGCGACAGCGCGATGCAACTCTAGTACTTATAATCACGTCGCACGGTCGCGTCGCCCCTCTCTGTGGGAGCCATAATTGCGAGACGCAATTAAGGCTCCGTGGGTATTAACACCGTCACTCAATACATATTTAAAGCCATACAATAACTTGCCCTGTACAAGAATTGGAAGAAAATCTACCCTTAGCCACTATATCAGTTGACATTTATTTCTGCAACTACCATTGCTCCAGAATTTCTCTCTATAATAAAAATGCTGAGAAAACTGGTCTAGCTGTCACCTCGTTTATATAAACTGTGTAACAATTCACTGAAGTATTAAATTAAATGTATTTCCCCAGACTGGACTGCTGTCACAAAATACATAAGTGCAGAAGGTTGACTCCATACATCGAGCGGAAACGCACGCACACATAGGCATGATTTACAGGCAGCGGCACCCTGAGGCCCTTTGTACTGTAAAGGTTGTCCACTAAAGTCAACCTTATGTAGTGCAAGCTGACTATAATTTAGCGCGGGTTCCTTTCGATCATTCAAGCAAGTTTAGAACGGGTGTCAAATCAGTCAATATAAACTTTAAGAAATCCTAGTTTGAATTCTTTGAAGGGCTCATCTAGCCCTTCACTGTACAAACACGTTTTTCTTGCTGTGTGTGATATTTATTTGCCGATTTATTCCGTGATAGATATAAAGTTGAAACATTCTAAACATATAAATGAGTTAGTTATAGTTCCCTGTTAAAGAGTGATTGCGTAAGAATTTAACCGGAATAAGGCTGTTTACTCTTCCATCATATAGTTTTGGAACAGACATTATATAGCGTGTGGGTTTTTCTGTCGTCGTCGTATGGACCATGGAGCCGACCTTCTGCCCCTATATATTTTGTACTGCTGAGCTCCCAGAGGCTTAAATTCATTCCGCTTAGTTTTATACTCCACTACGTTTATCTATTAATTACCGAACGGAATCCATTATGTGTGAATGAAGTAATAATTAACCAGTAACCCCCTTCCCCCCCTTTCCCCTTCCGCCTGCGGGCGGAGAGTAATGGGTAGCTCACCGTCCGATCAGGACCAGGCCCGTGCCGGACGGCGCGTACGTGTTCCACGCGCGCCTCAAAGAGATGTCAGCATCGAGGAGGGGCCCCATAGGGCCGAAGCCTGCCGGGTCAGCGGGATTGTCCGAAAGGGTTACCGCTGGCCTGGAACATAAAGGGCTAAGGAAGGAACACGGGTGGGTTTTAGTCAGTAAGAGTCTGACACTCCCTTCCGCTCCACCCAAAGCGGGAGGGGTCACTTGATGATTTCCCATCCGCAAAAAAAAAAAAAAAAAAAACCTTTCTAATAAACGTTGTATATCGTCTGTATAGTTAACAACGCTTTGTCTTCTTCTTTCGAAAGTCAAATTACTGACGACTGAAAGAGAGAACGGTGTAACTATTCAACTGATATAATACGTTTATTAGTAAGGGGGTTATTGTGTTTTGACTAGGTAACATAAATCTGATATTCCCAGAAGGGATGGCAGAGGTGTTTGGTTAAGCTAAACTTTTCCAGTAATATTTAAGTATCATGTTATGGGAAGCGAGCCTATTGCCACTCACTTCAACACACACTCGACATAACTCAGTATTCTATTATGAACTAACTTTTGCCCGCGGCTTTCCCCGCGAGGATATCGGAAAATGTCCTACTAAAAAAAACGTACTACAGAGTTGGCACACAAATAATTTTTTGTGCCAAATTTCATCCAGATTCGTTCAACCGGAATCCAGACAAATAGTAAAAAGTATTTTTTTTTTTAATTTTCATTTTACTCATTATCTTTTTCCACTTTTGGGAAATTTTGATATGACAATGTGAAAGTCAAAGTACCCAGGTACCTACTATTAAAACATCAAAAGCTTTTGTTAGAGAAAAAGATTTTTCGTTGAAATAATTTAATTTAAATACTGGCTGGAACAATTTATTTTTAGAAAGCTAATAAATTAGATTAAAAAAGTTATTCCTTCCATTTATAAAAACTGTTAGTTTAACGAATTTTATTTATTCGATGGTGTACAAGTTGTTAGTGAGAATTTTCCGTGCTCATAATAAACCTATAGCGTTCCCACTGCTGGGACCCAAGCCTCTTGTCTGTGAGAAAAATGGGCCGTAATCCACCACGCAGGCCCAGGGCGGAATGGTACATGTCTTTGAATTTTTTATTCTAAGGCATTTACAGCTTCCACCGTTTTGAGAGCATTGGGTATAAAATAAATTACACAAAATAAAGCGTCTGCCTGTGTTCAAACCCATGACGTACTACCGACCTACCGACCAACGTGATACCCAGGAACTGGGTTGTTGGGGTCAGATAGACAGTCGCTCAATGTAATACATGTATTCAGCTACATCCGGTTAGAATGGAAACCGACCCCAACATAGTTGAGAAAAGGTTAGGCAGATGATCTACAAACAGAAGAAAGTGAGTCAATGCAACAATATGGAATCATAATTATATTCACAATGAAATGTATGTTTAACCCAAGAACAATGCGAGGAAAATTCAACAATTGAAAACATGACACTTATGGCAAAGTAACTAACGTCTTCTGATTCTCTTTTCTTAAATCCGATGGATTGATGTTTTTCTGCGGGTACGGGTATTGTATTGTCCATTGTTATCGTGGCAACTTCAACAAAGGAGTGCCTTTTACTTCAGTAACCTAACTTCAAGACATCTTGCGTGACTAAAATGTAAGCACTAGGTACGTACCTATAATCCTAATATTGTTCTTCCACTTTTGTCAACAGTGGGGAAGGTCGGGCAAAGTTAATTGTAGATGACGTGATCCAGGTCCCTACTTGCCTTCAATAAATTTCACATTTCATTATTTCATTTTATACCGTGTTACTTTTTAAGTTTGATTTTATTTCACTATTTCGTTGTTTTCGGTGATTTTGATATTTTAAATCAAGTATTTGACATGGAAGGTGTTAGAATTTAAAACCTTAAATATTTCCTCGTAATAAATTTCTTCAAAAGGTTTCTGACATAAAATCGAACTAATATTTCTACGAAAAGCTTTATGCCACAATCTTCTGATTTCAGGGTCTCTCGGGAAATGGTGGACTTCAATTTCGGATTATTTAGGAGCACAACAGCGCGTCATTTTCGCAAAAATAAAATAAGACCACTTTACGCCTTGTATTGGCTTTGTGTTGGGGTTGGGAACTAGCTATGGCAGTGCCATATTGACAGTTGCCTTCCCCATTCCCAGTAAATTGAAACTTCACTTATGTCGAAACTATCTAACTGTCACATAGAAAATTAGGCCTTGTAGTTTTATGACGTGCAAGTAAAATTCAACTTTATGGTGATAAACCAATTACGTGGTCGACTATACCTAGGTGTAAATGACAAATGATTTTATTTCTGTAAGTAGGTTTGTACAAACACTTTTACACGTCACTCATATTTTAAAAACTAGATGAGGTCGGCGTTTCCTATCTGACTAATCCGAGAAAAAAGGCCAAGAGAAACTCCGAGGTCATAGTCTCTTTTAAAGTCCAGACATAATCTTAGTTAGATCATGTGAAGACCATGTAGATTGGTGTCTGAACACACATTTTGAGTGGACCTGTCCAGTCAGTGGTGCACGCATTTCTGTCTTCTTAAAATTTTTGTCACGTGAGACATTTTAACTTTCTTGAACAAGTTTGCTCATTGATTAAAAGTTTTCATCATGTTTTGTCGGCTTGTTTGCAAAACTAAATAAATATAACATAAGGCCTGTAATCCTCTAAGGGTTAGGCAGACAGGCAGAGACAGAGGTGTACCTATAGTACTGAGTGTATTTACATTTCACCAGTTATGTTTAAGTCCCATGTGATAGGGCAAGCCTATTGTAAAATTAATAAATTAATGTAAATAGTGCAGCCTGGGAGAGGTCTATGTCCAGCAGTGTACTACAGTAAGTTGATTGATTGTAAAATTAATAACTATTTATATTTTAATTAAACTAAATTCTCACACCAAAAATAAAAACAAATCCAACCACATTTAAACACGATTCACGTACCAGATTAAATAAATGAGATTAGTATGTAAATAAAAATTTTAATCCCTGCCCTGGAATTGGACATATTTTATCGTGGCGCCGTCAAGTACCCATGTTATAGCCAGTTGATGCTAATCCAATTGCCCATAGAGAAAATTAACTGAATCTCATCGCCAATCAAATACTAATATATTATGGGAGCTGTGTTTCGGGGCGGCTTGAATTCTGTGAACCAATTAAATTAATTGCATATGGAAAAACATTTTTTTAACAACCACCCACCACTAAAAATAATTTAAAAGCAATAGCAAATTTCGAAAAAACTGGCATTTTAATTATTTTGTCTAACTTTATAATTATGTTGCATTACATAAAAATAGGCAAAATATATAACCATTGTTCGATTATCATGCGGCAGCATCTACATCGTCACATGCGAAATACGCATCGCACTGACGTCACGCAATATCCTGCAAAATATATACAATACTAGCTGCACGTGGAAAACTGCTATATTTATCACTAGCTGCGCCCCGCGGTTGCACCCGCGTAAATGTCTATCCCGTGGGAATATCGGGATAAAAAGCCTATATGTTAATCCAGGGTGTCAGCTACCTCCATACAAAATTTTATCAATTTTGGTCCGGCCGTTTGAGCGTGAAGAAGTAACAAACATATAAACACACACACACACTAACAAACTTTCGCCTTTATAATATTAATGTGATTATTTTTAGTATAGGTATGCAAAACCCGAAACACATCTCTAGGATTTTTATGTAAAGATCTATACAAAATTTCAAAACTGTATCATGAAAAATCACATGTAATCTTATCACAATCAAGTTATAAGCTTGTTAAGTTACCTGTTTGTCCGTACAAAAACATGCTCACCCGCGCCGCGCCGTCTTGCGCTCATTGATATAGTACCTACGTACCTAACCGTTCGGCGCGTCCTGACATCAATTGTCGGGCAGTTGCCCACCATGCACTACGATATCCGTCTGGTCGGAGGATTCTCCGTTTTCTATGGAGGATGAGTGAACTTTACACCCTGTTCCTCATACCTCTATAACTAAATATTCAAGGTTGCCTGGAAGAGATCGCAGAAAGCGATAAGGCCGCCCATTGTATATTTTGTAATGTTGATGTATCTTTTTTCATGTTATGTATTTTTGTGGTGTACAATAAAGTATATATAAATAAATAAATAAATAATATAGGTAACTGATGAAATAACTACAGTATCTTCCCATTGAAACACAACGACAATAGAACATACTTCTTAAAAGAGTTCGTGGTCATTACAAAGAATCATGAGGTACCAACCTATAACCTGTACGAGTCAGGTATCGTACATGGCACGCGCGGATTGCAGAGATCAGCACTTTTCCTCCTTGCACAAATTATAGTGTAACGCGACAGTACACGATCAGCGTTCATAATCAGTGTACTCATTCGCAAAGCATTCATGTAGCATTAGTTACGTGGTAGTTAAATATATTCAGTAAACCATCATCTTTGGCTTTCCGTGACTTATCATTCAAACTAACATGCAAGGTGTGTGCGACCCATTCATGCCTTCACCATCAACCAACTATATATAGGCAAAGATCACTCACCACTTAACCCCATAAATAAGAAAAAAGATAGATTTCCAATACAGCTGTTGGCCGCACTAAATAGTGAGGCCACGCCCCGAAACAAATCAGGCCTTCGCAAGTAATCTATGGACCATCTTATTAATGTGTTCTTGAAATACCTTTTATATTTTCTAATTAACTTTGAGTGTCGTCCATAAATCTGTCGTTTAAGTTTCTTATTTCGTTTTCGTGAAACTTTTGGAATTATCTTCAGGTTGCGGCTCATAAATAAGAGTTTAATATATTATAGATACGTTTATTTATTTTACCATTTAAGTACACAAATATATAAACAGACAAGAAAAAACAGAACAGAAAAATAGGTACAAAGGTGATGCTTATTTCATAAGAAATCTCTTCAGCATACCTGCGTTAGTGTTTGTCAATCAACTCAGCCTATCGGAATCCACTGCTGGACGTAGCCTTCCCCCAGGCTGCGCCATAACGCCCTATCCTCCGCTTTCCGCATCCGATCTATCCCAGCCACTTATCTAAGGTCGTCGTCGTTGGTCCATCTAGCTGGGAAGAGTCCCACGCTACGCTTGCCGATACGCGATCGGTCGTACAAGTATTTCTTTATAAAAGTGAATACAGGTAAAAGATATTTACAACTATCATCATAATAAAAACGTTCTCAAAACTTTACAACGCCATTCATATCGTCAATACCTATAAGGTGAAATAAATGAATAACCTGAAAGCAGGAATGCCCAATAATCCGTAGAAATCGAGTACCCGGAATGAAATGTTGAATAAGAGTTCGTAGCTGGTCCATTTATTAATTGAATTCAGTTGGTAGAAATCTCTCTTTCCGAGAAATTACCTGTGTTTGATTCCCCTCATCACTTTATGGAAAAGTTAGAATCTTCTACTAATCCGACAGCTAAAATAATAGTAATTTTATTTCTCTCAAAAAGGTACAATAATTTTAATTCATAGCATCAAGTTACATTTTTCAGTTTATCATTTGTGAGAGCAGGAGTCTATACTGGGCTCGGGACCTGTATGACTGATCTCTAGGCCCACTTAAAATTACAATATTTAATTGCACGTGCCAGAAAGGTAGATAACTGTAGGTACGTATACGTATATTTCTAGGAAATCAAAGCTAAAACAATATTTGATGTGATCAAACAACAGTTCGTATGAAATATTAATAACTAGCAATACATCGAGATTTCTTTATTACATATAAGTTAAATATTAGACTTCCGTTGAAAATATGATGGAAACGCTCTTCTAGAAAACTGTAGCTTAAGGGGCTTACAGGACCTACACGCAAAAAACGCAAGTTTTAGAAACAATAAAAGTATATTATCGACTACAGTAAACAAAATCAGAAAAATATATGATATTCTACATGATATATGCTAGGCAGATAGTGTGTTGAAAACATAATACAACTAATTTGATACGATAGAAAAACATCATGAAGATACTTCTAAAAATTTTCTTTTTACAATAAAAACCATACTAATATACATACATACAATCATTATGATTTTTTGTCAGATTATTCTACAAGCAACATACTAAAGCACTACTGTTTTAATTTTTAAGTCCAAACAATAGATTTTTTGTAAATAGATAATTGCTTCATATTTTGCAATAAATTACCAGTGTTGTGTCATCGCGCTTCTCTTTCTTTTCTATGCAGTCCGACAAAGACCGCGCTTTAGGTCATGTAGTCGCCTTAAACGGGCAGCCCTATTACCGACCTTGATTTTCTAATATTTTTACTACCGCTATAACTATTATTGTCGATATAGGATATAAGACAAATACTATTAAACGTTGATTCATCAACAGTAATCATCGATTTAATCCCCTTTTTAAATGTATAAAATGTTGCTTAAAGTTAAGTAGGTAATGATAAGCGACTGCTTAACCATACATTTTTGACGTTTAGCCGTCTCTTAACTATAATCAACGTTTATAATGTTTATAATAACACTGTGTGACTTAAGTATTCCATTTTTGCACAGAAAAGTGTGACTTAACCCGTAGTATGTCGGAACATAGATCCACGCGAGACACAATGGCTTTTAATTTTTTTCTGTAATTACGACATTCAACCGGTTAAGTGCGGGTTTAGGTCACATGAGCTATAAAATAGTATACGATACGTGTGACTTAATTAGTCTATTAATGCACGGCGTTTATGAAATAATTGGCTACTTAAGTCACACGTATCGTAATACACTACTAATTCCGTCCTTGTTACTAACATCAAACATTAAATACATTAGTAATTATAGTAACTTCCTGATAGCAAATATCTTTGGACACTAGTTAACTTTGTACTCGTATGAAATGTCGGAACTATCAAGGTAAGTCGACTGCCAAACCACGACAGTGTCGTCGGTGGCAGTTAATCTATCGGAAAGCCCCCGATATTTCAGTGAAGGGTCGGACGCCCTCGACAGATCGATGTGGGCATCTGTCAATTGAATGCCGCCCATCTCTCTATTAAACCGCTGTGAGTATAAACTAGGATTTGTACAGTAAACTTTGGTTTACTTCATCTTGTTAGAAGGGTTAAGAATTTTTATTCATGTTATATAATTATACTAGCTGCGCCCCGCGGTTTCACCCACGTAAATGTCGATCCCGTGGGAATATCGGGATAAAAAGTATATGTTAATCCAGGGTGTCAACTACCTACATACCAAATTTTAGTCAAATTGGTCCAGCCATTTGAGCGTGAAGAAGTAACAAACATATAAACACACCCCCACACACACTCACACCCACACTCACAAACTTCCGCCTTTATAATATTAGTGTGATAGTGTGATGTGATACCAGCTGCGCCCCGCGGTTTCACCCGCGTAAATGTCGATCCCGTGGGAATACAAACAGGCGAGACTCGCGATAAAATCGCGCGCGACACAAAGGCAACGCTCGTTGCGCGACTTGCGGTGCCTGTGTCGCGCGCGATTTTATCGCATGTCGCGCCTCTTTGTAGGAACCTTAAATCATTGAGTCGAATGTGGGTTAGTTGCTATTTATTTCTTGCCTGTAGGTACTTTCCAAGAAATCCCTATGTGATGGTTACCGTTAAGGTATAGTGTTAAATGAAAATATACACATAACACATAATCAGGCTATAATGATCCCACAGCTGGTACACAGGCCTCCTCTCGAGTGAGTGACTGAAAAAAAATATAAGTTTTTAACTTTATTTATTTTTAAGAAATCCCAGTCGTACACAGTGAGGCGACTGATCGTAAATTTTAATGCAATTCTTACAAACTAAGAAGCGTCCATTGCTTGCATTCTATTCGAGGGAAGCTTAGTGAACATGCATTTTCCTACGTACCTATAAATTCTTTCCTCATTTTATCGAAAGGTCATTTATTCGCCTTCTATTGGAGAACGTGCGCCAGGGCCACTTAGTCCGGCCTCACACAAGCCACTTTCCTTAAATTAACCTACTTCATTTGAAAAACAACAATGATATGTTAAAGTCATATTACCTTTTTTATGTGGTTGCACCTACCTAAAAGGGTACCTCTCTCACCTCACTCCTCTGCGTAACCCACTGGAGAGTGCAAGCGGCTATTTCTATTTATGTTTTTTTTTGTTTTAACGTGGGATGTGCTATTAACTTAAATGCCTTTATAACTATTGTAGATTTTTCCCAAACAACGTTTGAATTTACTTATTAGTGAAATATTCTTTTTTTTTTAAGTTTTCAGCTTCGCTTGGTACCATCCACACGACTCATAATAATAAAAATCTGATTGAACTCAGTGGGAAAACCAGATAAAATATTTCAGATTACATTTCATTTATACGCAATCATTAAAATAAAAATTTTAAACCTCCAGAATACTTCAGTTTTAAATATAAAATACAAAGTAATAAACAGTGCATTACTTTTGTGCCAACAGACTGTTCTGCAGTTTGACAAGCGATTTAATTTGTATACAACATTGTAACGTTGCTTTGTATACAAGTTATCTTAGCTTAGGTATTGGCTGCAACTCTAACATACAATTCTACTTACCTTAGGCCTATTTTTATTGTAAACCCTATTTTTTTACTTAAAGGTGCCAATAAACAATTTTTGTAGCCAATTTGTACTACTTCTTTGAATAAACAAAAAAAAAATATCCTGAAAAGTGCATCCGGCCCGTCTGAGTCACCCCGTGTGAAGTGATCGTAAACGACGCCTCCGTACCAATGCATTTTTAAAATTAAACGCCTCTCTCGTTATAAATCCGTTTCCATTAGATTGATGTCGGGCATTATTTCCACCAGCCTTATAAATATACCATTTTATGGAATAATATACATACGTATTGAGATCGTACTCGTTACTTTGTAAAGCATTATATTTCGTTTATTATAAATACTATGTGGACTCTGTGGCTAAGTAATAAAAACCGCACCGGTCGACCGATCAGGTTAAGCTACGCTTACCACTGCTGATCCGTGGATGGATGACTATCTTTACATACCAAGATCACTCCGTGCCTCGGAAAGCACGTTAAGCCCTTGGTCCCAGCTGTCATTCGTGGATCTTTGAGAGTCGTGACGGGTCGTCACCGTCAGAAGCCCGAAAGTTTGACAACCAGTTAAGACTGGTTGTCAGACTTTCGGGCTTCTGACGTATTACCCAGTATCTGGGTTGTGGAGGACAGATAGACAGTCGCTCCATGTAAAGTACTGGTACTCAGCTGCATCCGGTTAGACGAGGAGCCGACTCCAACATAGTTGGAAAAAGGCTAGGCAGATGATCATGACTATGTGGACTATAAGGAACTATTTTTACAGTTATTTTTAATAATAGTTTGGCAGTTTAAATACATTGACTAGCCTACCCAGTCCTTTCATTGGAATTGTTCGTCGAGTCGTTAACCTCCTTAAAATTTGAGTTGTTCTGCACGATTGCTGACAAAATAATGCGTGCACTGGCTGGATAGGTCCACTCAAATCTGTGTGCTTCTTTCCTCAAAAGACCATTTCAGACCTACGTGGTCCTCACAATGATCTGTGCAAGATAATGTCTGGCCTTTAAAAGAGACTGTGACCTCTGAGTTTGTTTCAGCATTTCTACTCTAGAGTAGCTAACACGGACCTGATCTAGTTTTTTTAAATATTATTGACATGTGAAAACTAATATTATAAAGGCGAAAGTTTGTGAGTGTGTGTGTGTGTGTTTATATGTTTGGTACTTCTTCACGCTTAAACGGCTGGACCAATTTTGATGAAATTTTGTATGGAGGTAGCTGACACCCTGTATTAACATATAGGTTACTTTGTATCCCGATGTTCCCACGGGATCAAAACTTATGCGGGTGAAACCGCGGGGCGCAGCTAGTTGTTTGTATATATGTCACGGCTAATAGCCGAAGTGTGGCTACACCTAGTTTTAGCCGACCGAAGTGCGGCTGAACCTAGTTTTAGCCGGCCGAAGTGCGGCTACACCAAGTTTTAGCCGGCCACGTGCGGTTCGTGTGTATTTCGGGAGGCGACATAGGATGCAAGAGCGAGCGAAGGGCACCTCGAGGTTCGGTTTGGTTAGGTTCCTTTAAGCCCCTTACACAGAAATAGGAGCGAAGGGCACCCCGAGGTTAGGTTTGGTTAAAACTAGGTGTAGCCGCACTTCAGTCATTAGCCGTAACATATATACTTATAGAAATAAACACCATCATCGTCATACTTATCGTACGTAGGTTGTCGATTGTTTTCCCAATAGCAATGAGTACCTACATAGGATCAACGTTTGTCCCATCATTCTTCTAAATGCTTCATAAAAATTCCTGTCATGTCATTATAGCCAATACGTGTTTACCGCAGCAGATCATTTGTCAGACCACAACATTGTTAAAAGACTAATAAATTAGTATACGGCTGATTTTATGTCAATTATTTTCGTGGAAAATACAGTTTTTTAGATACTAATGGTATGTTAGGGGATCGAAATATTTCGAATTGAAACCATTCGTTAAATGTGCATATTTCCTCTTAGCGTGCCTACACACGAGTGACATGTATCGACAACGAAGGCAACTGCAACGGTCGACGCGTGTCGTCGGCGTGTCGACAACATGCCGCTCGAGTATTTGAGCACCGTACTCTGCAGTTTCCTCTGTCGTTGACGCGTGTCGCTCGTGTGTGCACACTTATACATACATAAACTCACGCCTTCTTCCCACGGGGGTAAGCAGAAACTCATTAAACCACCTGCTACGATCTTTACATACTCCTTTTGTTTGCTTTGTATTTACCTTTTATAGTTACTTACTCGTTGTCGCGTTAGACCGTTTTGAATTTTGAATATCAGTTTTACTGTTTATTTTTTAATTTTAATCTTAATGTTTTAATTTTAATTATGATTCTAATGATAATTTTGATTTTAATCTTTGATTCTAATTTCGATTATGATTTTGTTTTTTACTTAATGTTTTGTTCTTTGTTTCTAATTAATATTTTTATCCTCACTACGAGTAAAAAATCTTGTTAAAAGATATATTTAAGAAGCTACTTTTTATGTAAGTGCTGTGTACGCCTGCAATTGACTAATTCACCATAACTCAATGCATATGTTATTTTTATTATGTTAATGTTTCTAGTGAATAGGTCGTTGGTGTAGGTAGGTAATAAAATAGTTAAATCAAAATAATACCTATGCATAGTATTCACCAATAGAACACGTCTACCACCCAATATTCAAAAATTACATAGTCAAACTCGTAGCAGCGTAGCATTTCGGCTATATCCGCTACGAAACACTGACGTAGTTGATTTTGTATTGGTCGCTACGCCGTAGTCCGTAGCAACATAATTTTATCGTTTTATGTCACCCGAACACCCTCGTAAACTACTGCTGAATTGAAAGAAGGATCCATGTAGGAAAAAATCTTGAATTTGCTTGTCTATTATAAAACGTACCAATTTGGTTCACTAATCTGCTTGCAATAGAGTTTATTGCAATACCTATCCACTCACGTTATTATTGCATTGAAAATAATTTTAATTTTTAAACATTCAACATCTAAGATACTTTTCAACTTACTTTTTCTTGACGACTAATAGAGAAGTATGGAAGAAAAAGAAATGTTGCGCGGACCCCAAATAAATTGGAATAAGGGCAGGAGAGAATGATGAAGATAAAATAAGTTACTTTTCATAGAAACATTTAAAACTTAAACACAGATTTCTCGGGCACAGCTAGCGTTTAATAATAAGATTTCAATCAAAATTCTTTGAGCACAGTTTCGTATCTCAAAATAGTCAATTAAATAAAATTACTTTAGTCTCAAAGCAAATAACAAATATTGAAGCTAATCAAATTTATAAGAAAGTTAGAGAGGACTCATACAAATGAAAATCGAATCTAAAGTTACCCCGACTTTCGAACAAATGTCGGACATATTTTTAGTCTGGCAACAGAGTATAAAAAAAAACTGTATCGGGATATCAAGAATGGGATGATAGCTGTATGAATAGTGCTCTTGGTTACGACAGCCGGGTGTATGCATCTATCATTATATCTCTCCTATTAACATTTTCTTCCTTTTATCAAGAAAAGGAGTTCATTCCATTGTGTTCTCTATAATCCGGGATTAGAACTTAGAAACCCTTTTATGGGTTCACTCGAGTGATCGATTTGCGAGAGGATATAACAAGGTGCCGAAGTGATAATAAATATTATAAATTCTTTTATTATGAGGTCCTTTTATCTCTTTGATACATTCGATATTGTTATAGAGGAAAAAAATAAATACAAAAGTTTTTTTTTTATATTTTTTTAAATATTCAAAGGCCCAGATTAATGAATCTTTACGTTTTAATTATATTTTTCGTGTGAAAAACAGCTCGTCCCTACAGAGCCGGGGCATTACGTATAACTTGTAACGTATACAGGGTGTATCAGAATTTAAGGGTACAGCTGAACATCGATTATTTTTTCGCGACGACGATGTGGGTCTCTTTGAGAAAGTTGTTCAGTTTGATGGTATGTACAGACGCCAGCACGTCAAGCTACCCAAAACTGTCAAATTTTCCCAATACACTTTGAACCTTAAGCTTAAGCGATAAAGTTGAAAATCTATTTTACGAAATTTGACAGATTGTAGTAGCTTGATGTGCTGGCGTCTGTACCGCCCCCTTAAATTTGACCACACCTTTCTCTAGAGAAGGAGCTTTTTATGCATATAAAGGTTAAGGGTGACGTTGCCCTTAAACCTCATAATTGCTTTACGGTGTATTTTTAAGATAAATGTAATGTCTTTCTACATAATTCTCATATGTATAATTTCAACATATTAAATGATGTATCCAATATTTTGTAACAATTTTATGACTTAAAAGAGTGTCCATGGAGTTTCTTGCCCGTTCTCCTCCATACGTACCTACTACGCTTTGGAATGGGCAAAGCTTCATTTTACTGACTGACCTCTTGATAATTCAAAAGTGCCTGTAATTCGTTTATCTATCTTCTACGAGTATCTATATAAATAAAACAAAGTCGCGTTAGTTACACCGTGTATAACTCAAGAACGGCTGGACCGATTTTTATGATCTTTGATTTGTTGGATTTGTCTCCGTCCCGAATAGCAAAATAGCTATTAAAACCTTGGAAAATTTTACGATACTAAAAATAATGAAGATAATTCATTTTCTGATACATTTTGTATGGAACGGCTTACTAATTGTGAGGCGGTACGAAGTAGTTGAAGAAAATAAATGTGTAGCGGTATCTACAACGCCACATGAGAACAACACGTCATGCTGACATCACGCAGACTCCTGCATCTCGCAAGCAGAGTTTACCGCGCAACTAGCACATATACAACGGCCCGACATTGGGCAGTTACCCGCCAGACACAACACCCGTCTGGTCGGAGGATTCTCCCTTTTCTATAGAGTATGAGTGAACTTTACACCCTGTTCCTCGTTTTTTATTTTATTTTTTTTTTTTTATTCATACCTCTATAAATGCTTTGAGTGTGAGTCTGAGAAGAGTTACATTAGAACAGGGCCGCGTGGCAATACTGTATACAGAATATTACAGTGGCCACGTTGAATGGCAATGCTATTTTTTTACACTTATAATATCATTGTCCATAGTGGTAAAAAACACGTGGTTGACTCTACAATAGGTAGGTACTCTTTTAACATATAGCTGGAGGTAAAATATCATAAAATCACGCCCGTTTTCCCCAATGCCGCCTTTTCCCAACTATGCTGGGCTCAGTTTCCAGCCTAACGGATGCAGCTGAATACCATTATTTTATATGGAGCCACTGCCTATCTGACCTCCACAACCCAGTTACTGGGTAATACGATACCCCTTGGTAACCCTGGTTGTCAGAGTTTCGGGCTTCTGACGTCCCGTAACGACTGTCAAAGATCCACGAATGACAGCCGGGACCAACAGCTTCACGTGCTTTCCGAGGCACGGAGGGGTCTTAGCATGCAAAGATGGGTCACCTATCCACGGACTAACCGCGGCAAGCGTAGCTTAACCTGATGGATCGACCCGTGCGGCTGTTATTTCTTAGCCACAAGGCAGAGGCAAACTGGCAAAATGTGAGTGCACCTATTATAGTACACCTACATTTTTCCGGTTATGTTTACGTCCTGTGCAATAAGCTTGTCCCCAAGCTTATTGCCCTAAACCGGGTACATATTAAGATTCCAGGCCACTGTCAAATTCCTGATGGAAAAACCCAATTCAAACCTTTTTCGACATGGAAATCGAGCCCAGGACCTCATGTAGTATTATTTGCGACTATTAGCCCAAAGAGGCATTGAATAGGGAGGTTCCTGCACATCATCAGGCGGGAGGAAACGCCTGGGTGTCACCATTGCCAGTATCGCCTAGAGGACACGGTGGAGGTCTGCCCCGCTTGGGCGGAGCACCGCCGTGTCCTCGTAGAGGCGATCGGCAGCGGCGGCGACCTCTCGCGTCCGAAGCCTGCCGGGTCAGCGGGATTGTCCGAAAGGGTTACCGCTGGCCCGGAACATAAAGGGCTAAGGAAGGAACATGAGTGGGTTTTAGTCAGTAGGAGTCTGACACTCCCTTCCGCTCCACCCAGAGCGGGAGGGGTCAGTTGATGATTTCCCATCCGAAAAAAAAAAAAGGCATTGAATAGGCACAGAACAATCTACAAAAACAATGCCGTATAACATCCACACAAATCCCCTCCATATTGACCACAAAGAAAAGAAACACGAAGACGGGCACATAATGGCGTTTATACCCGATGAGCTGCCATTACTTGCGCTTTTGCGACCATGTCATCATTTCACGTCGCTTCTGGGAATTAACTTCAGGAAAACAGGCGGGCAAGATGGACGGACGTATGGCTTGTAATTATTGGTTTTCGTGATGTATCAGGCAGGAATTAAGAATATGTAAACTGTCCCTTTAGTGAGTTATTTTGTAAGAATTTAACTTAAAGTTGTTAAAGTTAAATTCTTTGTTTTAATTCAAAATCAAAAGAACAGATATTAGATAAGTACTCCAAGATTTGAAGCATTGTAAAAGAGTCTGCAAAGTACGACTAGGTCAAGCTCATAAAATGAAATCGGAGTGGGTGACAGACAGCAGCAAGCAATTTTAGGGAATTATTTTTTCATATAAATTTTTAATATACACTTTTATGAGTACAGTCAACAGCAAAAGTAGATGATCAAAATCAGAAATTCAATACTAATGAACGGAGTTCGCGTCAAAACTCTGCCACACAGCCACACAGTCCCTGCACACAGCTCAACAACAACAACAGCAACAGCTCTGCCATACAGTTCTGACGCGAACTCCGTTAATTGGTATTGAATTTCTGATTTTGATCATCTACTTTTGCTGTTGACTGTACAGTGCATACAATATTCAAACTCATTTTTCACAAACTAGAATGATTCCATTCAAAAAACCTTCAAAGTAATATAATATACAGAGCTATCCATGCTAAAAACACTTAGTACATTATTGATAGAACCTGAGTTCATATTTTATTCTAATATCATAGAGATATATGAGCATCACGTATCATGAATATTAATTTATGATTTATTGTTGTCTGGTACAGCTGGTTGCGATATCACGTGATGAATAGTTGTAATTTGACCGTCTAGACTGCCGGCTGACCGTCATTCAACCTCCAAAACATCCATGTCAGGATGTCATAGTAATTAATCTGTGTGCAGATTTAGCTTTCACATAATTTAAGCGAGAATTGTTTTACTCGGTTGAGTATAAGGCTTGTTTCACACGTACCACAACCACAAGACGTGGGTGGGCAGTAATGTATATGAAAATTAATATTTAAATTCACACGGACCACATTTCGCTGTCATTATAGACCCCGTGTGTGATACCGACCACATCGTAGCCACTTCGCAACCGCAACGCAACCACCAACGACACCGCGAACTAGTGGCCGGCTACATCGCAAACACAACGTTAAAAAAACATTTTGTAGGGACCACAACGCAACCGCAAGAAGCCGCAGCGACACTATTCACACGTAACCACAGTTGTGGTGTAGTTGTGGTACATGTGAATAGGCCCTTAGGGTCAATTTACATTGTGAATCAAGGGAAGGGAAGCGAAGCGACGTTTTTTTTTTGCATATTTTTTTCTATCAATGGTCGCAAGCGCTACTGCTGAGCAAGAGGTCCTGGTTCAATTCCTGGGTCAGGCAAAGTGTTCTTGTATTTTTCCATCTGGGATTTCTCAGTAGCAGCCCGGAGTCTGGATTTGTCCCCGCTTGGTGGTATAATGGGCTCGCCCCCTATCACATGGGACTTCAACATAGAATAGAATAGAAATACTCTTTATTATGTACACCAAATAAATTACAGACATAAAAATAGAAACTGTACATAGGGTGACACAATGGCCGGTCTTATCGCTAAAAGCGATCTTTTAAAGACAACCTTTGGATGGATTAAAAAGGGGAAGGACAGACAAATACTGTAGGTAGTCTGTGGTGTACCTATCACATAATACAATAAAATATACATAACGTATATTATACTAATCTAAATAAATATAATAATAAACATGAAACAGGAGCAAAGAAATTATGATGATGACGTTTAAGGAGAGAGGAAGTGCTTTTTTATCATAATTTTAAAAGTGGACAAAGATTGAGCACGCCTTACCGACACGGGCAAGTCATTCCATAACCGTACTGCTTGAACAGTAAAAGATTTATCATAGAAACTGGTGGAATGCATCGGCATCTCTAGTCTCAGGTTTTCCGATGACCTCAGATATCTATTATGTGTGTCATGAAGGAACTTGAAACGTTCTTTAAGATAAGTGGGGGTTTTAGGATTAAACAAAATACTGTATAGCTGAAACAAGATATGAGAATTCCGGCGAAGACGTATGGGAAGCCACTTGAGCTTTGTACGAAATTCTGAAATGTGATCATACTTGTGCAGGCTAAATATAAATCTTATGCAAAAGTTTTGAAGTCGCTCAAGTTTATCTAGTTGTGCCTCAGTAAGATCTGGATCCGTTCGATGACTACAGGCGTGATGTTATGTTATGCTTTCAAAAACGGATATCCCGTCCCCGAGAATGGTCGAGCATTCAAGAGAATCCACGCGGCTACTGTCGGCGACGAGGAAATCCACGGGAAGTGGCGTGAAGACAGGAACACTGCACCTTCAAGCGTCGTATGGTACTGGTTATATCGACGCTTTCCGTCTCGTTCACTTTGTATGTGCAAAACATGCTAAGTTGGGGATCCTTTAGTCTAATTTTATTACACATGCAGGGATTGGACGGTCATTGTGCTGTCTAGGATAAGAATGGACAGTAATTTGGCGACCCTGTAGCTAAATTCTATAAGTGTTACCTTCTGTTATTTTAGTTTCACTGAACTCGGACGTATCTACGGGTAATGTGATTCGAGCTAATTATAGTTTCAACGTAAATGTTAATGGTTAGGATTGTATTGTATTGACATATACTAAATTAACACACAGCCTTTAATGTGATTTTTTTTCAAAGTTTCCTAGATTATCAGCCTATAACGTTCCCACTGCTGGGACACAGGCCTCTTTTCTGTAAAATCTAGGTCATAATCCACCACGCGGGCCCAGTGCGGGTTGGTGGATGTCACATGTCTTCGAATTTTTGGTTCTAGGACATATCGGTTTCCTCACAATGTTTTCCATCACCGTTTAAAGAGTAGTAGTGATGAAATTAAATACACAAGTAAAGTGCCTGCCTGGGTTCGAAGTCACGACCTACAATTCGTAAGTCGGGGCTGATACCACGGGGCTACGACTGCTTTAAGGGTAACATAATTTGAGTTAATTGTAGTTTGAAAGTAAATTATAATTATTATTTTTTTTATCTAACAAATATAACAACCTTATTGGGAGCTATATGTTTGAGCCGTTTGAGGTTGCAACACTAGGGCCTTGGGGTCAGAGTGCTCATCGAATATTTCGGGACATCGCCAAGCGGTTGGTTGACTCTTCACGTGACCAGAGGGCTGGCTTATTTTTAGCCCAAAGAATAAGCATTGCCATCTAACGTGGTAATGCTGCCAGCCTTTTGGGCACATAAGCAATTGACAGCGATGCGGACGAATTTTTTGATGCCCAATGAGCTCCTGTCTTTTTCTTTTCCTTTTTTTTATATATACTTGTATATACTATATATATAATAATGTATATTTTAGTGTTAAATTGTAAAATAGTAACATTATAAAATTCTATTAAATAAAATACCTACGTGTACTAAAAAGCTTGCTTTGTGTTTTTTATTTAAGTTCCCTAGACGTATACTCCTCTAACTTATCTAATTTCATTAGAATCGATTGGGTAGCCAGCCATAAAAGACAGAGACATGCATTTATCATCATAGAAAACATAACATACCCTACGCTGAATACGAGGAACAACATACTCCATACAATACATTCCGAATTACACATACACCCGATTAGTCCATATTGGCATTGATACAGCTTTTCATAAAATACGAGGATATATAATAACTTAGTAATATTTTACGAAGATAAGAAGCTATTATTGAGATTATTGGCACATGGCATTACTCCAAGTAATATATTTCTATATTAGTTTATGAGAACTGGCTAAGCGTACTACCCACTGAGGCGTAACGGATTCCAGGAGTTCAATTGACTTAATAGTTGAATGTGAATTAACGAGTGGAATGCCTTTCTATATTGTATAATATTACCGGAAATGTATGAAACCTAGGAATTTTATACAATTCCTAGGCAATTCCTACTTAGGAAATGTGTAAAATAATCTTTCAAATAATCTTTAATACACACATTTCCTGTGAAATGTGTGTATTTCCTAGGAATTGTATGCAATTCCAAGATGATACTAGGAAATAATATATACAAAAAGTAATGCTTCCGTGACTAAAAGAAATAAAACACGTTTACTTATAATAAATCTGAAGAGTATGTTTGTTTTTTTCTTTGTTTGTACATTTAAACGTGCTTAACTCTGGAACTACCAGTCGGATTTGAAAAATTGTTTTTGCATTTGATAGCCGAATTCTTGAGGAGGGTATCTAGCACCGACCCTTAAGAGAAGAGCAAAAAGAAAAAAAAGTCAGAAATAACGCTAAGTAAAAGCACGCGGGCGATGAGATACGAAGTGATTTTTCACGCGGATGAAGTCGCGGGCAGAAGCTACTTTAAATAAAAGTCACTTTTCGTGTCTGTCTATGTGACCTCATTGTTCTTCTAAAACAAGCAAAGGATTTTGATAAGGGTTTGAACATCGTTTACAGAATTGATTCCGGATAGTTTATGTGTGTAATGAAATTTATTAAACTTACATTTATTAAAATTGGAAGGATTTTAGTAAGAAGAAATAATAATAATAATTCAAACAGTAAGAGCTGATTCCACCTCTAAAACTGAACGCAATCAGCACATTTAAACTGTGTTCAAGAGTCCAAGAGTCAATGTGTGTTCAGGAGTGTTCAAGGGTCAATATTCCAGAACTTATGACACTGACACCTCTTGAACTTGGATTTAGATGTGCTGATCACGTTCAGTTTCGTTGGTGAAATCCGCCCTTAATGATGCTATGCAAAGAGATAAATATCGTTCTTGAAAAAAATACTTTTCGTTGCATTTCTTATTTAAATTTTATGGGATCCCTTCTGAGTGTCATTAGCAATATAGCGATAGAAGAAGCAGATGTAACGTAGTGCCCTATTCGCCGATTAATTACTAAAGCAGGTGGTTCTTGTTAACACAGTTGATAAAGACCATTATTAGGCAAGAATTCATTCTATCGAGTTACTTCTATCAATAATCACATCACACTAATATTATAAAGGCGAAAGTTTGTGAGTGTGTGTGTGTGTGTGTTTATATGTTTGTCAAATAATTATAAATGGATAAAACTTTACTAAGGATACCCAGAAACCAGTTGTTCATAAGCCACTAAGCGCCTGCAAAAATATTGTTAGCAATTATTCTGAGAAGAAAAGACGTCAATAATTGATGTACAGGCGTTTTAATGTCTTTTATTAATAACTTTTTATAGGAGCTTCTTAAAGTTGTGTAAAAAATATATGTTAAGGTAGCAAATAGGTAGTAAATAGTTACATTAACAACGCGATTAATACAACGCTAAAACTATGAGAACTTGGAAGTGATCAGCCAACCTGACGTCAGAATGGCTGACCACTTTATTTCTTTGATATTTTTCATAACGCAAAGGTAGCAAATATTTCATTATAGGTAGTAAATAGTAGCAAATAGGTATTAAATAGTGCACATAGTCTCATGTACATATCTCGTTTGGTCCAGCCAACCTGACGGTAACGATTGCGTAGATTATAATCTACAAACGTATCAGTTACAGTTTTCCCCTTTAAGAGTACCTTAATTCTCAAGTAAATTACGATCTTTTTTCGAAGTCCTTGTACTATCTATTACACTTTACTCGTCTTGTCTACTAAACGAGTTATGTGAAGTTTCTGCTAAAGGATAAAGTCGTTACGTACTCAATACCATTTCGTCCAGTTTTAAAAGTCATTAGGGATTCTATTAAGTAGATGGGAAGCATCGCCGTTATCAATGACGATATCCTACAGTAGGATTGTGGCGGCATCTACATCGCCACATGTGAACTACGCATCACACTGACGTCACGCAAAATTCTGCATCGCGCAAGCAGAGTTTACCGCGCAACTAGCATATAATAATATAGACAATCCCGACATCAATCATCGGGCAGTAACCAACCAGATATAACACTCATCTGAGGCTTAAGCGTGAGTTTTTTCACTCACGTTCGATTGCGAGCGCGTTAGAATTTTATATGGGAAAAAGTTATAGCGCCACCTGGTGGTCACTAGGAGAAACCTAATTTCCCATACAAAATTCTAACGAGCTCGCAATCGAACAAACTCACACTAAGGCCACTGGTCGTCAGGGCACGCCGCGACAGCGGCGATAAGACCCCTCTTTGAGGAGTGGCTAGAGAGGCGCCACGGCGCCCTCACCTACCGCCTGACGCAGGTCCTCACCGGACACGGAAGTTTCGGGAGGTTCCTGCACATCATCAGGCGGGAGGAAACACCCGGGTGTCACCATTGCCAGGATCGCCCAGAGGACACGGTGGAGCACACGGTGGAGGTCTGCCCTGCTTGGGTGGAGCACCGCCGTGTCCTCGTAGAGGCGATCGGCAGCGGCGGCGACCTCTCGCGCCCGGCCCTGGTGCAAGCCATGGTCCGGGGCGAGAGGGAGTGGGAGGCAGTCACCTCCTTCTGCGAAGCAGTCATGCTAGCGAAGGAGGTGGCGGGACGGCTCAGGGAGAGAGCCTCCCGTCCCAGCCACCGCGGGAGACGCTCCGGGCGTCGGGAGCCGCGCGACGACTCCCGGCTAACGTAGGCGCGGGCCTGCAGGCGGAGAGTAATGGGTAGCTCACCATCCGATCAGGACCAGGCCCGTGCCGGACGGCGCGTACGTGTTCCACGCGCGCCTCAAAGAGATGTCAGCATCGAGGAGGGGCGGCCGAAGCCTGCCGGGTCAGCGGGATTGTCCGAAAGGGTTACCGCTGCCGCGCTGGCCCGGAACATAAAGGGCTAAGGAAGGAACACGGGTGGGTTTTAGTCAGTAAGAGTCTGACACTCCCTTCCGCTCCACCCAGAGCGGGAGGGGTCATTTGATGATTTCCCATCCGCAAAAAAAATAAAGGCCACTGGTCGGAGGATCCTACAATTTCCATAGAGGATGAGTGAACTTTACAGCCTATTCCTCATACCTCTACAGGATATCCTAAGTTCAGTAACTGAACTACCAGTCTCACCTGCTGGACTGTGTGATAGTATACATACACATACATAAACTCACACCTTCTTTCCGTGGGGATAAGCAGAAACCACCATTACGATCTTCACAAACTCCTTTTTCTTTGTAATAGTACTCGTTGTGACTGTATCTCGCACCAAAAACACTCTCGTGATTCAAGAAAGCTCATCTACGGTCCATTTAATCTTAAATCAGGAGGAAAGTCTAATAAAATAATAACGTTAAAAATGTTATATTAGTAAATGGAACATAAAAGCAAAAACGACCTACAATAATTCTCCTACAAAAAATCAAATAATGGAGAAATATGATTAAGTACTAAAGGCGATCCTGAAATAGAAAATTAATCTTCAGAATATAACATCTATTACTTCTGTTTCACCTCATAGATGTCACTTCAATTACGGGCTAATGAAGTTTCATTACCAATTCAATCATAGTTGCCATCACGATAATCCAATTTATGACACTGACTTTATGATTCAATATTCAGATTCAGAGTATCAAAAATAAGCCTTAATGTTAAAGGAAATTGTACCTTATCACCCAGAGATAGGGTTTGAGGTTCGTAAAATCGAATATTCTTTTTCTTTCTAAATCCGCTTTACATACTCAGGCCTAGTAGGTATGGAAAATTCAACCTCTTGAAAGGAACAAGCGTGGGTTTTGAGGCGTAGCCCCGAACTTCGTAAAACCAATTTTATATTAGCATGTTATTGAAATTTAAAATGTGGAGCGCCTGATTTTATGAATTCAATGGCAAAAAAGTCGTGACAAGTTAATACAGTGTGATTTAAATTCAGTCATTTGTATTTATTAATGTTATTTTGACTGAATGTTTCATGAGTGAGAAATTTCCACTGAAAAATACTGCTACGAAATAACGAGACTTTTATTTCACAACATTTGGTTCATGCTTCATTGCTCGGACAAAGTAAAATCTCTTTACATCTGTTCCCTAAATAAACAGCAATGGATTACAACTCCACAGCAACAGTCATGCGCTCAAAAATATTTGCTCGTCCCATTCTCAGTGTATTTAAACACTGCCACCTCGGATTACTTTGACGTAAATAAAATGGCGCATTAAAAGCTACGTAGTAAGCTCTTATTGAAATCCTTTTCAACATTATTAGGTTTCATTTTAACGTTGGTTTTAAGGAGCTATCTTTATAAGGTCACTTTGCATATTTTAAAATGCTTCCTCATAATTTGCAGTTTAAAACCAAGTAGGTATTATGGTTGATTATTAATCAAGTTTTACATTATTTGTCTAATGCTCTGCCTTAAATATTTAAATCTCCTCATTTAAAAGCATTGAACAACTCTTTAGGTGCAACAATCACAAAATCTACACAATTTTTCCTCTACACAGAAATACAAAACACATTTTTCGTCCACAAAACAGCATGCAAATGTCTAAATATGGAACTCAACGCACCATTGTCGTTACAGCACCAGTTTGCGCACCAATCCCGGGAGACCCCTGATTGCTACAAAGTATTGCAGAAACGTTCCACACAGGAAACTGAATTTAGAGCTAAAACTTTATTCACACGGTACTTTACTGGACTTGCGGTCCGTGGTTGGACTTAAATCGAATAAACGTCAAATGTGGCGTGCCCTGCACCTTCGTGGAATTCCTCGGCCCCAGAAAACAGGAAACACTAAATTTGAACGACTATTTGTTCCAGTGCTTGTCCACCGCAAATATTTCGTGTAATTTGTAAGTGTTATCGGATTTATGGAGTGGTAAAAGTCTACTTATTTTGGATAATAAAATAAAATTTATGTAATCATGGGTTATTACATAAATTACCTACAGCGTTTTCTTTTATTTTCTGTAGCTACGATTCAGTCTTTGTGCTGCAGTCAGGAAGATGAATTCTCCACAAAAATTCTACTGAGCTTGGGGAAACTAGCGGTCGGTTTTTCAGCACGACAGTTTTCAGTGACAAGCCGTTGTAATAAATCGCCTCGCTATCACACGGGACGTAATACGGTTATCGGCAAATTCTAGTGCACGACGGTGTGCACCTTTGTCTATGGTTTTGTTACCTATTCTTATATTTTTGCAAGATCCACACTGGTAGGTAGTAATACCTACTAACATTAAAAATGAGACTGTCTGTAGGTATGTCTGTCTGTATGTCTGTATATTTGTTACCTTTTCAAGCCGTAATGGCTAAACAGATTTCGATGAAAGGAGAATGGGTAAGTCCGCACCTAGATACAAAGTTAATTGTAGCATTATGAACTATGTCGATTTTTGTTGCCCTCATGGAGTAGTTTAATTAATCGAAGACACTTGGAGAAAAAATATATGTGAGGAAATTAAATTGATTTCATAAAGGAAAATATTTCCGCCAAGGCATTAAGTCCGCCTTTGTACAGTTTTTACTTTTGCATAAAGGTTAATAAATAAATATTTAACTTATCCTCTCAAAAGTTATTGACCTACTAATGATGGACATTTTGTAATTAATGAACCTCTAAAGACTTTTGTGCTTCTAATGATGCACTTTTTTAAATAGTGGAGAGCCTGAGGGCATAAAATACAGAAATAGTTCATAATGCTACAGTTAATTTATTTTTTGGGTACGGTGCCCATATAAATTCACCATTGTCCTTTGGCACGCATCCATATTATAAATTCGAAAGTAACTCTGTCTGTCTGTATGTTACCTTTTCACGCCTAAACCCCTGAACGGATTTCGATGAAATTTGGCAGAGAGATAGATTGCATCCCGGGGAAGGATATAGGATAGTTTTTATACCGATGTAGTAGTAGTAGTAGAGATAATTTTTATCGACACGTATACGGGTGAAACCGCGGTTAAATTATATTAGCCGCACAGGTCGATCGATCAGGTTAAGCTACGCTTGCCGCGGTTGGTCTGTGGATGGGTGACCATCTTTACATACCGTGACCCCTCCGTGCCTCGGAAAGCACGTTAAACCGTAGGTCCCGGCTGTCATTCGTGGATCTTTGACAGTCGTTACGGGTAGTCAGAAGCCCGAAAATCTGACACCCAGTCTTACCAAGGGGTATCGTATTACCCAGTAACTGGGTTGTGGAGGTCAGATAGGCGGTCGCTCCATGTAAAATACTGGTATTCAGCTGCATCCGGTTAGACTGGAAGCCGACCTCAACATAGTTGGGAAGAGGCTAGGCAGATGATGATACGGGTGAAACCGCGGGACGCTGCTAGTAAGTCATAACTCATCAGTCATTTATTCATTCACGCAGGTAGACAATTAAGTGGGTTACTTTTCTTTTAGGACATATTATATCGTCTGTCAACTGGTCTCTCGGGTAATAGAGAATACTTTATGAAAAGAATGACCCTGAACTTGTCCATCAATGAGAATAAAACTAGGATCAAGAATTCTTTTATACCTATTGCCCTTTCCAATAATGAAATCATACGGCTCAGCTAAAACAGCCTTTGATGAGAGGAAATTTGCAATCCTGGGATATTTCATCATGAGACGAAGAACTTTTGTTTTATTGACGGATATTATTCAGGGATTTCTCTTTAGCGGCTCGGTTTCTGGATTTGTGTCCGGTTATTGGCTCGCTTCCTTTTACATGGGATTTAAAAACATAACAGGCGAAATGTGGGTGTACTATTGGGTACACCGCTGCATAACCCTTTGGGAATTACAGGCGTCATGTTATGGTATTATTTATTAATTAAATGATAAATTATCTCAATATTTATTAATAAAAGGTTTAATTCTTGTTTTTCGTTTCTTGTTTTTGAGCATTTTTTCATAGAAGACTTGCCCCCAATATTGATTTTTTTTTATTATGGAATAGAAGGATGAGGTGCGGTGAAATTTTATTGAACAGTAATAATTTTTTTTTTCTGAGTCCATTATTTGTTTTTATGTGAGTTTTTCTTGCACTTTAAGAATACCTACTAAATGGTTTTTTTGAGAAATTTTCATTCATCTCTTACTTAATGTTCTTTGCGAAAAAGAATATTTACTTCAAGCTATTTACTGTACCTTTTGTAAGTGCCGTTGAATTTATAGACACGTGCTGCAATCACTTTTTATTATCTCGTGGCCACGAGCTACACGCTCACGCATCGAAGTGTGCTTCACTTCGGTCGCTTTTATGTTTTTTTTTTTTGTAATGTGCGTTTTGTTTGTGCATGTGCAGAATAAACAATTTTCGTTAATTTATTTTTTCTTTCTTTTTTTCTCACGTGACAATCGAAGCGACTGCGCACGACTTGCGGAACGACGCGGCGACGACGACGGAGGGAAACAGCGGGGTAATTGTGTAACACACTATCAGTAGCAATGGGTTTCATTTTGACGGTTCAACAACATTCATTGCGTTATTTACATTGTTGAGCAGACGAATTTTTCGAACATATGAAGCAATGGATTAACCATATCCTTCAAAATGATTCTGATTGAGATTGATAGTGTGTTACGCAATTAAGGCGCTGGTTACGCGCAAGCGTATCGCTTGACGCAAGTCGTATTGATAGAGGTCGTGCACGAGGACTGACCCCAACAAAATAAAAAAAAACAATTTATATTATCTTTCCAAAACAGCAATAATTAACTCACACGTTCATTATAGTCATAATATACCATTTAAGTTAGTTCTCAGTAAATGAAGAGTTTGAGCCTGAATTTAATTACGGGCAACGCAATTAACAATTATTTACACCCTTCATATTTACATCATGTTTTAAAACATAAATATGAGACTCGTTCAGCAAACTGCTTTACGCTATTAATTGATGTTCGCTTCGAAATCAATTGGACGGTAATTTCGATTGCTTTTGTTAAATTACAACTTTTATGTACCTACGATGTAATGTGATGTGATTTTTGATGTGATTTAAACGTAATGTTTGTTGTATAACGTTATTATTAATGTATAATTAAATTAATGACAGATAACTGGTTTACAGGCTGGCAAATCTAATTGTTGTCTAACAAAACCAATTAATATAAACTCCAGATTATTTATGAAAGTTAAGTCATGATCAACGACTGCTTAACCATACATTTGTAGACGTTTAAACGTCTCTTAACTTGAAGTTTCGTTTATAAGTAAGGCGCAAGATGTCTAACAACGAGCTTTGATTAAGAAGGATATCAATTAAATAGGAAACAAAACTATCAATTTTAGTAACAAGGTGCAAGGCATTGTAAGAATTTAAGCAACTAATGATCAATATAACTCTTATCCTAATTGTTCAACCATGAACAAACAGAAGTTACACGCGCCAGCAACAGCATCGCAGCAGCGTCAGCATCAGAGCAAAATTCGTTTCACATACAAGCACACCGTCAGCGCTAAGAAGTGACCTACTGAGATCTTCGCTTCATCGGCTCAATACACACACAATACACATGTAAATAGGTATCAATGTGTATTGAGCACTAAAATTGTATATAATTAAGTTAATTACTGTAATAAATTAGTCATCAAGCTGGAGTCGAGTTTGATTCACCTTCCATAACTCCTCTCACTGTGGCCAAGACACCTTTAGCCATCATCGGTCCTATGAGTCTGTGGGATCGGCAGTGAGAAAACCATTTCCTGTGTACATTGCACGACGTACACAAACCCTATTTCCTACCCAAATTCCGTCTGTGCCCGTAGGTACAAAATACCCACCAGCTTCCATTCTCAGATTATAAAATACCCAGTAAGTACCGACTCAATAGCAGCGCGATTTCATCGAATTCTTTCTCTAAATACACAGCAAATTTCCTCAGCTTTTTAATTTGAACGCTAGTCAGTTTCCGTAACGGGGAGTTTCACTGAAATTTCAACAAACAACTATTAATTTCTCATCGGAAGTGGGTACTGCATAGCGCGATATCTGTCGGGAGGACGGGAGCCTCCACCCAGCTCTAAACTTGTGATGTATGGTCCATAATTCCTTTGAGAACTACACCGCTTTTTTGAACGTATAAATTTTAAGTTTTAAGGCATCTCTCAAGATGAACATGACAAACACCTAAGTTTTCCGACGTTCACGTCGTAAATTTTTAAAGTGCACTTAATTTATTTTAATGCTTTCACTTGAGGCTCGAATGCATAATGCTTATGTTACGGGCAATTTGATAAGTCCGGGCACTATTAATAATGGCCGGTCTGTATTCATAATGCCCGACTCAATTGGGCAATGTGATTAAAACTGCATGATTAATCACTTTTCCCGGCCATTATGAATAATGCCCACACTATCTTGGTCAAAGTAATAAAATAGGTGAACTGTAGTGTTTTTGTTCATTACATGAAATTAAACTAACAACCTCGGGGTGCCCTTCGCTCGATCTTGCATCCTATGTCGACGGAGTGACATGATTAATTATCACATTGCCCGGCTACAAGTAGGGAATTATTCATACTGCCCGGTCCAAGTGATAAATTCAAGCTATCTCAAACACGGACTTATTACATGGACCACGGCCGTCGGGCATTATTAATAATGGCCGGTCAAAGTGATAAATTAATCAATTTGCCCGTCGCTCTTGGACATTATTAATAATGGCCGGTCCTTATTAATAATGCCCAGCTAATCACGTTTATTTAAATAATATAAGAATATAATAAAGTGAGCTGTTTCTATTTACCTCTTTTTTTTTTGAGCATCATATTATTTCTAGATTGAATTACTTTTTTAATTTAATTTTCCTCTGGACCTAAAACGATGTAGAATAGGAAGATAATCTAAGAAATTGTTTGTTCCTAACTTGAGGTGTTATAAAATGTCGTTGAACCTATTGCGACGCCGAATGGCTACTAATACGCAAATGCACTCTAGCAAGAATGCTTTAAAAATCTTGGTCAGTTTTGCGGAATCCAAACTTTCCTAAATCCATACAAATTACGTATTATAAATGCGAAGGTCTGTCTGATTTTTTTACGACTTACTGACTGAACGGATTTGGATGGACAAATGGATAGACCATGACCTAGGTCCAGACCTAAAAAAAAGTATCTTATGTCCAGACATAAGATACTTTTTATCACTCTAGTACAGTCAGTTAGAGCAATTAGCTGACACACCTTTGCATAAACGGTTGAGATTTTTTAGAATACGAATCGATAGAATTTTATAATCTATACTAAATACTAATATTATAAAGCTGCTGAGTTTGTTTGTTTGTTTGAACGCGCTAATCTCTGGAACTACTGGTCCGATTTGAATGACTCTTTTAGTGTTGGGTAGTCCATTTATCGAGGAAGGCTATAGGCTATATAACATCACGCTACGACCCTAAGGAGCCGCGCAGCATGTGACACCGCGAGGAACAGCTAGTTCTTTTATAAAATTCTATCGATTGCTGACTCTTATGATAGAGGACGTCCTAGTACCTACAAGAGCCAGGGCCACACTGATGTTTGTGTCTTGAAGTGAAAATAAACAAATTATGAATTATTATTTTATATTTTTTTGCTTTACTCAAATAAATAAAATATTTAAAAAGAATTATAAAATTCTATCGGTCAGCTAATTGCTATAACTGACTGTACGATCCCGTAGGAAAATTTCCGACCTCGATGCGGGATAAAAACTGGTAATAAATAAGCCTTGATTGAACTCAATACAAGATCGTCTAAACATTTTCCATTCAGTGGCCACACGAAGCTGTAGAAAATCGGTCACCTCTATTTCGACGGCAGCTAAAAAAAAATAGAGCTACGCAATCACGTTTCTCTTTCAGAATAAATCCCCAGCAATAACTTTCATCAAAACGGTAGAAAAATTAATACGAAAACGACGGGTCGACGAAATGACGGAGAAACGAACTTACGAAATCAGAGATCTTCTAAATAGGTGGTCAAGGAATTTGATTTTATTTTATTACTAGCTGCGCCCTGCGGTTTCACCCGCGTAAATGTCGATACCGTGGGAAAGTAGCCTATATGTTAATCCAGGGTGTCAGCTACCACCATACAAAATTTTATCAAAATTGGTCCAGCCGTTTGAGCGTGTAGAAGCAACAAACATATAAACACACCCCCACTCACAAACTTTCGCCTTTATAATATTAGTTTGATTAACGTTGGAATCTGAAGGCCGCAGGAACCCGTTGGATGCGAGAAGCACAGAACCGATCGAAGTGGAGGTGCTTGGGTGAGGCCTATGTCCAGCAGTGGACGTCTTTCGGCTGAAATGATGATGATCATGATTCATGATTAACGTTGGGACTGTCTTGTTAGTGTAGTGGTCGACTGTTGAGCATTGTCCTGAATTTGATCTGTCGGTCGATCGATCAAGCTACGTTTGCCGCGATCGGCCCGTGGATTAGTGACCATCTTTAAAAAAAAAAAAAAAATGTGTTTATTGCATCATCATAAATTACTTATTCTAGTTACTATGGGGAGAATAAATTTAAGCAATTATTTTGCTTGTGTTAAGAATAATATCTTTACATACCAAGACCCCTTCGTGCCTCGAAAACCACGTGGAGCCGTTGGTCCCGGCTGTCATTCGTGGATCTTTGACAGTCGCTATGGGAAACAAGCCCGAAAGTCAGACAGCCAGTCTTACCGAGGGTAATTATATAACCCAGTAACTGGGTTGTGGAGGTCAGATAAGCAGTCGCTCCATGTAAAATACTGGTATTCAGCTGCATCCAGTTAGATTGGAAGCCGGCCCCAACATAGTTGGGAAAAGGCTAGGCAGATGATGATGATCTGGCAATCTGTTATTGCGTTTTATTTTACTAAGAAATTGTAAGAAGCGGCCCGGGAATCTAATATTTATATTTTCTAGTTAATGGCAACAGTCTTGCCTATATTACATGGGGCTTATATACATTGCTGGCGAAATTAAGGCCTACTTAACCCTACATACTTCTACTGGTAAAAGAGACGTGAATATGTCCATGAAATTTCAAGAAAATCTAGCTTATATGAGATTCTGTAAAATAAGGTACATATGTTCACGCAGCGCTCTCATTCCACTAAAGCTGATGCTGCACAAACGATATTGTGTTGTTGTACTATTACAGAAACATGGCAGAAACTATGGCAGAAATCTATACTTACATAATCAGCCTATAATGTTCCCACTGCTGGGACACCGGCCTTCTCTCTGTGAGAGGGAGTGGGTCGTAATCCACTACGCGGGCCCAGTGAGTATTGGTAGATGTAACATGTCTTCGACTTTTTGATTGTAGGACATGGCGCTTTCCTCGCGATTTCCTTGAGACCAGCTGCAGTGGTGATTAAATAAGTTACACAAAGTAAAGCGCCTGTCTGGGTTCGAACCTACGGCCTACAACTCGTAAGTTGCGGGCGTTACCACTGGGCCACCACTTGCCTTAAACTTGAAAGTGATAAAATAAGAAAGGAAGTTATAGCATGAGGACTACTTCGGTCCTAGATTCTAAATAGTTATCAAAGAAATTCTGTGGCAGTCTGGCGCCAAGATTACTGAATGATAAAGCGAAAAACGTACACACACTCTATAAACCAAGATCAATACTCAGCAGTTGCATATGGCTATCATTATAGCATTACCTACCCCACTTTTTTCACAATCAGGCAGCAGATCAAGCCCGTAGGAAACATATAACATAATCAGCCTATAATAATCCCATTGCTGAGACACAGGCCTCCTCTCTGTGAGAGGGAGTGGGCCGTAATCCACCACGCGGGCCCAGTGCAGGTTGGTAGATGTCACAAGTCTTCGAATTTTTGGTTCTAGGACATGCCGGTTTCCTTACGATGATTTCCTTCACCGTTTTGAGAGCAGTGGTGATGAAATAATTTACACAAAGTAAAGCGCCTAACCTACGACCTACAACTCATAAGTCGCGGCCGTTACCACTCTGCCGTAGGAAAACTTCCTCCCAAATTACATAACGGTACCCATAACTCAGATAGCCAAAATTATAGGCAGAAAACGAATATCGAAGTTCTAAATTCGAATAGGTACATAATTACACCACCTAGATTTCACGCTAATTCCCCAAAGCGAAATGAAACATCAAATAGGCGCGTTTACCAGAGCTAGGTGTTGGCTATAAATCATGTCAAATAAGCCATTAAGGTAATTTATACGTGGAGTGCGGCCTGCATCGTAAGCGGAGGCATGCTCCTCAAAACTGTTTGCGGTTGTTCTAATGAAAAAATGTGCTTTTTGTACGAGTTTATGAGGTTGGTGGACCTTGAGATTTTTTATAGTCTAAGTTATGTTATGTAAGTAGGCTTACATGAAAAAACGGGCGTATTTCGATAGGTGGAATTACTCTTTATTATGTACAGCATAATAATTACAGATATAAATGTAGAAATTTTACAAGTGGTAACACAGTGGGCAGTCTTATCGCTAAAAGTTAGCTTTTAAAGACAACTTTTAAGATATTCCTTGTCTCCATAGATGTTCTGATTTGCAATTCAACATGGAGAGAAAAACGTCAGCCTATTTTGCAAGCAAAAGTAACCGAAACATGATTATTACGTAAAATAATAAACCGGTTTAGTAATGTCACAAACCTACACTTAATTGAATTATTATTACCATTTATATTACATACCTACTTCATTTAATTTAAATACAATCAGTTTTCAAAATTTCAAAATTCAATTTATCCCAAATTTGAATCAAAAACATTCCAAACCAAATTTGTAATCTATTCTAAATAAACCTGAAACACAAAAGATTATTAATTTCTACTTGTTAACATTAAATCCACCAAAAATAATTTCCGTGGTACCTATTCATAAGTCCATAATAGCTTTTCCGAAAACAATATAATCCCGCGAACATTTTGCTGTCAAACGGCGAACTAAACAAAAGACAACAAGGACCGGAGTTGTTAGGATAGAGGGGTAGAGGTCGGTACGCGAAACTTTCACATCCATTACTTGAATTCTCCACTGGAACATCGAAACTGTAACAAAATAAAAGCGTTGCTCCTAAAACAAAGCGTTGCCAGGCCTCCTGAAGATAGAACGCCCCGCGTGCTAGTTTTGACGTTTTCATTTTCCCCACTGCGCGCCGTGACGGATCGCAGGTGCATCACGCTGCGAACAATACGTCACGGCAACTGTTCGCAAATGACGTTTCATATATCACCGTTTTGAATTTCGCGAGCAAACGGACAAAAATGACGATTGTGACACCTTTGTGCGAGGAGCGATCAATGTATGCAGTGCACACGTGCACCAATTTGTAGGTACCATTGTTTGTGTATTGGAACTACGGAAATAAAACTATTGACAGTTATGCCAATAGTGTCCGGGTAATACCCGTGGAGGTCTATGTACTTCCGAGCTTCCTGCTGAATATGCAGTTCGCAGGATTACCTATATGAAACGAACTCGACCACGAAGAGTCAATAGATATGGCTTTGATGTTCTCTAGGTATGTGAATAGATACAAATAACTCAATTAGATACTGTGAAAAGGAGAACCTAAAAAAGTAAGCCAATTATCGATCCATAACAACGTATCAACATAAAAAACAAAGCATAAAAAGTCTGGTCGTCGATAACATCGTAAGCCTCAATTACCTCGAAGGGTAATACATTCAATATTTCCAAAAACGCTGAAACAGTTCCCGGGTGAGTAATGACCCACTCAGGGGGCTAAAATAAAAATGTCTTTACGACGTAACTAAGGGCAAACATAAAAACGCCACAATGTGAGTTTCGCATTAGTCCTATAAATCGTAAGGACGATTATATTTTTTGATGTTATAAAATTGGCCCACCGGCGTTGCCGCCATCCAAGTTTTTACAGCTCAATCATATAACTGCAAAATGCCGCAGAACCGAGATTTTATATGTAATTTGATGATTACGGTAAAAAAATTATGTAATTTGATGATTACGGTAAAAAATTTAATGCGCAATCAAACATTTTGCGCCATCTTTATTTACATTCTGTTAAATTCAACGTCTTTTTGATTCGAATACTTTGTATACTTATGTTAATTGTGGTGGTATGATGACATTGTGATTGGTATCTTTTGAACATAATTATAATGACAACAAACTGAGCTGAGAACTCATTACTTTGTATTCGTATTAGCAGTGTTACTTGTCAGCTTCATTGACGAATTCAGTTTTCGCAACCGTTATCTTGAGAATATAGCGTTTTACAGAAGAGCAGGTTCAGTTTTTAACAGAGGCATTGTGATCGTTTATTCAAAATAAACATTTCCACATGTAATTTTTATTTTGTAAGTTATCCTAACGAAATATAATCCACGACCCAGGAAAATATTTTTTTTTCCTTTTAATTTAGCGGTGCCCACTTAAATATTAGGTTTCGTGGTTCTCCCAACCCTAAGCTACTGGACGACGCGAAGTGGAATTCCTAATTTCCTTTCGCAAATTAATGTAATTTGTTTCTTTACCTCATTTAAGGCTATTTCAAATTACCTAAGAAGAATCTAATTACTGGTGAAATTAATGTTAAAATAATCCCTGATGAAGTCTTCGGTGACTATGTTTGCAAGAGTAAATGAAAGGAAGTTAGAACAGTTACCAGTCCCATAAATGATAAATGATTTATTTCTGTAAGTAGGTTTGTACAAACACTTTTACACGTCAATCATTTTATTTTATTGCCATTTGCCATTTTATTTCTTTATATGGGAAAAAACTAAACTTTGCTCCGGTTTCCACGAAATGGTAAAGAAATGTAAATGCTTTTATGCACTTTCACGTAGCCAATAGTACTTGAGAGAGGGTCTTTTTTTTTGCGGATGGGAAATCATGAAATGACCCCTCCCACTCTGAGTGGAGCGGAAGGGAGTGTCAGACTCTTACTGACTAAAACCCACCCGTGTTCCTTCCTTAGCCCTTTATGTTCCGGGCCAGCGGAAACTCTTTCGGACAATCCCGCTGACCCGGCAGGCTTCGGCCCTAAGAGGGCCCCTCCTCGATGCTGATGCTGTTCCTGAGAGAGGGCCTTGTGGCTAATTAAAAGTCACGGATGTCATTCGTGGATTTGTTACGCGTACTCAGAAAGTCCGACAACCAGTCTTTCCAGTAACTAGGTTGTAAAGGTCAGACAGGCAGTCGCTCTATGTAAAATACTGGTATACAACTGCATCCTGTTAGACTGGAAGTCGACACGAACGTGGTTGGGAACAGGCTAGGCAGATGATGAGGTAGCCAGCCAATAGTAAAAATTAATTCAATTTCTACTTCTATATATTCTAACAGACACAACATCAATCAAAATAATAAACTTTTCCCTAAATTCTATACAAAATAAACACAACATATCTTTCGACCAACCTGGACTTCAACACATCCTAATCTCCCCGAGAACGCAGCGAGGTAAGGGTTCGACAACTTAGCAGGTGTGAACTTGACATATTCCCTGACTCGAGCAAAAATGGCGAGGATTATCCCGCACCGCGCGGAAGCAGGGTTGAGTGGCAGTCTTATTATTTGTACACGTCTTCGGCCTACCAACCGTACCTTGAGTGTCATATTAACCCTGAATGTTCCCTCTACGCCTGTATTTATCCATTTTCAGAATAAAGAAAAGAAAGTATTTGATGGCAAACGAAATGATTAATGTAACGGAAAAAGATTGTAGGAATTTCGATGCCATTAGTGAAACAATGGCAGGAGGTAACGTCTTTTCCAATGCTACGGGAATGTACCTCAAGAATCTCAGTAACTTCCTTATTTACTTTTGTTTGTGCAAACAGGAAAATGGGGATGCTATGTTATTTCTATTAATAATAATTTTATCAATAACAATGATTTGTGATGTCTGGATGAATAAACAGTGCCTCATTATTTTAACGACGCCCCAACAAATTTGCATAATTTGCTCTAACCGAACTTTTTGTTTTCTATATTGTTCATATTTTCTCCACATTTTGCCACTGATGGTAAGCGAAAATGTCAAAAGAGGAGCTTGTGGCTAAGTAGTAACAGCCGAAAGGGTCGACCGATCAGGTGAAGCTACACTGGTAAGTGTAGCTGGTTGGTCCATGGATGGGTGACCATATTTACATAACAAGACGCCTCCGTGCCTAAGAATTGGTCCCGGCTGTCATTCGGTCGGAAAGCGCTACATCCATGCTCTTCTCAATTGGCTATTTAGTATTTATAGAGTGGGTGTCATTTTCAGGGTTTTCGAGGGTGGGTTATAGAACTTCGTTCCAAAACCTTTGCCTTAAAACTCCTTTAGGTATAATACTCAATAAAAGCATGAACAAACTCTGACTCATTTATTTACGAAAATGAAAATGTGGCAAAAATGGTAACGGGACATGGCATTAAAATGTACGTCGCATTTAATAATTATGTCGGCCACAGATTCAATGTCGAACAGATAGGGCAAATTAATGTAATACTGCTGGTATTACTTAAAATGTGCCATTTCAACATCTTATTTTTATTTTTTATTTATTTGGGAAAATAAACGGTTACACATTACAGTATTACATAAAATATGAGCTACAGAGTGAGTAAATGTATAACCCACGACATTTTCCACATATTATAAAGAAAAGTTATAAAACTAATGCGATGTACGCTTACAATGAAATAGTTACAATAAAATTACAGTGCTAATGATAAAACTAAACACTAAACAGGCATGCAAAGAAAAAAAAAGATAGACAAGAAGTTATAAAACAGTCTAAGAGTCACTATTATGGAACAATATCCAAAACAGTGTCACGAACAAGTTTTTAAATAGATTATTATATTGACCAGTAAGACGACGTAGCGGTGCTCGTAAGCCTGCATTCGTACGACTATTTTCTATATTTCTCCTCCTTCATTGATCCCTTAATGTTAAGGAACTCATTCTGTGAACAATGGACTATCTCCATGCTGGCTGTCACTGAAAATCAGCGCTGGAGATCTGTTTCGCACAGGGACTTGGCATTATGCTGAGCGATGGCCGTTTTGCGAGGATGTGACGCATATTTTTCCCTAACTTGTTATTTTTTTGTGTTTTTGTTCTTTCTCTACATCGTGTTTAATGTAAATAAACGCATTTTCTTTCTTTTCTTTCCATTTGCTGTGGCTTAATGGAGGTTCACGTTCACTGGAACTTTCAGTTACACAAACGCCTGTCTTGACATTCTCTTTGACTTCTTGGTTTTCTGCCTGCCAATATTAATCCCTCAATAGTAGGTTACAGTGACATGAGCAACGAGACGAAAAACATATCTATACATCCATCCAGCATGGTGGTATCCATCATGGTGGGATGGTATACATGGCGTCCCTGGAAGTATGGATCAAATCGAATAGGGGCGTGGGCAAGGTCGTTTCCAAACTTTTTAACCCAGAGAATGTCGGCGAATTTTTTTACGGTTCAAAAGTTTTGACCAATTTTGGTTTATTTCAATCACTTCGCATAAATCTAAAAAAAAACACAAAAAAAAACAGTGGCACTCAGGAAGTACCGACAGAAGTGAAAACAATACACAAACAGAATACTTTGCCATCACTCACTGACATATCGGATATACATTTAAACCGAGGACAGCCAAACACATCCAAAGCGGGTATTTTTTTTATCGTCTTATAAACAAAACATGTGCAGTGTCGCTTACGGTAACAGTGGCGCGAGTTCAATGGTCCAATGCCCAACGCGCCCATAGAAGTTTTTACTTAAAAAAATATATCAGGGCTAACAATTTAATTTTTTAGATAGCCCTGTATAATCATAACATCAGTAGTAAATGGATATCTCAAAATAAACTTGGTATTGAAAATTTTTGTGTAAAAACACCTTTAACTGGAATCCGGGCTTTCTCTTTATTAGAATTGACTTTCTTCCCGCCCTATGTTTGGAATTTTCCATAAATATAACAGAAAACAGAGCAAGCGAAATGTTTTCATAAAAGTCACTTAACTCCCCATTTCCTGCGACGTCAGTCTAATTTTACGAGCCTTTTTACACATCAATACAATACTGAAAAGACGCAAGGACATATAAAAAACGTAAAAATAAAACAAAGGACGAACAACAAAAATATAATACATTAAATTCTTTACCAGAGTCGACCTTCTAAAGATTTTTTTTTTTCACAATACAAATGTTGTTGAAAAGGGTCCGGAATATTAACATTAGAAACCTTTAACGTCTTTAACTGGCCTTTTATGTAAACTGGCAGATTTAACACGAATGTTATTGTAACTACTAGGCATACCCTCTTTATATATAATTTAAAGGGCTGATTTTTCAATCGACCGATTTTTTTTATTCGAGGAATAAAATTGACGTCTGACAGTGTTTGTATGCACGAAATGTCAAAAATTCAAAATATTCTTCCGATGAAGTTATCTGGCGTTAGAAAAATCAGCCAAAACTTTAGCTTAGACAAATAGAACGCTATTTGGTTTGTCGCTAAGAAATAGATACTTAAACAAAGGAATGGCAATTTATTTGTTCGTATTTGGTAGAGTATAATGTTTTGGGTTATCACTTACAACTTTACTATAAATTGACCCTTATTTTCATCGGTTAATGGTATAAAAATACAGGGTCTTTACTATGGTTTCACAGATTCTGGTAACAAACGATAGATTGACCTACTTTCGGAACCTTGAACTGTGTCATCTTATTACTGATACGATAAAATGAAAGCTTAACATTTACATATAACTCACAAATTACACGAAAATTTAAAATTCGAACTATGCAGTGACGTAACGTGTCGCGTCCGTATTCCGGCTATCGATACTCGGTGGCGAGCGCGTTCGTATCGCACGCCCTGGGTGATTTGCATAAAGCTCCGCGGACAACGTTTTGGCGTCAGTTCAGCTTGTATCTCATTAGCATAACTGCTCAATTATTTTGTGCGGAATAGTCACTTTACAGACAAATTTTGGTTTTGCGCTACGTTGAGCGTCCTATTGAGCGGTGCCACTAAAAATGTCTGCTACAATCTTGACGTATGCCAAGTGCGTCGGATATAGAATTAAATTCGAGTTACGGAGGTTCGTTTGGCGCACTTACAGTTGCGAGATATTTAGGTCTTCAGCTGCAACTTCAATTTGACTTTGTTCCATTTCGACAGAAGTGGAACAAAAGTGTTTGTCACACGACTACATATATGATTAAAGTCATCGCAAAAATGTGAAGCTGTCGCGCAAACTATGTCCCACCCTTTATTCTGCTCTATGTGCCACAAAAACTGCAGCGACAATGCAGGAATATTGACCTATCGCTGCACCTTTCGGAGGCTACGTTGCCCCCGAAGATGCCGAACTTTTAGGCTAACAAAATCTAATTCAGTGTCGTGCCATCGACAAGACGACGTAGAAGAAAAAGAAAAACGTAGCAAAAATAGGTCACGAAAAATTATCTAAGGTTGGTACGTTTAAAGAGTTAAAATAGTTGAGTATTTCGCAACATCAACATTTGATGCGGTATCGTCAAAACAGTATTTACTGAATATCTAAATTACCCTCCATCCAATGAAACCGATGCAATTAGCAGATGTTTGTTTAAATGCGAACCAAACAAACAGAGTCCGTTTAACTCCCGCGCGGATTAAAGTCGATGTAGTTTTCCAATTAACTTGTAAATGTTGCCATACCCCGACAGATGACAATAGGCCTTTGAATTTTGGCTGATGGCAACCCCGCCGCATAAATTGAGACGTATTGTGCTGTCAAGCATGTTTGTTTGGAAGCAAAATATTAACATCCCACGCAATTAGGAAGACAAAGGAATGATGACTATTTGCATATTATTTCTGAAATGTATTAACGTTTAAAGATGAATAGAAGTGACATTTCGTGGGTGTCACAAAGGCATTTAAAAAAGGTTTGTGCTAAGAGGTTACATTCTAACAAGGTTTGGTCTGATCAGTAATCTGTGTGGCAGGCAAGCTAGTTACACAAATTTTTCTATTTGACTGCCCTAATCAATATACTGCGTAACAGCCATCAAAATTCTATAAAGTGGAGGAGGATCCATATTTGAATAATGCTCAACACTTTTGTATAATATAATCAAAACATTCATTGAATACCCTATACTCGTAGGTATATTGCCTGAATATTTGTTCAGTGAGCGAATCGACATAATATGGCCATTACGGTCGAAGCTTTATCATTGATTACAAATTGAAAAGGCGGTGTGCGGTGGTGCTCCATATTGTAAAATGGTTGTAGCAACCACTGACGACCACACATGAGTGGATGTTTCTGTACTGATTTTATTGCATTTATTTGGTTTATTAATTTGTTTTATTTATTTTAACCACCTGCCTGTTAAAAACCTTCAAAAGGTTCTGGAGTGGCGACCGCGTACCGGAAGACGTAGCGTTGGAAGGCCTCCCACAAGGTGGACCGACGACCTTGTGACAGCCGCAGGAACCCGTTGGATGCGAGAAGCACAGAACCGGTCGAAGTGGAGGTGATTGGGGGAGGCCTATATCTAGCAGTAGACATCTTTCCGCTGAAATGATTTTAAAAACTAATATTTATTAAGGCAAGTTATCCCATGCAGTAACTTATTGAAGTAATTTACTGACAAACCATTTATTTTTGTAATATTTATATTATCGATGGCAGGTCTGCGTTTGATAATGTTTACGTAGAGACAAGGACTAATTGAGAGTGCTACGAATTGCTACAGCGTAGCACGCACCCTGCTACGGCGTAGCTTGCCGTGCTGCGAATGCGTCATCTTCTCGCTTTCGGAAAAATATCGATAACATTATTGTTTACAGCTTGTGCTGACTTCTACATAGTAATATAATTATATTGATTGACCTGTCTCATAAGAGTTTAATTTTGATAGCACTATTATTTGTTTTTCATTTAAAAATATGATTGAATATAGATACTTTGACATCACTGAATTCCCTCTGTGTTAATGTTTATCAAAATATTTGCAGTACATTCTATGATTTTATTTGTACTATTTATATGAACTACGTTATAACAATTGACGAAGTTTTTACCACATCAACAAAATTGACATAATATAATAAATAATATACTAAAATATATAAATAATATAATATAATTGGAATTCCGGTGGTAACCCTCCTGTTATGTTTATACCATTCAGTACCATAAATTAACTAACCTAATTAAAAATTTCAATAATAACCCAATTACGCGGGTTTTGCGGTATTGCGCTTTCAACACACTAATTATAATTTTAAATATAATTATTTTACTACTAAAAGTATTTCGGTGTTCCAATGTACTTTTAGTGTAAGTACCTACGTTAATACACTGAAATAAAATCCGAATTAAAACAAATTATTTTGAAAATGGGCAGAAAAAATTACCGATTTATTGCCTGAGGGGATTAGTGAGCGAGAAATAAATACCTACCTACAAAGTAAAAGTAACACCTACTGTTCATTTGAAGGTGATTATCATCTGTCTAGCTTTCATTGTTTTCATTTATCAAGAGAAATGTGTGCAACCCATATTGTTAAGTGTTAGATTAACCGAGAGACATACTTTAAAGGAGTTTAGTACTCGTGAAAATGTACATTGGTAAATTTACCTTTACCAATGGGACGAACAATGAAATATGAGACAAAAATCCCCTGTTCCTACATTTTGATCGCATAGTACTCTTTGTAGGCAACAGCTGTTTTTTTTTTATATTTCAGCGTTGGTCTCGTACTAAAAGACACTTTACAACCTAACACACAATATAATATTTTCTGAACTAAATAAAGCTAAATATCGTCTTTCAGTTGATGCCAAAACTCTAGTAACATAATCTCAGCCATATTTTACGACAAATATTTACCAACGGGCCCAGTCGGTGCGCACTCCACTTTAACCAATCTTCGTGTGAGCTCCGTCGAGATGAATGGAAGCGATTCATCTCTATCTGGACCAGTCTCCTTAATCTCATCCTACTAACGGCCCACAGTTGCACATCTAAAGATACGGCTCTTAGTAGTAACTTGATGCACCTAAAGTACTTTAAAAGTTTTTCTAAAAGCATCTGGTTGGGTAGATATATTAATAAGACAGATTTTCCGGTAAAGAAATTAATACAGAACGGAACTACTTAATAGAATACAGAAAAAAAAAATTGAAAAATTGGTTTATTAACGGGTTTTTTTTGTGGTTTAATACGTTAGATACTTTTAGTACCTGTAGATAAAAGACCATGCTATTCCATTGCTAGTCCACCAATTCGCACTAAGCGTTTTCAAATGTACTTTATAATGCGCACAGCAAAAGAGTGGAACTATCTACCTGCGTCTGTGTTTCCGAGCGCATACAACCCGAATCTCTTCAAAGTGCGAGGCTTCTTCTGGGTAAGCTCACTCCATCGTCGACTTTGTTTCTGTCATATCTGACCTAGATTAGAGTCAAGAGCAAACCCATATCAAATAAAATAAAAAAGACGAACCACGCCAATAGGTTTTAATATAAGTACATTAGAAAAACAGCAGTGGTAGCCCGCCGTAGGCGCGGGCTTGCGGACGGCGAGCAATGGGCAGCTCGCCGTCCGGTAAGGACCAGGCCCGGGTCGACGGCGCGTTGTGTTCCACGCGCGCCTCAAGGAGATGTCAGCACTAACTGACGGGGTCCGCCAGGGGCGGTGCCCGTCAGGGTCGCGGTCGCGGGTTGTTCGAAAGAGATACCGTGGCCCCTGGCACAGGCAACTGAAGGAACACGGGTGAGTTTTAGTCAGTAAGAGTCTGACACTCCCTTCCGCTCCGCCCAGAGCGGGAGGGGTTATTTAATGATTACCCACCCAAAAAAAAAAAGCAGTGGTGGCCCAGTGGTAGCGGCCTCGACTTACGAGTTGTAGTGCGTGGGTTTGAACCCAGGCAGGCGCTTTATTTTAGGTAATTTATTTCATCACCACTGCTCTCAAAACGGTGAAGGAAAACACACACAGCATCGTCCTAGAACCAAAAATTTAAGGAAATGTTTCATCTACCAACCAGCACTGGGCCCGCGTGTTGGATTACGGCCCACTGCCTCTCACGAGAGGAGGCTAGTAGTCGTGGGAACGTTATAGGCTGATTATGATTGTACTACAAAAAAAAAAACAAACCACGCTGGGATAGAACCTAAAAAAGAAACTTAGATCATGAATAATAGCAAAAGTAGATGTCTAAAATATTTCAATTCTTGTGAGAAGTATAATATTAATGGTTTTTGTTCTACGTTACTTGAATTTATAAGAGACAGGTTTCTTACAGTTTTGCGTTTTTAACAAGAGAAAAAAGGAAAAAAAACTTTTTTTTGAATAAATGAAATGAAATGAAATTTATTTTCGGACTACTCGTCTAGTCATTACCATGAAACACGCACGGTAGATACACCAACATAAAAAGACATCAATTTTACTTTCAATTTGAAACTGTATGTTTGATAGTAATCACAGGCCACAGCTGTCTAATGAAACCTGCAAAAAGCCAAGAAAAAGTCTTTAAGTCAAAAGTAATCCTTCTGTCTTTCTTTTCCAAAGGTATCTCAGACTTACGACTCTCCAGGGAAGAAACGAGATAATCTTTCTCGTAAGAAACCAGCTTTACTACACATAAATTCAGGTTTTCTTACTTGATGTTTAATACTAACACCCGCACTTACAGACGTCGATTGGCTGGAAAGTATATGTAAGACCCTTCAGCGGGATTGTCCGAAATCAGCGTTTTGTCCGAAAGGGTTACCGCTGGCCCGGAACATAAAGGGCTAAGGAAGGAACACGGGTGGGTTTTCGTCAGTAAGAGTCGGACACTCCCTTCCGCTCCACCCAGAGCGGGAAGGATCATATGATGATTTCCCATCCGCAAAAAAAAAAGATAGGCTAATGATTCATTCTCTTAAGATAAATTGAAGTGGCTCTTTATTTTCTTGGTGGGCGCGATATAGGAGTTAATCAATCAAGAATCTAGCTTCTGCCCGCTACTTCATACGCGTGAAACTTCTTGTTTTAACATAAAATATACAAGATGGCGCATTGCTTGCAGTCAGATGGCCGATGGGGCCGAAAGGTTCTGCAGTAGCGACCCGTACCGGAAGACGTAGCGCTGGAAGGCCTCCAACAAGGTGGATCGACGACCTAGAGAAGGCCGCAGGAACCCGTTAGATGCGAGAAGCACAGAGTATCCAACACTGGGTGGTTTTTAGTCAGTAAGAGTCTGACAGACCTCTCCGCCCGCCCCAGGGCGAAGGACATCCATTAGGATTTTCAACCCCGGAAACAAAATAAAAAAGGATAGCTGCGCGGTGCGGGAGGTGTGATAGTTGTCACAAGTTGACGAATCACTGAGCTCTCGTATCACGTCACCAAACCCCTCCCGCACCGCGCTGCTACCTCAGGCAACGTCTCAGTTAAGCGGTCGGCCTATAATAAAATTTACGTGATAAAATATAAAAAACAGGGGGCCTTCTAACGATATTTTATTTTCAGCTAATACGCAAACCCTACTCTATTTGGGATATTTACTAAACGTAAAAGGATTTGATATTGATAAAGTTACTTTATACCAAGAAAATATATTCGATATCTTTATTATTCCGACACGTTTTCGACACAATATTATAAAAACATTTTCAAGACCCTTTTGTTTCAGCATCAGGTTACTAAGAGCTTGTCTAGATGAAGCGTTTTCGACGCGAAAGTGATGTTCTAGACGCAAGCATATAGGGGCTTACATGAACTAAAGCGCGGTCACTGTCGGACTGCATAGAAAAGAAAGAAAAGCGCGATGACACAACGCTGGTAATTTATTGCAAAATATGAAGCAATTATTTAATTACAAAAAATGTATTGTTTGGACTAGAAAACTAAAACACTACTACTACTACTAATTACTTTAATTTTCCCTGAATCTGCGGCATGTTTAATTGCATATAGCGTAGGTAAATGTTAAATTATAACAAAAAAAAAATGTTTTCCGTAAATAATCAAATATGACCACATGACTATGTGTCCTTTGGAACACGAAATTAAATTAAATGAAATGATGATTTATTTGCAAGAATGTAGGTATAAAAATATGGTGTTAAGTAAACGTAGGATCCAGTACATTCTACCGTCAGGCATGCAAAAATAGTTTTTTTTTATAATTATCATGAAACAACCATAAAAAAAACACAAATATTTAACTAACATCAAAGTATTAAATAAAAGAAAAATATAAATCATTCAATTTGTAAGTTCAATTATTGGTAAACAATGTCAATAATATAATCAATAATTCACGACATTCTTTATGTTTACGTTTATAATGATGACAGTTTTGAATGCTTTGAGACACCTCGCATGTTTCCGGATCAGAACCATATGTTACACATGTTTACAAATAAATATATCTTTAAATCTACGGACGACCACCTAGTATTACTATACGAACACATTATAGCTCGCACGTCAGTTCCAGGTGCATTCATTTTCTTCTATCTTGACGGCACGGTTGGCGCAGTGGTTAAGCGATTGACTGCTGCGCTGCGTGTCGCGGGTTCGATTCCCGCACGGAACAAATATTTGTATGACCTACAAGTAATTGTTCCGGGTCTGGCTGTTTGTGTACGTGAATTTAAATGTTTGTAAACGCACCCACGATACAGGAGAAAATCCTAGTGTGGGGCAAAGTGTAAAAAAAAATAATAATAATAAATTGAAAGTCGTTTTATAATACATCATCATCATCATCATAATCAGCCTATAATGTTCCCACTGCTGGGACACAGGCCTCCTCTCTGTGAGAGGGAGTGGGCCGTAATCCACCACGCGGGCCCAGTGCGGGTTGGTAGATGTCACAAGTCTTCGAATTTTTGGTTCTAGGACATGCCGGTTTCCTCACGATGTTTTCCTTCATCGTTTTGAGAGCAGTGGTGATGAAATAATTTACACAAAGTAATGCGCCTGTCTGGGTTCGAACCTACGACCTACAACTCGTAAGTCGTGGCCGATACAACTGGGCCACCACTGAACTTGCACATATTACATGAATATCACTGCAGACCCACCGTACCCCTGGCCGTACCCCTGGTGGTAGGTGGGTGTTAAAAACTGGAGTGAGAAATTCAGCGAACTCCAGTAGTAATAACCGTTATTGCCTCTTCCTAACTATTCTGTAAAAGTAAGTATCTATACTATGATAATTTATTTTAATATAGTAAATTATTAATTATTCGTAGACACCAATATGTGCTTAAAGACTTTGATTAAATTACGACTATACTAACCAAATTAATGACTTATAATATGGCGCGGTAAAGTAGTTAGTAAATATTTAGTAGAACTTCAAACGATATTAAATTTCATCAAATATTATTTCTAATTAAGGGGAATGGTACCCTTCAAGTTCCTACAATCCTATTAAATGATTATTTCATGAAATAACAATTAATAGTTGATAAAAGAAAATAGTTATAAATTATCTGTGTGCCAAATTTCGGTTGAGTCCAGCCGTTGTGCGTGAAGAAGTAACAAACATACAAACACACTCACAAAGTCTCACCTTTATAATATTAGTGTGATCTCATATTATACAAACCATTACTTATAAGTATAAGACAAAAAAAATGACGTCATGGACACTTTAAAAAAGAAGGATTACGTGCACTTTTATAAAATCCAATCGTGAAATACTCGAGCACGTATGACTCGTAATAAATCGGTATTGTATAGTTTCAGCTAGGTATGGTCAGCAACAAAAGTCGATTAACACTTCAGTTTTTTTAATCTCAGTTATTGACCAAAATATTTATTCAAATTGCAGCAGAAGTACAATGCAATTTTGAACAAATATTTTGCTCAATATCTGAGAAAAAAAAAACTGAAGTGTTAATATTTTGCTCAATCCGAGATTTAAAAAAAACTGAAAAGTTAATCGACTTTTGTTGCTGACTGTACCTACGTGATACCTCGGACGTAAAGTTGGAAAAGTTTATAAAGATTTCAGTGAAATTGATGTTAGTTCTCCTTTTAGTTCAACTCCATACAATAACTTGTATTGAGCATGAAATGACAAATTGGTTCGGTGACGGAAACAAATCGGTTCGCAGTGTACGGAGAAATGAGTTTTTTTGGGAAATGCATGTGCCTACCTACCTACCAGCAGTGATGATCATTGTAAACCGACTTCAGAAAGAAGGAGGTTCTCAATTCGACTGTAGGTTCTTTTTTCTGTATTTAGTGTTTTTTTTTTGATGTCGGTTGTTTTTTGTAGGACAGAAAAATAAAGTAGCGTCTGAAGTGTCCAGTGAAATACCAAAGGCCAAGTGAAATAAATATAAACGGCTGGTTGACATTTCCCGTGACCCAAGGGCTGGCTTTTACCTTGGCCAGAAGCTAAGCATTGCCATACAACGTGGCAACTCCGCCAGTCTCTTGGGTACATTATAAGTCGGCAGCGATGCGGATGAATTTTTCGACGCCATATTTTAGTTTGTTAATTATAAGTTTTAGTTAAGTTAGGATATTATATTTCTATTAATTAATTAGGTATAAGTTGATATTTATGGCTAGGTTGGTTTAATAAACTTAATCAAACTCGACTCAGACTGGTCGTATTTTTAATATGAGACGAATACCTTCATAGCTCCAATGTGCCGTATGTGTCGGGTACGCCAATTCTAGCGCCAGGTTTCAGGACCTATTTCCACAAAACACTAATGTTTGTTTAGCATTAAGGGGCTTACATGACTTAAAGCGCGGTCACTGTCGGACTGCATAGAAAAACAAAGAGAAGCGCGATGACACAACCCTGGTAATTTATTGCAAAATATGAAGCAATTATTTAATTACAAAAAAATATTGTTTGGACTAGTAAACTAAAACACCAGTATTTTAGTATGTTGCTTGTAGAATAATCTGACAAAAAAACAGAATTATTATAATTATGTTGTAAGTACCTATATTAGTATGGTTTTTATTGTAAAAAGGACGTTTTTAGAGGTATCTGCATGATTTTTTTCTATAGTATCAAATTAGTTGTATTATGTTTTCAACACACTATCTACCTAGCATATATCGATCATATACTTGATTGTTTCAAAAACTTCCTTTTTTTTGTGTTTAGGTCTTGTAAGCCCCTTATCTGTAGATTTTCGTTCCAAGTCCAATCGGATTGGATAAAATTGTGTCCTAAAAATTTTGATCCAGTAATTTTATAACAACAATAACAATCTCAAACTCAAAGCATTTATTTTAATTAAATCACTTTTAAATAGTCAAGAAGTCGGTCAGACAAAAATATGAAGCTAGTTGCCAATTCCAAAGCGTAGCATAGCAACCTATGGAGAGAAACAGCCAAAATATTCCACGGACACTCATTTACATAGATCAAAATATTGCTACAAAATAATAGTTACATCATTCAAGTTGAAATTATACATGTGTGACAATCCATGCTTAGAGTCAAATATCATGAAAAGCTGTAGTTGCAAATACTTCACCTGCAATCTTATGTTCACAATGCGTGCTCGTATCCCATGTGAGTGCTCAAGTATGCACTGCATTTGACGTAGAAATACATCGGTACACTGGTTACAGCACACTCCACACTACACAATAGTTTTGGAGATATTCTTAGAGCACTTATCTACATACCTACTTACATAAAGGCATGCTTTGCGTTTTAGTTGTACTCGTACAACAGTACAGTCGAAAATATATATCATAATATTTAAAACTGTTATTCGTTTTAAAATTTAATTTTCAAAAATTCAGACTGCAAATTGGGCCCGCCTAAATAATAATAATTGTCTAAAATTCCGTTTCAATCAATCAACTCAGCCTATCGCAGTCCATTGCTGGACATAGGCCTCTCCTAGACTGCGCCCCAGCACCCTAGCCACATTCTTTAAGTCGTCCGTCCATCTAGCTGGGGGGCCGATGGAAATTCCGTGTACAATGACCTAAAGAAGGTGGCTGGGACTGACTGGATGCGGAAGGCGGAGGACAGAATGTTGTGGCGTAGCCTGCGAGAGGCCTATGTCCAGCAGTGGACTGCAATAGGCTGAGTTGATCCGTGTACAATGTAATATTTTATCTGAACTGCAATTCAATTATCATATAAAATTTTAAAAATTCGTCCGCATCGCTGTCAACAGGAACAGCGATGCGGACGAATTTTTTGATGCCCTATGATCATTTTGCTTATTTTTTTTTCATATAAATGTACATATTATTATTATTTTAATTATTAGCATAAATTATGTAAATATTATAGTAAATAAAAATCTATCAATTATAGTTGAAGAATAATTATTATCATATCACAAAATGATACAAGAATCAACACAAAATGTGGGTGGTGTGTGGTGCTGTGCTGTGGGGAGAATAGACAAAATGACAGATAGAATCTACAATCTGTCATTTTGTCTATTCTTCTGTCGACAAAACCCGTTTCTATGGTGACCAGGCTACGCATGCAGCTGTCGACTATTTCTATTTTGTGCTCGTGATTAATAGGTCTATTTCGTTTTTATTTTCTTTATTATTCGCGTTAATTATCTTTCTATATGCACGTGTTTCTGTGACAAATAATCCTATTTTTGTTTCTTTCTTTCTTAACAATTTCTTTATAATTTCTCTCCTTTTACACGAATTCTTCCACAGTAATGCACACTGAGCATTAATTAGCCGCAATGCAGTGATCGCCAGTACTATTATTGTATTAAATAAAAGAACAATACACTCTTGCAAGTAAATTCTCCTCCACAGTAGTTTATTTCAGTAGAATTAAATCGTTATTTTACCTCAGAGAGTCTTTTGTCCTTTTTAATTACTTCTCATGTATATTTTTTTTTTGCATACCGATCAGAGGAAGCAAACAAATTGGCTCCGCTACTTATTCCTCGAAGCAAAGGGAATGAGGAGTGGGTATTTGTTTGAGAAGCTTGTTCTGTTGGTTAGGGAACCTTTCACAAAAGGGTGAAGGTTTCATGCTTTTATTTATTCATTTCGCTGTTATAGTTATATTATGAAAATTACAATTATTAAGAAAAAATGACATGACAGCCGTGTGATAACGGCCGCGCCTTAAGCGTTGTAGGTCATAGGTTCGAACCCAGACAGGCGCTTTACTTTGTGTAAATTACTTCATCACCACTGCTCTCAAAACGGTGAAGGAAAACATCGTGAGGAAACCGGCATGTCCTGGAACCAAAAATTCGAAGACTTGTGACATCTGCCAACCCGCACTGGGCCCGCGTGGTGGATTACGACCAACTCCCTCTCACTGAGAGGAGGCCTGTGTCCCAGCAGTGGGAACATTATAGGCTGATTATGAAGAAAAAATAGGGAAGTGAAGGTGCATGGAGACACTTGTGATTTCTTGTGGAAATTATACATATTGTGTCATTTCACCAAGGCCGTGATTAGTAACAACAACAGACTCGACAACATATCGAGACCCCTCGGAAAGCAAGTTAAACCGTTGGTCCCATGTTGGTCCCAACTGTCATTCGTAGACCTTTGACAGTTACTGCGGGTTGTCAGAAGCCCAAAACACTCAGATAAACAGTCGCTCTATGTAAAATACGGGTATTCATCTGCATCCAGTTAGATTGAAAACCGATCCCAGCATAATTGTGAAATGTCTAGGCAGTTTGATTTTATTTTTGGCTTATTACGATTTTGTACTTGTATTTTGACAGTTGTGACAGAAATAACGCTTAGCCAAAGCACGTATTATGGTAACGTTTACCAATCTCTAATTTAGTGTCATCAAAACATACTAAAATTTGATTTTTTATGTAGGTACACAGACGAAAATTCCTTTTTTATTTCGCTAAGTATTTACCTGTGTTAATTTCGTGACTGTAGGTACTGAAAATAACAAAAATCAGTAAACCAACAGATGGATATCAGTTGAATAAGGAACCTGTCATGCCGCCGGCGATTAACGAGAAGCGAGTAGAGCGACGACCGATTCGTCAGCTTGTGACAACTATCACCCCTCCCACACCGCCCTGCTACCTCAGGCAACGTCTCAGTTATGAGGTCGGCCTATAGCAACGCTTCAAAAACAAGTTGGCAAGGAACAAGCGGCGAGTATGCGCGACGGCGAAAAGGGATTACTGACTCGATGGTATGCGTATCTCAGCGAGTTTTCTACCGCCAAGCGAAGGCCGCTGGCCGGGTACTTTTTTGATGGCTCTTTTCACTGCCAAAAACGAGTACTCGCCCCTGGTGTGAACAGACAGCGACCAATTATTAATATTTGTGTCTCTTTTACTCACACGGGACCTACAATCTTTTGTGCGTTTCTTGAGCGAGAAAATATTTCCTCTCTTCCTCGTGGCGGTGGGACAGGGGCCGAAGTACATATACCACGTGAAGTTAAGACTTAAAGGCTTCAATAGCTTGTCTTATAACTTCAAGCATAATATCTTGAACACACAGTAACGAAAACTTTACACTCTGAAAGTATTAAGGCTTTAGCCTCCTGCGAGATCAGAATTACCGGGAATTTCTAACTTCAATATAATTATAGAAATAATTGATTAACATTTTGCTGTAAGCTAATTAGATAATTCTCAACATAATACGCAAATGTTCAGAAATTCAAGAAATATAACATAACTAATGACTTGGGAATACAGGTGGTATTCCCAGAAAGGTTATGCAGAAGTGTTTATTACCACCTACATTCACATTTCGCCAGCTATGTATGTTTGAGTCCAACTCCCATGTGATAAGGGTTGAGTCGGTTGCCATTGGCCGGGCATAAATCCCGACTCTGACGAGCTGCTTCTAAAAAGCTTCAAGAACTTACGGGGCTTACAGGACCTAAACGCAAAAAACGCAAGTTTTAGAAACAATACAAGTATAAGATCGACTACAGTAAACAGGCTATTTAGATTAGATTGGAGATAAATCCTGGTTTAATATACTATTCGATTCTAATGTCTATTGGGGTACTTTCATAGTATTATTGTGAACTAAAGCGCGACATCTACCAACCCGCACTGGGCCTGCGTGGTGGATTATGGCCCACTCCGTCTCACTGAGAGGAGGCTTGTTTCCCAGCAGTGGGAACATTATAGGCTGATTATGAAAGCGCGATACTTTTATGAATCGGCATGCAAAACGTCCGTCAATAAGGTGCAGATTTTAATACGCTAAACCGCGCCCCGACCTGCCCCGAGGCAGGCCATGTTGCACCGCTACATGTGTTATTCGCCATAGAAAAAAATATAGTTTCATTTAAAGACTAACATTTATTATAGAACTAAATAAATCCTAATTTGAGTAATCAATTACGAACGAAGGCAAAATGCTTTTCGCGCATTTTTTTATTTTTTCACAAACTTTTTTTTAATTTTGCTCGCGCGTTTTTCTTTATCATACAGCCTGTTACTTGTTCATACAATGTTCGTGATTGATCTCTTTGGTGATTGGAACTCTTACTAACAATATCCACATTCCAAATTCAAATCAGTTTTAGTCCCTAGGGATTAAAGACCTATTTTAGTCCCTGTTTACGAAGAATACACTACCTCTTTTTGAATAGATGTGATAAAAAATAAATTAAAACATCGTCCTGTCTCTGTCATTTTCCAACGATTGAATTTGTTTTAAATTCGTTTATCTACCGCTAATCGTATTGAGGCCTTAAACTTCCAATTACGAAAATATTTCCTCCCAAGCGTTTAACCAACATTCCTGCATATATTATCTAATTATCATAAAACAAAATTCTATTCTAATAAACGCTAATGCATGTCCAAACTTGCAAACACAATTAGGTTTGAAACAAAAGCGGCGCAGTGCGGTGTTTTAGCGGTGCATTTGACAATAAAATTAAATTAAACAGTCACGCTTTTGTTCTTATGAAGAGCGACGGAATTTTATAGTTCTAACACTTCTAACTGGTTGTGAGAACTGGGAACGTTGCTATATAAATTCTGTTAGGAGTGTGAGATTGGATTATGTTTGTTATGATTAATTCTAGCCTTTGGACGAGATTTTCATTCTTCGTTCATTCTTATATAATAGGACTTTTTGTTATTTTGATCTTTAAGTTAAATAATATTTAAGTAAACTAGGTATAAAATAATGAATTAGTAAAATATTGTCATTATTTCAAGACTTCTAATGTTAAATATTGTTAAGAATTTTATAGTCCTACAATTACCATAAACTAAGCTCATGCCGCCGGTTAATAATTAATTAAATACCTGTACTAGGATAAACCTGTATCGGTTTATCCTAGTACAGGTATTTAATTTCACATACATTTTTTTAAACAAAAAAAGTTTATTATTTATTTATTATTATTTTATACATCTGGACCTTTTTGAAGAACATCGCCAATAAGGCATTTGGTATGTGTCTTGGTGTTTCCACTCGCATCGGCTATGCAAAAATCGCTCCTAATTTAATTTAATTAATAAGACTTTTCGTCTGTCACTGTTGAACCATTTATAAGGAAAAACGAAACTTTAATTTATTTCTTCCTTAAAAATATGGTCCGCTAATCACAAAATCAATGATAAACAGAGGATTATCATTGATTCTAAGAGTACCTAATGGGTTTTTGTAGCGATAACATATAAAGGTGAGTATCGACTAGACCATTTTACTTGTAACAGAATATCGAGCATTCGCCGTTTTTAAATTTTATCGAACCGTACAACGACCACGATGTTCGATGTTTTGTTACAAACAGATTTAAAAAGTCAATGAGCGTATTGGTGTAACATTTTATCGAGTAATGGCACGAGTGCAAGAACGGAAAATCATTAACAATGAAAAAAATTTCAAGGTAGAAAGAAATTTTACAGGTAAGCTCATTCGCCGTGACCATTAAGTCGAACACAGCGTCGAGCATTCGTAGGAACGTTACATTACATGAAAACTGTTTTGGAAATTGATCTTTTGCCTGTATTGTACCCTTCATAAGAACGTTACATTACATGGAAATGCTCGGGAAAATATTCTAGTGTATCATCTTAATGAGAACATTTTGCACCACAAGTGCTGTTTAGTGTGTCTACCGAAACATACAACAAACTAATGCCAGGCAATTTTATACAACATGTTATTCACCGCCAACTACTCCAAATATTACCAACTAGTATTCAATTTAACAAAGTCCCAGTTTCACTACCACCAGCCAGTCCCAAGGACATAACAACTCAAACTACACGACCTAATTCCTCTAATTCACAAATACCAATTATCAACAAACTCCAGCTAATTAAATTAGGTACATTCACCACCTGACCTAGCGCACACGATGTACGTACGTGTCGCATACCACAGTATATATAGTCAAATTTGAAACTAAGACAAAATTATGTGAAATTGGCTTACTGCAATTAGCCCGAGCAGTCTCCGTTCCCGGGGATATAGTCGTACCTACCCGTAAATTAGATCAAGCCAATTACAATGTTGTCGGAATTATTTGATACTAGCAGCGCCCCGCGGTTTCATCCGCATAAGTGTCGATCCTGTTCGAAAGACACGTGGCGCCATCTATTATATCATATTAACGTTATTGTGGTTTTCCTCCGGAACAGCACTGTTTTTCGGGATAAAAGGTAGCCTATGTCCGTTTCTGTACACCTGACAACGTATATGCAAAATTTCAGGATGATCGGTTCAGAGGTTCAGGCGTGAAACGGTAACAAACAAACTTACTTTCGCATTTATAATATTACTAGCTGCGCCCCGTAGTGTCACCCGCATATGTTTCGATCCCGTGGGAATATTGGGATAAAAAGTTGCCTGTATGTTAATCCAGGATGTCAACTACCTCCATACAAAGTTTTATCACAATTGGTCCAGCCGTTTGAACGTGAAGAAATAACAAACATATAAACACACACACACACAATATTTCGCCTTTATAATATTAGTGTGATAGTTAGGACAGCAGTAACGATGTTACGTGTTGAGCCTGTTACTAATGTTTAGGTATGTTTATTAGTCTCTCTGTGTTAAACAGAGGTAGGTATTGGATGTATATTTGAACGTAATCAATTCCATTCCATTGTCCAGGATCTAGATTTGGATCAATCACTGCAATTTATAAAAAATGGTTTTGATTATTGTCGGTTTATAACTGGTGCATTTATGTCTGACTGGTTTCGGGGTTGTCTGACTAGTTCCGGACTCAAACGAAGCCCTCATTCGTAAACACAGCTCGAGGCAAAATACAACTAGAGTTGTAACTGTAAGCATAAAGGTAAAAGAGCCTCAACAGAATTAAGCTAGAAATTAAAAAAAAACATGCATATAATGCAGTTCCAATAATATTACATACCTATGTATGTAATATTATTGCATTAACTGCATTAACTGCATTATATACGTGTCGAATTGAGAACCTCCGTTTTTTTGAAGTCGGTAAAAAGCTAAACTATTTTCTTAAATATTGAGGACATAATTAAGTATTAGTCTTCTAAAAATTTCGTTTTATTGAGTAAACAACAAAGAAGTTTAATAAACTCGAAGCCTTTTAAACCTTAAAGATAACTTTAAGTTGAAAGAAAATAAATATGGTAAGGAAGGAGTACAAAAAAACCCAGTAAATAACATTATCATAATTACCATAGAAACCGGTTTTGTCGACAGAAGAATAGACAAAATGACAAATCCATACTATCCATCCATACTAATATTATAAATGCGAAAGTTTGTCTGTCTGTCTGTCTGTTACTTCTTCACGGTTAAACCGCTGAACTGATTTAGATGAAATTTGGTATAGAGATAGTTTGAGTCTCAGGAAAGGACATAGGATAATTTTTATCCCGATATTCCCACGGGATCGAAACTTATGTGGGTGAAACCGCGGGACGCTGCTAGTATATAATATACATACTAATCCATACTATTATTGTAAATGCGAAGGTGTGTCTGTCTGGCTGTTACCTCTTCACGCTTAAACCGCTGAACTGATTTAGATGAAATTTGGTATAGAGATAGTTTGAGTCCCAGGAAAGGACATAGGATAATTTTTATCCCGATATTCCCACGGGATCGACACTTATGCGGGTGAAACCGCGGGGCGCTGCTAGTTTCATTATAAATCTGTCTATAATCTGTTGCAAATCTGTTTCTATGATGGTCATGTTACACGTTCAGGTAATCAAAACATCAAACTAACTTATAAACATCAATAACAATATATTTACTACGCATCCTCAAGCAAAACTTTATTGACATATTTATCTTCGGTAGAGAAAATATCTCTCCCTCGATTTCGTTTAGTTTCTGCATCGGACAGTGATAAATGGCCTGCCAAAATAACGGGTTACCATACCAATATTTACAAAAGTTAAGGGAAGACGCCTCTGTGATCCATCGGTCCTTAAACATTTTGCGAAGAAAGGACAAAACTTTCTAGATAATTTGATGAAGAAAAGTTTTGAAGTACTAGAAGTTAAGGGTATCAGCTGCTTGTTATAATACGCAAGTTGAGGGCAATGGACTTGTGTTGAATAATGTTTTACACTTTTTACTTAGTACGTTAAAGTCAAACCAATGTAAGTAGGTGGCTCTAAGTAAGTGATAAACGAATGACAATAACCAATTCTTGATTTATGTATGTCGCATCCGGTCACTCGTTTGACTAGAACGCTAGCGCTATCTGGTGGCGCTTGACAGAGTCTAGCCTGAGTTTGTGGGGAGTCAAGGAGAGCCAGCAGCGAGGTGGTGCGGCTCGCTTGGACATTGGACATCGTACGAACAACATGTGCTCAGAAACTGTCCCATTCCGCATCTGGTTGTGTCGTGTACCTACAGTGTGCGATTCGCTGGTGTAATTAATTTGTTCGTGAAATTATAATCTGAATTGAACTGCAAACGGTTTTTCTATTTCGCAATAACCAACACTACCCATAGAACGCCCACAGTAATTAAAATATGGCTGACAATAACGAGACACAAATACCTTCTCCACCATGTATATCATTCTAAAGTCTCCTTTACCGTGAGGCAACCGAAAAAATTCGAAGTCATGTGACATATATCAACCCACACTGGGCCCGCGTGGTGGATTAAGGCCCACTCCATCTCACCAAGGTAAGGCCTGTGACCCAGCAGGCGGCAGGCTGATTATGTATGCTCAAGTTCCAAGTAAGCATTTGGCATACCAAAAAATATACAACATACATAATGTATATTTGCACATATGTTATGCAACACATATTCTTCTGAGCAGACGATACCTCGTCGGTACATATTAAACTCTGCTTTAAGGCGGTTCAGAAAATAAATCAAAAGTCATTTATGCAAATTAGGCTGAGAATCAGCACTTTTCGAACGTCAAAATTACATAAGACAGTCCCCCAAAACGCCCGCCTTTCCGCCCTCAATAAACAAAACTACAACTTATCTACTAGTAAATAAAGATGACCTAAACGATAGAAAGAACTATCTCTGTCTACTTATTCTTATAGCGATTTCTGATAAGATTCAATTTGGAACTGCCTAAAACTAACACTTGGAAGCCTTAGGGCCGGCGCACACATGGCGGAGCGCAGCGCAGAGCATGCCTGCGAAGTTTTCACATTAGGCGAATTCTACCTGAGAACGCGCATCCGCACGCAAACTGCGCGCGGATGCGCGAGTATTTTAGATATTATTTCAATGAGGACAATGTCGATAAAATTTGAAAAATGCTCTGCGCTGCGCTCCGCCATATGTGCGCCGGCCCTTAGCCCTGCGTTAGCATTCTCTTTATCGGAAGGCGCAACACACATATCACCAACAGACAAACATCTGTTGACCATACAAATGTTTGTCTGGATGCCGGCGTCGCCGAACACAGAAGGCGAGTGACCAGCGCCATTTTGGTTTTCAGAATATATGGTCATGGTATCGGAACCTATTGTTTTGGGTTTACGGGTTACTAGTGGGTAGTTCAGCTGTTCAGCTTATGGTAGCTATTAGAGTTGTGCAAGGATTTTTTGGCACGTGACGAAAATCGTAACTAACGCCACCATCTTGAACTTTCAATAGAATTTTGCAAATGTTTACTAACAACTAAAATAAAATTAAGTGCCAAAAAATCCTTGTAGCACTGTATCTAATCCGAATCAGCCTGTCCCGTGCTGTTCTCCCCCAGCGATGCCCTCAGCCGAGGTCCGTATCCCACAGGGGGTGCCCTTAGCGCGTAGTCGCTTAGTTTTAAAGTTTTTTAAGCCCTGATTGGAGGCACCCACAGGCAAGCCCGGTTAAGGTCCAACGTGTCGGACCTTCTAGGTTGACTTGCGAGATGCCTTTTATAAAAATAAAAAATAGCACTCAATGTTCGCATGTCTAGTGCCATGGAGCACAACCTGAGCTCTGCCCGACTGCCACACAAATTGGGTCTCAACTCACGAAAAATGATTAATAGGTAGATCAAAAAGGTTGCTTTACCTGGATTAGGTATCATAATACTCACTAGCAAATGTGGTTAATCAAAATCAAAATATTTTATTTCCCATAAACCTACTGGGCACTTATGAAACTTCAGAAGCTAGGTGCACGGTCGTTGTTTGTGTTAAATGTTAATGTTTTCAAATTACAGTAGGTATGGGAGGACAGCGTAGGCCTGTTAACAAGTACCAGGTACTTGATAAAATTAAAAATAGTCTACAGTTCTAAAGTCTACAAGGCCTACAAAGTCCTAATAATAATCTATCAAAAGAATTAATAAAATATAAAAACCTACTAAAACCAAGTGTTAAGATTGCCATTACAACCACTAATAAAGAGGTGAAAAATTAGAATTGTTAGTATATAGTTTAAACTAACAATTCTAATTTTTCACCTCTTACGTAACTACCAAATTTAATAGTCCATCAGTATACTATATACTGAGGGACTATTAAATTTGGTAGTTAAGAGACGAAGGCCATCATCAAGGCATTTAAATAAATTCACAAAAAAAAAAAAAAATATGTTAGTCATGCTGACGACTAAAGATACAGATCTAAGTTGTCTGTGTTCCCTTCCACGTATAACCCGTCAGCCTTCAAAGCAAGAGTGAACAGGCATCATCCCCCAAATGCAAGCCTGTCCTCATCCATCGCTTTCCCATATGCAAGATCGAGCTCAAGGGCCACTTTGCAATAATATTTTTTTTTTTATTAAAACACACAGCAAGCTTTGCACACATGTTTTGTTCGTATTGCAAAGGTGTACCCTGCTGTAATCAAAAGCCAATCCTGCGCACTAAAAACAGGACCTTTCAACACCCAAGCGTACGTGATTTCTTTCCCGCTTATAATTGGATTGTCGCCGCGTATAGTTAGTGGGTGCCAGCAATGGAACAATAGTTAGCCGCAACCGGACTCTCGGATCACGGTTTCGAAGCAAATAAGGTTAATACAGCACGACTCGAATTTCCATTCCCATTCGTGAAGCCTAATTGGATGTGGACCTTGTTTGCGAGTGTTCGCCGAATGAGTTGATTTTCATGACACCCAGCCACCGCGTGTCCGCCGCACGGTTTAATAGATTCGCCTATTATTGTTTACTTATCACTAACTAACCTACTAGTTGAATTATCTAGTTGAGGCTAATTTCGGAACCTCAAATGGTGTACTTATATAGAGTTGTTAGTGCGATGTTTTTTGTGAAGCTGCTTTTCGTTGCCTGCTGCTCATCAGCGCTCAAGCTAGCACTGATGAATCGTTATACGTTCCCTGTTTTTATTGACATTGCTAAGTGTCCCCTGTTTCGATTGTTATTGCTGCTTTGACGTCATCGTTTGTGAGTCATTGAAAACCGAAAACGCATTTTATAGTCAGCGCACAATGTATTTAACATGGGAACTCCTCCACACCGACGACACAAATCTATTCTAGAAGCATTATTATATGTAGAGTACCTAAGTGGATATACTACTGCTTAGAGCAGAAACGTTACCATTATAGGTCGCTTATAAAGCAATACGAAAGTAAGCAAGCATTACTGATGTGTTCGTCTTCGCACCCATTAGTTTGTATATGAGGATTAATGACTTGGGCTGTTTTTACCCCATTACGCCGAAGCCACAAAGAGGGTATCGCTTTTACTGCTTTTATGGGTATTTTACCACTTAGGTACTACAAAACTGGTAAGAGTATTTGAATGGATGGGAAACCATTGTGAGCATTTTAAATGATGTGTGCCAGGATGTTAAGTTTACAAACTTTTTTTATTGATGACTGAATCAAGGGTTATTGTTAAACCACAATACCAATTCGAATGACCTATAAAGTCATCATCATCAACATCAGCCTACTGCTGGACATAGGCCTCTCCTATTGCACGCCATTCAACTCGATTTTCGGATACTTACTTTTATTCAGCTGCCACAGCAGCCACCCTGCGAAAATCGTCGCTCCACCTAGCCGGAGGGCATTTACGTTTGCCGATTCGCGGTCACTACCCATGAATACGTCTACTCCAACAGTCATCGGTGACCTAGTACCCAAGCGAACTTCCCCAAACCTAGCACACAATAACTTGTCATAGGTACTTATTGTAACACGAAATGTTACAGCCACAAAGCACACTCAAAAAAACGTTACAGTTAATCGGGAAATACACACAAAACTTCGCGTCAAAACAACTGTGTCGAATATTCAACGTGTTGTTTGACTCACGACCTATGACTTTTTAACGCGTTTGTTTTAAAAATAACAACTTTATACAATGAAAACACACCGCCGTTTATTTAACTAAAACCTACACTGCACCAAACAATATTTGAAACATTTTTGTTGATTCGCTCTTACTATGTGTTTATTATTCAATTTGGAAAATTCAGTTATAAAGTTAACGGTTCGACTATCCAAACTCGTATGGTTTTAAGGTGAATGGGGTAGTGGTAGACCGCGAAATTCAAATTTTCTTACGTTTTTTGTAATTTGCAGGTCAGTGTCAGATTGTATCTTGATCAAAATATGATTCGCGACAATAACAGGTACATCTTTAGAATTAGAATCATTAATACATCTTTCTAAGTTAGATTTCTACCTTATGAACCAATCTCTTATGGAAAAGTGTTTATGGTATAAATCTAACTTAAATTTGATTAAAATTTTCTAAATATGTACAGTCAACAAAGGAGTTAAGTATACAGGAGCGTCGGATATTGTTGAAGTTTACTAAGAAACCGATGGATATTCTCGAATAAAATTTTAGTTTATTAATAGAAAATAAACAGCTCATTTATTAAATTAAATTTCAGTCCAGAACATCCATCGGTTTCTTAGTAAACTTCAACTATATCCGACGCTCCTGTATACTTAACTCCTTTGTTGACTGTACCTGTTATTGTCGCGAATAATATTTTTATCAAGATACAACCTAACACTGTCCTGCAAATTGAAAAAACGTAAGAAAATTTAAATTTCGCGGTCACCGCTACCCATTCACCTTAACGTTGATTCGATTAAAAATTCTCACCATTAATTGGACAGCGCGAGTCTAATTTAAGGGGAGTAGCATTAACGGAATTACCGAATTACGTAAAGCTAATTATGGACATCAAACTCCAAAGTAAGTTTTAAGCGCGTCGTGTGAGCTAGAGTAGCGTATAAGGGTGTGTTTAGATACAGAAATATACAAAAAAAAGAATAATATTATAAGTCCCTTTCGTCAAGTAGGACTTGGTATTTTTCTGCATGGCGGAGAACTGTATTTAAAAGAGCATTGTTTATTAATCGTGTCGTTCTACGTGGGTTTCTGCGCTAAATAGGTAGGTTATCCTATTTCATTGTTCCCCCGTCCCACCGCGTCGCATCGCATAGCCCACACGCGCTATTAATTTGTTTTTGCTGAGCGTTTTTTCTGAGTTTTTTTCGTTTTGCTCGGCTACTATGGGTCGTAGCGTGATGGTAATTAGCCTATAACCTTTCTCAAGAATTAGGCTATGAAATGCAAAAAGATTTTTTCAAATACGACTGGTCCTTTCGGAGATTAGCGCGTTGAAACAAAAAAACAAACTCTTCAGCTTTATTATTAGTATATAATAATAATAGATGGATATTACGCGTTTGGACCAAATATGACTGACTATGGTCCTTGCCTGATCAATGTTTTATACACGGATGAAATGGGGTGACTTGCACTCTCCATAATGGTCCCCCATCATCATCATCATCATTTCAGCCAAAAGACGTAAACTGCTGGACATAGGCCTCCCCCAAGCACTTCAATGGGCCCCCGAAAACGGAATATTATATCATTACCCTACTCCATTTTATCTAAACGCACCTTAACCGAAGCTCCAAATTAAAACTGCTTAATTTCACAGAAAGTACGGAGCTGTGCGGGGGGAGGACCCTCGTATGAAGATCTCGCGTTAAAGACTTCATTAACTACAATCGTTGCCACTTCACTGCGAATGACGCGAATCTTGTTAAGTGGTGTTTAAAATATATTTAGTTTAAGGAGATTCTCAAACGTCTGCAACAAAATTGCTCTTTTTGAACTCAATTTTTAAGACAATGCACGGTGATAAGTTTTGGTGGAGGATAAATAATAATAAAACTTTTTGAAATCGGATTTATTGGTAAGCAATCGTAAACCTGATCAATGCTCAGAACAAGTTTTACAAGTCCCAACTATGTTGGGGTCGGCTTCCAGTATAACCGGATGCAGCTGAATACCAGTGTTTTACATGGAGCGACTGCCTCTGTGACCTTTGCAACCCAGTTACTGGGCAACACGACATAGGACAGTGACATGCTGTAATTTATTAAATGAGAGATGAGCTTTGTAGTATAAAAAAAAAAAAAACAGTGGCACTCCGGGAGTGCCGACAAAAGTGAAAACTTGAACAATTACGTGTGTATTTCTTTAATAGTCTTATAAACAAAACACGCGCGGTGTCGCTTATAAGATCAATTCCGGAACCCCCCGTGCAACGCCTGTAAGGCACATCCCTGGGGAGACTGTAAAGGTGCCTCCCCTGAACCTCGCTATGCACGGCAGCACGTGACCACTGTGCCACCGTCTTCCCTGGGATCACTTGGTGGGCGGACAGACTGAACCATACCTGGGAATCACATTGAAGGTCAAAACTCCAACTTTTACTGACGTTTTTGAAAACATGTTTTTAATGTTATAACACAACTTTAAATACCCGCACGACCCCTGCACTGTTGCATGCACCCATAAGCAAAATGTCTTGCGTGCGTTACATTGAGTTACCGCAAACAAAAATTAATGTTCACACTAAAAATAAAAGTCGTTTCCCAGCCATTATTTTTGTGTAGTGTTACTAAGTTTGATGTATAGAATGCATAGTTGACGGCTATGTGATGTGTTTTTACACCCTGACCTATGTAAAAGTACGTAAACTTTACAAAAACTATGCTATTTTAAAATATAGGTTCACCATCTTACTTCGTCCTCCCATAACTCAAAGCATATTAAAAATGACAGACACCTGTCCTGTATTCTTCATAAATAAAAGGAGATAAAAGTAATTTATTGCAGCCACGTAACGATGGAATCTTACAGTCAATGTTGAGAGGCAGCCTGGAGGAAACACAGACATTAACGTTTTACACCCAAAAGCTTTTAGCGTATAAATATTGTGTACAAACGCTGTATTCGTGTCTACAGTGTTGTGTTTTTGTATGAAATACGGCGGTTTTTTTAGCTTTATATCTATCCATTGAGCTCTTTATATAGATTTTATGGGGATATTATATTAAGGTAATAATGATTTCAAGCCATTGCAGGGCAAAGGCCTCTCCCTTTCATAAATAGAAGGCACGAGCATTGATCACCATGCTTGCTCAAGGCGGATTGGCGATTTCAGTCTTAGGTATATTAATTATGAGAGTACATGGGAGGCCGTCGCCTCCTTCTGCGAAGCACTATTGCTCGCGAAGGAGGAGGCAGAGCGCGTGAGGGAGAGGCAATATTTGCACCCTTACGCCCCTAGTCGCCGCAGAAGACGCCTTGACCGCGGCACCGTAGGCGCGGGCTTGCGGACAGCGAGCAGTAGGCACCTCGCCGTCCGGTAAGGACCAGGCCCGCGTCGACGGCGCGTTGTGTTCCTCAAAGAAATGTCAACACTAACTGACGGGGTCTTCTAGGGCCGATGCCTGCCAGGATCGCGGGCTGTTCGAAAGAGGTTCCATGGCCCCTGGCACAGGCAACTGAAGGAACACGGGTGGGTTTTAGTCAGTAAAAGTCTTACACGCCCTCCCGCTCCGCCCAGAGCGGGAGAAGTTATTTGATTATTTCCGACCCAAAAAAAAAAAATAAGGTATATTAATTATAACAGACCAGATTTCCTCACGATGTTTTAGGTATCAGTTAATAATGCCTCCAGCCTGTAATTTTCTGAATAAAGGGGAAAATAATCTTCTCACAGAAAAAAAAAATAGGAGCATTGATAATCATACTAGCATAAACACAATCAGCCTATAATGTTCCCACTGCTGGGACACAGGCCTCCTCTCTGTGAGAGGGAGTGGGCTGTGATCTACCACGCCAACACATTGCAGCTTTGTAGATCTCAAATGTCTTCGAATTTTTTGGTTCAAGAACATAATCGGTTTCTTCACTATATTTTCCTTCACCGTTTTGAGAGCAGAATTATGCTAGCAATAGGAAAACTCAAAATCTCGAGCTTGAATGAATGAATTCTTGGTGTATACATTTTGAATCCTTGGTGTATAAATTTTATTCTAAGCGTACATAACCGCTAGCATTATGCTACAGTAATTAACGAACGTTCCCCACAAACGGCTTTGTAACTAATAGTATCGTCATTACAAAACGTTCGTTTTAAGTAAGATAAGATAGGATAAGAAAATTTATTTTTCCAAAACATGAGATACGTATAGACGCCAGCACATCAACCGAACCGAAACTGTAAAATTTTCCGAATCAACTTTGAACCTTATGATTAACCGATAAAGTTGAAAATCTATGACTGACAGATTGTAGTAGCTTGATGTGCCTGGCGTCTTGTACAGACGCCAGCACGTCAAGTTACTACAATCTGTCAGACTTCTTTAATAGATTTTAGACTTTATTGCTAAAGCATAAGGTTCAAGGTTGATTGGGAAAATCTGACAGTTTCGGGTAGGTTGACCTGCTGGCGTCTGTACATAGCATGCAAGATGTTACAAGCAGACGTAGCAAGACCAATATTTACTTATCATCCGCCTAACCTTTTCCCAACTTTTAAGGTCGACTCCAGTCTAAGGCCGACAGGGTTCATTCGTGATGACCTCTACTGATCGCTACTGGAGCAAATTTACTACATAAAGTCTATTCAAACTTGTTTCAAATTAATATTATTTCAAGTTAAACAAATATCAACTTAATTTAATGGTAATTAAGTTGATTTCAGAGTGACTAGCACTATTGAAAAAGTTATAAAAATGTTTGAAGTTGTAGCGTAAACTGAACTTTATGGTGTAGGATTTAAAGTAGTTTTTCCATAAACTCATATCTGTTTACATTTTTGGCAAATAAATCGCGAATGCAGATTAGAATCATGTGCTGAATTAATGGTTACAGTTTGCACGTCGATGTGCCTGCCACCGACACCAACTGCAATGTTTTAGATACTTAAGGTATACCAACCGTATCTAAAACATTGCAAAGACACGAAAACAAGCTAAAAGCTTGAAAACTAAAGAGCAAAAAAGAAAAGCAAACAGAAATTTAAAGTTTGTTCAGAAAAAATACGAGAAGCGAATGTGCACACCTTATGGTCGGCTGAATGAGAGATAACGACCAGAGTTCGGTTATTTATGACTAACGAGCCTATTCAGGGAGCTGTGCTTCCAAATGGAGATTTATGAAACAGAAAATGTCGGATAACGTACGTCTTGAGTATAATTTGTTAGCGACGGGCGGTGTGAATTCTGTGCTATCTGTGCGAACTGGGTGACTGCGTGTTGTGTAGTCTGGGAGCTGGGAAATTGGAAGCTGTGGGTAAATTGGGTTTGATACGTTTCTAGGCAATAGAGGTGATAGATTTTTCCAAAGTAATTGAATAGATTTCAGTTGGGGGAGCACTGCTACCATCCATTTTCACGAGTCTGGTAAAACATCACAAACAAACATAACATCACGCCTGTATTTTCCGAAGACAGAGACACAGAAACAGACAGACACAGAAACGATGACACAGAAACAAGACAGAGAAACGATGTTTTACATAAACATAACTGGCAAAATATGGATAATTAGGTATAGGTACCTAGTATATAAAATAAATAGCTTCTGCCCGCGACTTCGTCCTCGTGAAATTTCGGCCCGCGACCCATCGCGTCGCATCGCGCTATTACTTCGCTTTCGCTTAGCGTTCTTGCCGACTTTTTTTCTATTTGCTCAACTAAGAGTGCTAGCGTGATTTTAAATAGCCTATAAATAGCCTTCCTCAAAATTTGGGCTATCGAATATATTTTTTTTTTTCAATTCCAACGGGTAGTTCCGGAGATTAGCGCGTTCAAACAAACTCTTCAGCTTTATTATTAGTATAATACACAGATTATACCTTGATAAAACATCGTTTCTACTAATTTTGTTAAATAACTTTATTGTTTAAACAGCACATTTTCGTTCCTTTGTCAAAAATATCCACATAACCACTCACACCCGTAGGAGCAAAATGTCGACCAATCAGAATCGACCACAGCAGTAATCTGTTACTCATGCTCGCTGTGACAACTGCCTGATGGATCAGCTCTTCAAGGCTTACGTTAGTTTTTCTTGCCAGCTGAATGTAAAGTCAAAGTTCATAAAATGTTTATGAAGATTTCTCCCTTTATGGAGTAAAACCGGAAAGGTAACCAAAAAGCGGTATACCCGTTCCATGCGACTTTTCCTCATATAATAGAAAGAGACAGAGAGAGAGAGAGAGAGAGAGAGATAGTCTTCATGGTTTTCAAAATCCAACATTGCGGCTGCGAAAATTTTCAAATTTTTCATCATGGGTGTCGTTTTCATGGTTTTCGAGGGTGCTAAAGCCAATAGTGAGATCAAAATGAGAATACAAAATGGCAACAACTTTATGAAAGCTTCTAAAAACTTATACAAGATGGCTCTGTATTAAAAACGCATATTTACTTCCCACTTTCTCTCATCTCATCTCTTTATATTATATGAGAGAAAGTCGCATGTAAATATACGAGTGTGTGCGTGCGAGTATTGCGTAAAGAACTCCGTTCCTGACCGCACACGTTTGTTTTTAGAACCTAGAACTAAGATTATGCAATAAATGTAGCGAACACATGCGGCTGTTTCACTATTTTATACTTAGCTAAGATATCTAGAAATCTAGGCATGTATGCAGATCCCTAACAAAGGGCTTCCATTGATTTATATTTGGTAAAAATGTTTGTTGAGATTGAGGAAAATGTATTATAGCCTTGTACTACTTACACGTATTCCGGTTTTGTATAGCAAACAAAAACAACAATACAAAACAAAACTGAACTAAAACCTTTGACATGAAAAGTCTCTTACGTTATTTTAACAATTCCACAAATTCATTCCGTAGTGAAACAACACTAATGAATGAAACATTTTATTCATATTTGGATTTTCACGGGATTAATTGATGCAAACATGTGTCGGACAGCGAAATTAAAATGGCCACGGTTCAATAAGTATTACTGATAGCCAACAACGGTCAGCAATTAAGGAAATCAAATAAAATTCAATAGGAAACATTTGTCGGGAATTGCTAAACCCTAAGCCGAAAGGGCCCAATTTGCATTTTATTAGCATGGGATTGGAATAAAAATGTGTTTATACTGGAATGAAAGCGAGATGGCTCGCCATAAAGAGATCGAAGGGATACATATGTAACAATGCTGCCGCCGTACGTAAAGAGTTTCACAAATCAAACACGATTTTGTTTCAACAACCGCTTCGTGAAGCTCTTTGTCTGTCCTTTTCGTAAATTCTCTACCGCATTTTATCGTGCTTCTGAATACGGTGAATACAAAGTTACTCGCGTTTTTCATCGAACCGCTGAATGTTTTGGTTGCTTGGTCTTTTCATGGTGCTCTATAAAACATTTGCTTTTACACTGGTTGACATAGATTCGATTGAAGTCCCATTAGTTACAAAAACAGTGACGATCTATGTTCAGCAATGGATACTGACGATAACTAATTATACCTATATATTATTAGATACGAGGACGAAAAAGAAAAACCAATCAAGCAACGGGTAAGTTATTCATTGCTAAAGGCTCCTACAAACAGGTGCGACACGCGATATAATCGCGCGCGACACAAAGGCACCGCTCGTTGCGCGACTTGCGGTACCTTTGTGTCTCGCGCGATTTAATCGCGTGTCGCGCTTGTTTGAAGGAGCCTTAATTCCTGCTATTTATAAGTTGCTGTTACTATTTTCTTATCGGCTGTTCGAAACTTGGCGTGACCCTCTGGTCACGCCAAGTTTCGAAAGCCCAAGAATTAGCATTGCCATTCCACGTGGCAATGCTGCCAGTCTTCTAGGCAAGTTTCCGAATGACAGCGATGGGGACGAGTACTTCGACGCCTAAGTGTCCCTTGTTGTTTTGTATAGTTAGATATTTGGTCATTTAATTTAGTACCTAGTGTAAATAGTTGTGTTACACATTGTAAAATTTCCTGAAATCAATATCATTATTTTATTAAAAACGAATGAATGTCGATGGCTCTAAGAGTTCCTTAATGATCGAATATAATTACGTGTAATTTGTTGTGAAGTATTGCTTGCTTGTTATAATAATGGAACTATCAAACTAATATTATAAAGGCGAAAGTTTGTGAGTATCTGAGGGTGTGTGTGTGTGTTTATGTTTGTTACTTCTTCACGCTCAAACGGCTGGACCAATTTTGATAAAATTTTGTATGGAGGTAGCTGACACCCTGTATTAATATATAGGCTACTTTTTATCCCGATATTCCCACGGGATCGACACTTATGCGGGTGAAACCGTTGGGCGCAAGTACCTACTTTGATATGCATTTAGTAAAAAGCTGTTATCTTGATATTACAAAAAGACACTTCAATGTCATTGATTTGTATAGATAAAGCCATAAAAAATGCTTACCCACTCATGAGACTTCCACTCATTTAAGTCATCACAAGCGGGGGGATTGTCCGTGGTCAGCGGGATTGTCCGAAAGGGTACCGCTGGCCCGGAACATAAAGGGCTAAGGAAGGAACACGGGTGGGTTTTAGTCAGTAAGAGTCTGACACTCCCTTCCGCTCCACCCAGAGCGGGAGGGGTCATTTGATGATTTCCCATCAGCAAAAAAAAAAAAAAAGCTGGTATGTACCTTCCACCATCCACTAAGGTATGGGGCGGGGCGGACATAATAATAAACAACATATAAACAAAGGTTTTCTACGACGCACCCTTAAACACAAACGAAGCAAAAGGTTAATTAAATTGTCTGTAAAACAAATGCCGCAAGCTAAATTTCTAATCAAAGAGTTGTTTGTAATGATATAATTTTGGACGCTGTAAATATCTTTAACAGGTGTTCCAGTCATAAGGGAATGTTTATATATAAGTCTTATATATTTTAATATCATTATATTCGAATTGAGTTTACGACTTGAATGAGGCTATTTGTAGGAGTTTATTACAAATTGATGAATAGCAATTCATACCCTCGGTTTCTCGGAAAAAATAAATTACCATCTCTTACCGTGGGTGTCGCTATTAACATAATACAGATTTATCTGCCACGTGTGTTGATCCTGGGACTTAAGGGGCGGTAAGAAACAAATTTTTAGGTAATTCACAATAGAACATCGCGGCAACAAAAAAGGTTCAAAATAGCGATGCGTTTGTTGTTAGGTGAATCGAATGACATCAAACGAAAGCGAATGACATCAAACGAAAGCGAATGACATCAAATAAAAGCGATGAAGGTGTCGACAGCCTCGAACACCATGGCTTATCCTGCAGTAAAAGCGCAGGCCGGATAGCACGGCATGCCAGCATCAACGACACCATCCGTCGTCGTGCTCCTGTCACCGCCGGGATTAGCTGTTTTAGAACCCAATGGCTTGGCACGCGACAATGAAGAGACCATACGGAATGACCATAATGCCATGGAAGGTAGGTAGGCCTTTGGTGTGGGATGCAATGTGTGTCGACACCCTTGCGACATCCCATCTTCCAAGCACGGTGAGCTGTGCTGGGGCGGCTGCTGTAGGTACGGAAAACCTCAAACGGCACAAATACTCCAATCTCTTTGGAACTTATATGTTTGAGCCGTTTGAGGTTGAAACACTAGAACCATGGGGCCAGAGTGCCCACTTAGTATTTCAGGACATCACCTAGCGGTTGGTCGACTCTTCACGGGACCAGAGGGCTGGCTATTTTTTGGCCAAAGTCAGCATTGCCATACAACGTGGCAATGCTGCCAGCCTTTTGGGCACGTTTCCTGTTGACAGCGATGCGGACGAATTTTTTGATGCCCTTTGATTATTTCCCCTCCTTTTTATATACTTGTACCTACATACTATTATTATTATTTAGGATTTTTTTAAATCTTTTTTACTATCATGATACTTACTATTTTATTTCTATGTAATATTTTTTAATGTCTATATTTTCTTGAACATTTGACAATACCTACACTTATTTTTCTGGCTTGTACCTAATATGTACCAATAAGCCTAACTGTGCGATAAAAAACTGAACATTTTACGGTGTCTACCTTTGGGCAGCGCCTTAATTGAAAACTGGCATTAGAAGTTCTATTTGCAGACATCTATAAAATTCGAAACTCGACATTTACCCCTTTATTCATAAACGTTGCTTAAATAATTAAACTAGTGATTAGCGACTGTTCAACCGTAAAATTTTGTCACTTAACTTAAATTATCGTTTTTAAATAAGCCCCCAAGAATCGGAATAGAATCAGATGATCGGATATAAGAGAACCCAATGTCCTTGATATTGGGGCAGTAAATAATATCTTTCGTTAAAAGGGTCGCTTTATTGGCACCCCTTTCGTTTTATTCGACGATTATGTCAATTTTATGAGCGCTACGGTGTTATTTGCGAATTTTATTGACAAACAAATTGTATTATTACCTACTCAAACAAAATATTGGTATAAATATTAGAAAGGCACAAAATGTGACTTGTTTATATTTCTTAAATGCAACGGTTATTTATTAAACTCTTCTGCTAAGTTGTTTTGTTCATGAAAGCAAAACAATTGTTTTTTCTGGAAAATGTTTAATAAATGCAAATATTTGATTTTAAACTCAATCTAAAATAAACACAAACATTCAGCGATATTAAAAATGAAGTCACGCACAAACAATGTGTACTTGTCTGTGTTTTATATTGATAAAAGAAGTATCATTACGGACTGCTTGAACGTTTACAAAGTCAACAAATATTAAAATTATTAATATCTATTTGTTTTATCTCAAACATGTTTGAAGAGTTAAATAATTTTAAATCAAAAGTAAAGGCCTGCGCAGAAGACGGACTTTTGTCCGCGGACGTTTGTCCGCGGACTTAAAATAGTTCGCTTTGAACGCGGTACTTTTAATCCCTCGTTTGCGTTACTCGATACAGTTGTAAGCGATCTATTTTAGTGGACAAAAAACTCCGCGGTTAAAAGTCCGTCGTCTGCGCAGGCCATTATCCATACTTAATATTATAAATTCGAAAGTAAATCTGTCTGTCTGTATGCTACCTTTTCACACCTAAACCACTGAACGGATTTCAACAAAATTTGGCAAGGAGATAGATGATATCCTGGGGAAGGACATAGGCTACTTTTTGTCTCAAAGATAATCCTATAGGGGGTGATATAGGGATATAAGTTTGTATGGGAAACCCGGCATTTCTTAAGTTACACATAGGTATTTGGATGAATGGTATACGCATAGGCCATGATTTGGGTTAGGACGTAGGATACTTTTATCCTGGGACTGTGGGACAATATCCGTGGGATCTGTTGGACAATGTCCGACATCCACGCGGCCGAAGCCGCGGGCAAAAGCTTGTATTATATTATAGAGAATAGGTTTGATTTTTTGTGTTTATCTGTTACCCTTTCACGCTAAAACGGATAAACGGATGTTTATGAAATTTGACACTTGGGTAGACCATGACCCGGATAGAGTACCTACTTTTATGTCGATATTCCCACGGGGTGCAGCTAGTATTTTATAAAAGCTATAAATAACATCACATACATCTAAAGGCTTAGTTATTAAATAGATTACTTAGGGCACGGTAGGATGGCTTACTGTCATTTATCCGTCGTTAAGGGTACCTGCACAACCGGGAACCCGAAAACCTTCTTCTCTTATATCGGCACGAATTGTAAGCTATTGAAGTATCAGTCATTGCAGGTATTCAGAAACGAAAGCCTGACAACTAGTCTGACATTATAATACCAATATCCCTCAGTAATTGGGTTTCAGCGGTCCGTTGGGTTAAACTGAATACAGAAAACAACAAGGTCGATATAACTCGACAAGCGCCAACTTTAGAGATTCAAAACCACAGCTCAAAACAGAAATGTAACCGATACGATCTCATATTTTAAAGAGATTTAAACAGTCTAAAATACATAAAGTTAGTTGGTGACTGTGGGCCAATTTTAGCCAGCTTGGCAAATATTTGTGCCAAGTTTACAATTTGGTGCACGACACGCCATCAATCACCGTCAACCAACACAGACATCAACAAACAACCCACGCCACGGCCATAAGTTTAATTGTCAATGTAATTTAATTGAATCGAGTGCTTGTTTTTTTCATCAGGTAATCAGTGTGGAAAATTCTGTTATTGGAGGAGAAAGTATCTTAAGGCGTCCGGTTACGTTTTTAGCAATTTGCAGGTTAGTATCAGGTTGTATGTTGATCTAAATATGATGCGCTGCCGTGATAAATATTTATTTATAAAATTACTTGCAGCGCCCCGCGGTTTCACCCGCATAAGTGTCGATCCCGTGGGAATATCGGGATAAAAACTATCCTATGTCCTTCCCGGGATGCAATCTATCTCTCTGCCAAATTTTATCGAAATCCGTTCAGTGGTTTAGGCGTGAAAAGGTAACATACAGACAGAGAGAGTTACTTTCGAATTTATAATATTAGTATTAATATAAAATTGACGTTTGACAGTTCTAGTATGGAAAAAAACTGTCAAAAATTCAAAATTTGTTCGCAGGATAGGACGTATTCTAGGTTTAAAAGTTTGTTGGGATGCGCCCTTAATGTAATTTAATTTTAATAATGTTATTTGATTTAATTATATGTAATTTTATTTTAATTTAATGTATTAGGTATAATGTAATAATTGCTATGGGATGGATTGTATTACCTGAAATAAACGATAGTAATAATAATAATATACCTACTACCTTTTAAGATACCTCTTTTTACAAAAATTCAATATGAAATTGCTCATTCACTAAAGTTGCTTGTAATACCTACCTACGTTAAAAAAATACCTAGGTACTACTTTAAAACATATTTCAGTGAACGTAAAGAAGCGAAATAAAATATAAATATTGAGCTTGTCAGCAGCTTATCGCTTTAGAGAAATCGTTTCAGAATATATAAGAAAATCGGATTCTAGTGTGCACAAAAGAGCTTGCGAACTATTAATATTTTGTGCACTATTGGTATCAGGAAAATCGCGTCGGTCACGGCACATTGACATAATCGACCCTGCATATTGTTGAACGATATTGTTTCCTTCCACTTTACGTTAAATTGCACCCCGATTGTTGCACTTGCTATCACAAGTCGAAGGATTTTAAAAGAAACCGCTAATCGATTGCATAATAAATGTTTGAAAAAATGGTCTGCTCTATCGCAATGAACGTTGTTCAATTGTTAAAATTAAAGGCTTTGCAATTGTAAGAGTGTTACGCAATTTATAATAAATAATTAAATACAAGCGCTGCGGTTTTTATTTTTTAAATATTACTATACAACTACTACTACTTTACTTTTTTGAAGTGAAAACTTCTTTAGCGGCGTTGTACACTTTTTTGTAATGGGTAAAAAAATTTTAAACTCGCGTCAGGACACGTGACCTGATCGAAAATTCGTAAGACGGATGGAGAGTGCTACGGCGTAGGTCAAACTGTGCTACGGCGTAGCCCACACTATGCTACGGCGTAGTTCACCATACCAGCATACCAGCGAATATGGCTGTTTTTTGAATAAAATATTTCGTTTGACATTTTGAAGCTTTTTTTAGATTCTATAATTAGACTCAAACTATTTTAAATAGATATTTAGTTAAGAGCGTTTACGCCGTGAGGCATTTTATACAAACTTTCAAGCCCTTATTTTTCGAAATGAATGAACCGATTTTAATGAAACTTCATACGCATAAGCAGGATACAAAGATCTAAAAATACTAACTTTTTAGACTTTTGAATCCTGCCTAACTCGCACCACTGTTACCGTAAGCGACACCACGCGTGATTTGTTTATAAGACGATTAAAAAAAATACCCGCTTCGGATGTGTTCGGCTGTCCTCGGGATGTACTCGGTTTTAATGTATATCCGATATGTCAGTGAGTGATGGCAAAGTATTCTTTTTGTGTTTTGTTTTCACTTCGGTCGGCACTCCCGGAGTGCCACTGTTTTTTTTTTGTATATATTATAACTATATATTTTTTCTGATGAGTCAAGAAAATATTCTCATATTCCATTCAATCTAATAAGGTATCTGCCTAAGTCTTTTCCTATGTCTGGGTCTTTTTCCAGTATAACCGGGTGCAGCTGAATACCAGTATATTTCATGGAATGACTGCCTACCCATATCCGATGGCCGATGGAGAGCAGACGAGTCCTGGAGTGGAGACCGCGGATCGGTAAGCGTGATGTAAGACGCCCCCAGCTAGATGGTCAGATTTTCGGGCTTCCGACGACCGTAACACACAACCCAGTAGCTGGGTAACACGATATCCTCAATATCATCTTACATTATTAAATTAAATTAAAAAGTGCATCCACAAATCTGAAATTAAATCATTTTATTTGCCCACTTACATACAAAACACAATTGTTTTTACAACTACTCGACATAAAACTTAAAGGGATCGCGTGAATGCATTCTTAGATTAATTGCAAACATCAGTTTTACTGCGGGCCTGTACACCTTCCGTTCCACTGGTTTTTATTAGCAACAATAAAACGTCATTCTGTAAAGATAATCCGAAGCTCAACGCGTACAACACTAAAAGGTTTGTTGTAGAACCTTCTAGAAATAAGTGTGAATAGAACGGTTCTGAAGCAAGCACGTAATATCTTAAAGCAGTTGAGATTTTTACACATTTTTTTTTGCATGTTTATTACGTCATTGTACACCTTCCGCTACACTGGCTTTTATGAGGGGATATATTTAAATGATCCTCTATAAACTTATTGGCCTTCTAAAGATGAACACTTTTTTAAATTGACCTTCTAAAGATGAACACTTTTTTAAATTAACGAAATTCTAAAAAGTTTTTTTAATACAGTTGCTCAAAAAGTGGTGTATTGCAGGGACGTATAGCGTTCGGGATGTGGGCTATTACATACTAGTGCTTTTTTTTTACCTTTCCCGAACTCGTGCGTTCTCTTTCCCAACTGTCAAAATAATGTCTATTAAAAAGAAAAACCAACCATGAAGTTTTTACTAAAGAGTTTATGTGATGCATACAAATACGTATATTTCTAAAAAGAAGAGCAGCTACTAATTTATTTCAATATCAGATTTAATTGAATGAGTTAGGTTAGGTTTCATTTCATTTCATCTCATTAAACATTTTCATTTCATATCAATAAAAAAAATATACTGAAGACTAAGCTGTATGGATAGTTCCCTTTGCCTACCAAAATGGGTGAAGAAAAAAAAACTCTGCTTATATTCTACGGTTGGCGCCATTTTCCAGAAAAAATGATTAGTTAGTTGAGTTTATTGTGTTTTTATTATTTTATTAAATTGCTTCATTTTTTCGCAACTGTATTAAAAATAGTCGTTCAGTACACCTGCGGAACCGTCATTGCAACTTGTTCCGACTGTCAACCCTCGCCTTCGGCTGCGCCTCGGCTCGGGTAGACATTTGTCGGAACTCTTTGCAATGACAGCCTTTCCGCACTTGTAATGAAATATACTATTTTAATACAGTTGCTCAAAAAGTGGTGTATTGCAGGGACGTATAGCGTTCGGGAAGTGGGCTATTACATACTAGTGCTTTTTTTTACCTTCCCCGAACTCGTGCGTGTCTCTTTCCCAACTGTCAAAATAATGTCTATTAAAAAGAAAAAACAACCATGAAGTTTTTACTAAAGAGTTTTTGTGATTCATACAAATACTTATATTTCTAAAAAGAAGCTACTAATTTATTTCAATATCAGATTTAATGATTTAATTGAATGAGTTAGGTTAGGTTTCATTTCATTTCATCTCATTAAATTTCATTTTCATTTCATATCAATAAAAAAAATATACTGAAGACTAAGCTGTATGGATAGTTCCTTTTGCCTACCAAAATGGGTGAAGAAAAAAAAATTCTGCTTATATTCTACGGTTGGCGCCATTTTCCAGAAATTTTCTTTGCGAGTTTAGTTGTTTGTTGCACAAAATGAGTAATTTCGACCCTATTTTTTTTAATTAACACCACCGGAACTCAGTATAATTGCACAAAATGCTTCGGAGAACATTTTACCGGAAAAGTCAATAAGTCGTTACATATCCACATACGACTAATATTTTTTGCGTGGAGAGAAGAGAGAAAAAAGCAATATTGTGTTTTTATTATTTTATTAAATTGCTTCATTTTTTCGCAACTGTATTAAAAATAGTCGTTCAGTACACCTGCGGAACCGTCATTGCAACTTGTTCCGACTGTCAACCCTCGCCTTCGGCTGCGCCTCGGCTCGGGTAGACATTTGTCGGAACTCTTTGCAATGACAGCCTTTCCGCACTTGTAATGAAATATACTATTACGCTTCTAATGATGCACGCGTTTATTTTTTTTTTAATTGTTTTAAGTTGGTCGCAAATACAAAGCTAGGATACCCCGACTAAACGGGTAAGGTTAGGTTACAACTGTGACAACTGTGTAAGTTGGACGCAGTAACTTGGACTATTTAGTATTTTTAGATCCCCGTTACGGCCCCGCCGTCAGATGGCGCACGGCAGGACTTACTAGGACCATGCCTGCGAAGCCATACCGCGAGCCCAGCCGAGCCTGCGCCTCCACTTGTCAGCACATCATATTGTAGTCTTTGCTTGTCAGTCGTCGTTTCACCATCGCTGTGAACGTCGCTCAAAAACAGATTATTTTATATTTCAGAACCATTTTAACTCATTAAACCCATTGTATAAACCAGTACCTACCGTCCATTATTCGAAGCTATAACACAGCGAAAATTATTTGAGATTAACTAAAAGAGGCGAAATCATTAAATTAGATTGTTCAATAATATTTTTAAGAGCGCAAAATGGGAATTATATGAGGTTTGATTTCTTATATTAGGGTTCCGTATTTTTTTTATTAGCAACAAGGCACTCAGTAAAGAAAATCCGAAGCTCAACGCGTACGACACTAAAAGGTTTGTTGTAGAACCTTCTAGATGTGTTATAGGAACTTGAATAGAACTGTTTTGAAGCAAGCACGTAATTTCGGTTGAGATTTTTACGGAACTATTTTTTAAACCGTTTGACAATCTGACTGCAGAACCATATTATATTAACTATTACATTCCCTGTTTGTGAGCAGGAAAGAAAATAAATAATAAAAAAATAATTGATTGTTTTCCAATTTCACCACCCTTGCGTATCACATATTTCAATTACAATCCGAGAGTTTTGAAGGAAAATCCTAATCCATTGCTTCACCATTAGTTTGAAAAGTTCGTCAGCTCAACAAAATAAATAACGTAATTAACGTGGCTGTACTGTCAAAATAAAAGAAATTGCGATCAATTGTCAGTTTGTGTATTACACAATTACACTAATTACGTACCACATTCTATCAATTACAATCTGTATCATTTTGAAGGATATTGCTAATCCATTGCTTTATATGTTCGAAAAATTTGTCTGCTCAACCACGTAAATAACGCAATGAATGTTGTTGATCTATCAAAATATAAGAAAAAAAATGTTACGCAATTACCCCGCGGGTTCAATTTGAAAGGAGAATATGGACCTAGTAATAAATCAGTATATCTTTTTTTTACCACGATCACGTAATTCCCAAGCATTTTCCAAATATATTATCTAAACTTTTGCTACCCATCATTTCATTATTTCACTATTGTACAGAAAATGTCTCCACAAAAAGTAAGTAAAAACTCGTGCGGTGGAACATATGCGACTTTGCGACTGTTGTTCGAAACCAATAAAATGTTAGTAACAATATTGGTAGCAAAACATGTTGCAGTAATATGTTTTTGTAACAACTTTGGTGTAAAAGCAATGTCCACATAAACTACAGCTCTCGCTTTTTCTAGAGACAATTTCTCGAATTGTTCCGATAACGTATTGAACTGAACAGCTAGATTTATTTTTACTCTTAAGAAATCAGTACCTATTTATTATTTTTAAACTAAATGAGTCGACTTACATCATACATTAGCTTAGGAACATTTTTCGTCTGATTGTTCGGTTGGAGGCCCTGTTAATGAATGCTCCAGAATACAGAACCCAGATGAAGAAAGATCGTGAGGTGAGCAACGACGACTACACCACTATTCTATACAAATCTCACCGTGAACACTTAGGTGAAGTGACCTGTCAATAATGTCAATCTTTAGTCAGGTGGAATGACATCTCACTCGAAGATCACTTCTCCTAAGTTTTCACGATTCATTTTTTTACAGTATAGATGGGCTGTGATTAGACACAGTCCATCGTGACCATGACCACTCTGTCAAAAGTGAAGCGAAAAAGAAGAAGACACATCTTAAAGAAAATAAGAAAGAACATAATTTATTTGGCAACAGTTCGTGAAACAAAAAATAAAAATGAGAAAAAAACAAATGAAATGTTTTAACAACAACAGTGATTAATAATAATATGCGTAGACGTGCTAGAAGAATACTACATATTAGGTTTCGCAGAATTTGGTGCCATCCTATCCTGGGCTGCGGGGTAATTACGTAACACACTATCAGTAGGAATGGCTTTCATTTAAAAAGTTCAACAACATTCATTGAGTTGAGCAGCCAATTTTTTTGAACATAGGATGCAATGTATTCGCAATATCCTTCAAAATCATTCAGATTGTGATTGATAATGTGTTACGCAATTAGGGTGATGCTTCAGAGAATTTCCTACATAGAATTAGAAACCTAATAACAACTATCTACAGCCGTAAATCCCACTCAGGTTGGTACACAGTAATTTGTGATTAGAATAGGCCAATTTACTACTGTAGGACAAGTTACTACACCAATTAAGTGATTAATAAAGACCAACCATGGTATACCACATAAAGTCTTCACTTCATATTCAATGAGCAATGTTAAGTCGCAAATTTACATGCAATACAAGCGATGTTCTACTATGTAAATCCCTTCTCTACACGTTCAATTTTAAAGCATACACAGTAACTTTACATTCTACAACATCCAATGGGAATTGAATTCATCTCGAATTCATACAAATCGGATCAGATTTTTTTTTATTAATTTATTTATACCGGGAATTCGTTTATAGATAAAACCATGAGGATTGCATCAAAACCGATTCGATTCACAATAGTTTTTATTAAAAATAAATCGGGCGTAATAGGCGGATTTCATTTGACACAACAGTGTTACAAACTTTTAAATTTTTATCCAATTTATAAAAATTTAATCCACTGTGCGAATATGTACAAAATCCCGTAAGCCTTTTCTGATATACCCTGGGATGCAGTATTACCGGAGGCTACGTCAAACTAAAAAAATAATAAAGGATATACGATTAAAACGAGCGTCCAATTTTGTACACTATTTGTCTATTTATATACAAGTGATAAAGCTGAAGAGTTTGTTTGTTTTTTTGTTTGTTTGAACGTGCTAATCTCTAGAACTAACAGTCGAATTAGAAAAAATACTTTATTGCATTTGATAGCCAAATTCTTGAGGAAGGCTATAGGCTATTTAACATCACGCTAGGCCCCTTAGGAGCCGAGCAAAAAGAATAAAAGTCAGAAGGAATTAAAAGAAAACGAAGTGACGAAGCCGCCAGGCGATAACATATGCGACGGGGTGCGGGTGGGTCGGGGAAACAATAAATTTCACACGGACGTGGTCGTGGGCAGAAGCTAGTGAATTTTACTCGGGTGCTATTTTTACCAGGAATCGGACTAATCCATAGGAAATCAAATTGTTGAACCAAGAGTGCACAGTTTTTGCTTTAACCATTACTGTAACGTAAATGGGAATATTTTGGTCATATTCTGGTCGAAGCTTATCAGATCGATACGATAAAGAAGAAGGATGGGAATCCTTATGTGTAACAAACACCTTAATACTAAGTAGTATTAAGGTGTTTGTTACGCATAAGATATCCTAGGTACCTACCTAAGTAGGTAGGTACCTAACTATCCTTTAACAATACAGGGCGGTAGGGCCATCGACACGCAAACTGCGGTGCTATTCTGTAAAAATCTCACCGTGAAACTTAGGTGAAGTGAGCGTAGAGTGAGCTGTCAATAGTGTTAATTCCTAGCAATAACACTTCACCTAAGTTTTCTCTGTGAGATTTTTACAGAATCGACCGGCTGAACCCATGAATGCAGCACATGATTCTAGACCCCTTTTTCTTTTTTTTTTGGTGCGCGGTGGAAATCCTCGTGGACTTCCTCCATCGTGGGGGTAACAGAGGCACACGCCGGACTCTTACCGGCTCAAACCACCGCAGTGTTCCACCTCAGCCTATGGCCGGGTGTGCGGGATTCGCATAAATATTTAGCGCTCCCCGACAGGCCTCGACCCGCTGTTCCTCAGCGGTCCCACCTCCCCGTCCTCGTCCTCGAACTTTCGAGTGGCGCGCGTGGAACACTGCGGCGCCAACTCCGGCCTGTCTGGTCGGACGACAGACGCCCCTAGTCCGCCGCCGAGAACGCAGAACGTTTCGTCTCCTGGGGGAGGGGAGAGGATGCGGTTTCTCTCTCCCGCTCAGCCGCCTCCTTTGCAGACATGACTCCTCGCAAAAGGAGGCAACCCCGTCCCATGCGCTCTCCGCTCTCGACCATCGATTGAACGACGGCCGGGAGCGAGAGATGGCTATCTAGGCAAGCTGGGCACTCCTCAAACGTGTGCTGCGCCGTATCCTCCGGGCAAGCCGCACACCGGAGTCCACTCCCAACCTATACGACACAGGTACTTCCCAAAGGAGCCGTGGCCAGAGAGTACCTGCGTCAGCCAGAAGCTGAGGGCGCCATGCCGCCTTATGCGATCTTACCGCCGCTATATCGGAGTGCCCCATGATTCTAGACCCCAAGCAAATAAAATTTATTCGCCCGATAGGTATAAAAAAAACAGCTGTTTCACAGAAAAGTGAAATTTGTTTTTAATAACCGAAGAAAAGTTTCAACGGTTTCAGAATCATGTACTGAATCTATGGTAACAGCTTCCGGGTCGACGTCCCTGCCACCCCGTATACCTAATAACATTTCCTTAAACGACCTCTGCCTATTTACAGCCCTAAGGCCTGAGTTCACCGACATTCAAACTACCGGTTAGGTATTTAAACAGTTGGTTTATTTCAAACTAGCTTCTGCCCGCGACTTCGTCCGCGTGAAATTTCAACCTCCCCTCATTCACCTTCTTAGGGGTGGAAATTCGAAAAACCCTTTCTTAATGGATACCTACTCTTCACAAATAACACACCCTCCAAATTTCATGTCTCTAGGACCCGCGGTTTAGGCTGTGCGTTGATATATCAGTCAGTCAGTCAGGACTTTGAATTATATATATATATATAGATACTTTTCCGGGATAAAAAGTACCCAGTGTGGTGACAGGATATTAAAGAATAATTATACAAAGTTTCATCGTAATCGAACCAGTAGTTTTTGCGTGATGCCTGAACAAACAGACCGACAGACAGACAAAAAAAATTTGAATCACATTTTTGGGTTCGGTGTCGGTCTAGTAACACCCCCTACCATTTATTTTTTTGATATTTACAATGTACAGAATTTTCACTTCTACAGATTTATTATAAGTATAGATTCTGATTAAATAGGTATTTAATCAGTTGATGTAAATGTTGGTGAACACAAGGCTAAGTCATTATTCTGCATAATTTAACTTCACATCAAAGCAAACAAAACCTTTGTCACGGCTATTGGAACCTTTATTTTTTACAGTAAATCAAAAACAACCTCTACCCTTAAATTTCCGGACCAAACACAACAAACCCTCAAAGTATTCCAATATAAAAAGCTTATATGGGGGTACTTCATTAAATATGTAAATCCAATTACCTTAACGTATCGGTAAAAAAGCGCTCGTATCGTAAATAAGTACGTCTGTCTTTCATCGAAAACGTGTACTTACATTAAATGTTTACATATGTAACGATGTCGTTAAAACAGAAATAGGCAGATACCTATAGCTACATGTACCATTGGCACAAGTCTGAGGTCAACCAGCCACCCTCACTCGAACAATTTGTCTTGGAACAGAGAAGGAACCTTCCAGACGGTTACAAATGGTAGATTACTTCGAGTTTACTAGATACCCACCGTAGACAAATGTCGTATCCACTCGGTCGAGTCCCGACGCTTGCGCTATAATGAATGTCACTCGAAAGGGATATTATGCAGGGATCCATCACTTAGACAATGATAGACAGATTCTAATGCGTTTTAAACTATTGAGATGTGCTTCTGACAGATACTTAGAGAGTTACTGAGATTGATATGTTGGAGTTTGAAACTCGATTCTTTGAATGCAGTGGGCGAAATGGTTGTTGTATATTGTGTTACATTTTCTCACTTTCCTGTCGTCGTGGGCGGACTAAGTTACTACACTTTAGAATATTAAAACTTTTATTTTAAGTAAAAAGGACTTTGGTAGCACAGCTTTAAGTATTATTACTTTACCGGGTTTATACCCGGGGTTGTAATACGATACCCCTTGGTAAGACTGGTTGTCAGACTTTCGGGCTTCTGACTACCCGTTACGACTGTCAAAGATCTACGAATGACAGCCGGGACCAACGGCTTAACGTGCTTTCCGAGGCACGGTTGATCTGTGGCTGGGTGACCATCTTTACATACTCCCCGTATGTAAAGATGGTCACCCAGCCACAGATCAACCGCGGCAAGATCGATCGACCTGTGCGGCTGTTATTATTTAGCCACATGCCTCTCTGAATGATTAAATGAATAATTCGATAATAATACTTGGTAACTGCCGCGACTTTCGACTCGTCGCCGCGTCGTAGGTTCGAACTCAAACAGGCGCTATACTTTGTGTGTCTAAATTATTTCATCACCACTGTTTTCAAAACGGTGAAGGAAATTCGAAAATATGTGACATCTACCAATCCGCACTGGGCCCACGTGGTGGATTACGGCTCACTAGCTTTCACCAAGAGGAGGCCTGTGTTCCAGCAGCAGTGAGAACGTTATCAGCTGATTATACGTTCATATGTGTTTTCAATTTAGAGTAACTTCAATGAAAAACTCGCCCTCAATTTCCGAGTGCTACGTTTCGTTGTGAATATCAGAGATCCAATTATCTCGCCATCAGTAGTCGACTGGTGACAATTGACGAGGCAGTTGCATGACAGGTAGACCGAGTGATATGAACCCTACGCATTCAGGGACTTTGGAAAATGGAACTAGCCGTTTAACCGGTTGAAAGCCGTAAATAAAGAAACAATTAAAAAGCCATTGTGTCTCTCGTGGATCCACGTACACATGGCTAAACTTGGAAATAAATAATCTAAAGAAGGTAGGTATTTAATTATTTCAATAGTGATACAATGTGTTTCAGAGGCTAAAACACATTGTTTAAGAGGTCCAAGAGTCCTATTGAATGACAACTTTTGTCAATTATTGTCTTTTGTTTTCGAAATAATGTGGAAAGACATATTTTGGGAGAAGGAAGGACCAGGATGCAGAGCTATAGGATAGGAATCAGTGGAAGGAAATTGGGGAGGCCTACGAAAAAGAGGCCACTACTGCCTAGAAGCGTGAGCCACACTAATATACAATATCATAATTATGTATGTAAAAATTGTAAAAGTAGTAGGACAATAGTATATTTCATTACAAGTGCGGAAAGGCTGTCATTGCAAAGAGTTCCGACAAATGTCTACCCGAGCCGAGGCGCAGCCGAAGGCGAGTGTTGACAGTCGGAACAAGTTGCAATGACGGTTCCGCAGGTGTACTGAACGACTATTTTTAATACAGTTGCGAAAAAATGAAGCAATTTAATAAAATAATAAAAACACAATATTGCTTTTTTCTCTTCTCTCCACGCAAAAAATTAGTCGTATATGGATATGTAACGACTTTTTGACTTTTCCGGTAAAATGTTCTCCGAAGCATTTTGTGCAATTATACTGAGTTCCGGTGGTGTTAATTCAAAAAAAATAGGGTCGAAATTACTCATTTTGTGCAAGAAACAACTAAACTCGCAAAGAAAATTTCTGGAAAATGGCGCCAACCGTAGAATATAAGCAGAGTTTTTTTTTTCTTCACCCATTTTGGTAGGCAAAGGGAACTATCCATACAGCTTAGTCTTCAGTATATTTTTTTTATTGATATGAAATGAAAATGAAATTTAATGAAATGAAATGAAACCTAACCTAACTCATTCAATTAAATCATTAAATCTGATATTGAAATAAATTAGTAGCTTCTTTTTAGAAATATACGTATTTGTATGAATCACAAAAACTCTTTAGTAAAAACTTCATGGTTGGTTTTTCTTTTTAATAGACATTATTTTGACAGATTGGGAAAGAGACACGCACGAGTTCGGGAAAGGAAAAAAAATAGCACTAGTATGTAATAGCCCACATCCCGAACGCTATACGTATCTGCAATACACCACTTTTTGAGCAACTGTATTAAAAAGACTTTTTTGTTTTATTTTTACTTTTTTTTTAATTAACGTAAAGAAGAACGGGGTAATATCCTCAAGGTGTTACGAGGACGGAAACACGGTGACTTGTGGTATTGGACTGAGTCGAGCGCCCCCTCCGCGACCGCAGCTCTCCGCCCGCGGTCGCCCGGCGCGGCGTGACATTCTCGACAAACGGGCTTCAGCATTTTGTTTCGAAAAAATACTTGGCCAATTATGAAATAACATGACATGTCATTTTATCTTCTGAAGTTCCTTGTCAAGGAAAAAACTATTTACACTGATTACTAACATCAAAATAGCACAAAATACTGTAGATAAAATACACATTGTAAATCTGACAACACTAGGCTTGCAGTAGCACTAAATAATGACACTTAATCCAGCTAACTTTTAATATGGAACGTTACCGTAGCGAGAGCCTTTCAACGCACAATATTCCCGCCGTCGAGTGAAGCGGGAGTAAATTTGCTGTAATGTGTAAATTGAAACTCAGGTAATCCGGGAATTACCGTGTCCCGAAAGTATCCGTATACGTTAATTAATAAAGGGACACCATGACTTTAAATTAATACATTGTAGGTGTAAATTGTTCTTGCCATTATACAAGGTGTAATGAAATAACGGAAAACCTGAAAAGGGGTCACTGTGTTCATCATTTCAACAATGACTACACAATTCATTTTTACAATTTCATTTTTACAATGGGGCTAACACGGAAATATAAAAAACATCTGCTATTCCATTCGTGTTAATCGTGTTAGTTTAGTATCACTCTTTTCTATGGAAGAGAAGATTTTTTCATATTTCAATGTAACCTACATTGAAATATGAAAAAATCTTCTCTATTCCTTCCATAGTTAAAAGTTGTTCATTTTAATACTAACACTCGTTTGTAAGCTCGCAATTGTACTAACAATTATGGATTTAGTCGTAGGATGAATCTGTAATAAATTATTTATTATTATTATTATATTTGATGACTACTGGACTCCCTCTAAGTGTGTCTGTCATTTACCTTAACACACTGTACCTATACACTTAACCTTTTTGACCCCGAAATCGCAAAAGGTAGTGACGCCAACAATGATCTCTATGGCTTAATGCGCATGAGTTATTGTGGAGACATTTAATGAATATCTATTTATGACGTCATAATCCTTGATGAGATAAATAAAGCAGTCTACACACCAAACCTGTCGACCCGCCGACACAGCCCGGCTTGATGTCGGCGGCTTTTATTTCAAAAGAATCATGTCGGCGTCTTATACCCGCGCGTGTGCCGGCTCGGCCGGGTCATCATGTCGGCGGGGTTTGGTGTATAGACTGCTTAAGGTTCGCTAACAACAAGGTATTTTAAGTTAGGTAATTTGGTTTTCATGAAATGCCTATTTTCAGGAGTCGATATTTCTGGATTAGTGTGGAACACGTGCAAGCATTTTCCGAAAAAAAATACCGACGGAAAAATCTCCAATGCGCCAAGTCTTCGCATTAACATAACTTATTTGTTATTTATTAGCATAATTATACCGATGGCCGGTGGAGCAGACGAGTCCTGGAGTGGAGACCGTAGAAGCGCAGTATGGGACGCCCCCCAGCTAGATGGACCAACGACCTTTTAAAGGTGGCTGGGGTAGACTGGATACGGAAGGCGGAGGACAGGGTGTTGTGACGCAATCTGGGAGAGGTCTGTGGAATCTGCTTGGCAGAATTGATAATACCGTAACCGTAACCGTAATCAGCCTATAATGTTCCCACTGCTGGGACACAGGCCTCCTCTCAATGAGAGGGAGTGGGCCGTAATTCACCACGCGGGCCCAGTGCGGGTTGGTGGATGTCACATGTCTTCGAATTTTTGGTTCTAGGTCATGCCGGTTTCCTCACGATGTTTTCCTTCACCGTTTTGAGAGCAGTGGTGAGGAAATAATTTACACAAAGTAAAGCGCCTGTCTGGGTTCGAACCTATGACCGTAAAGACTCGTAAGTCATGTTCGCCATGCCATGTCATGTGACTACTACAGGCTATTACTGACGGTGATAATACATATAACTGTACATAGACACAGACATAAACACAATGCTTGTCTGTCACACGTGATCATATTTCACAGATTGACAGTTCACAATAACATTGAACTTAATTTGTATACGTCGCTCCGTCGAGCCATTCCGATTCTTCAATAAAAAGTGGACTCATAGCTTGAAGCACTGCCCGTAATTAAAAATAACGCAAGCCATGCAGAAATGCAGCAATGGACGATGAATATGTGCCTGCCGTTCAATGATTGTCAATTTTAAAACCATTTTCCTCAATGGCACAAAAGAGATTTCAAAATATTTAAAGGACTTTAAAAAACATATTTTTTTTTTATTATCAATGTAAGTTTATGTTTAACCCTTGAGCCGAGTGCTCATTGCTTGCTCAATGAAATCTCTAAACGGCTGGTTGACGCTTCCCGTGACCCAAGGACTGGCCTTTACCTTGACCAGACGCTAAGCATTGTCATACAACGTGGCAATGCCGCCAGTCTCTTGGGTACATTTAATTACCAGTCGACAGCGATGCGGAAGGAATATTTCGACGCAATATTTTAGTTTTTTAATAGTTTTAGTTACATTAGGATAATTTGTAGTTTATTTAGTAGGTATTAGAAGTTTGTAGGTACATATTAGATAATAAATACCCATTATATAACAAAAAAAAATGTTGATGTTAATATATTATACATATTATAAACCTTCCAGAATAAATACTCTAAATGATAAGGAAACCGCAACGAAATCCGTTGTCATTTCATCCACGCGGACGGATCTTCTGCCCCTGAAAGTTATATATACTTATATATAACTTTCTCTATGCTTCTGTTATATATATCTTCCTATGTGAGAGTCTTACTGGGAGGTCTAAAACCTCAGACAATAATGTATGCCTACAGTAACCAGTTACAATATAACCAATACCGTGACAGCAATAGCAAGCTGGTGACCCGCAAACACGCCACTCCGTCACAAAAGGGGCACGTAGAAATCTCTCCCGCCGTGCACGCATGACCTGCCTTTATATCTTGTTTACACTGTTTACCCATCTGAATAAAGATGGCGGTTGAAAAATACAGTGGGTGGTTTCAGAAACTAGTGTTCGATTTTCTGATAGTGACGTTTCAAGAAATCGAACACTGATTCCTCCGCCTATTAGGACGGAGAGGTAGGTAAGTAAGAGATTTTATTAAAAAACGTAGGTAGGTTATGTGGTAATTTTACTCATTCGAAAATAACTCTATCTTTTAATTTTATGGCGTAGGAGCGTCAAAACGATGTCGACACGTAGGTGCTGACAGTCCTTTAAAACTAAACGATTCAATTATAATAATCAGTCGACCAAAGGAGAAGGGGACTTCTGGGCCCAGCAGTTAACTAGTTGAAATGTGTATTTAAAAAACCGTTATATTTTTCTAAAGGAAATCACAAAGTATGGTACCATGTTTCTACCTAGAAAGCGAGAAAACTTAAATTAAGTTAATGAAACTAAATAATCGATTAAATAATAATTAAAAATTAAATTAAATTAAATTAAATAATTCCTGAATTACTACTAATCGATTATGAATAAATCGGTAAAATATGAGAATATGTATGAAAATCGAGTGACAAGTGCATATCAAGCTTTCGTGGAATCGATTGAATAGATTCATAGTGACTTTTTTTCTTCTGGCAACACTTGTGCCTGACATCCGTCAGTCACTGACTGACAGATGCACTAGTTTGTTTTCTTTCGTTCTGAGTGCGCAGGTATTTTCCTTGTTTTATTGTTTAACCCAACTTTAACCCCACAACCTCGGCTTTGCACATTATAGCGGACAATTTGACGGATCTTGCTACTCTAAATTACCATTACACATTCAAAGTATTTCGTAAATAACATAAAAAACTACAATGTTACCATATAACCTCAGTTTTACTATAATTCATATAACTTGGTTCCTGGATAGCCAAATTTCACCAAATTTTCAGTGAAGCCTTGTTATTATATCCTCTTACAAATAAGGCTAGTTTGATTCAGTTAACACCTGGGCCCAGGAATCTATGGAGTCTTTCCCTTCTCCTTTCGTTTTATATATTGCCACTGCTACTATAAAATTTAACGTAAAGCTCTTTATTTATCCACCACAACATAAACACGAACTGATTTAAAACAAAAATTCTGATGAAATATGCCAGGCATACAATTTTTACTGGATAAATTCCCGATTTAAGTCAAAAATTCCGATAATATTGCTTCCGACATTAATTTTTGAACAGAAAGCACATGAAAACATGTCTTCCGTTTCATAAATGCTTTATAGTGCGTAAAACAGCAAATGTTATGCATAAAACACTCTTTATAATACAGAAAGATTAAATGCATTACAATAATTAAAATACGCTTTAAATTATAACCTGATTTAATAAAATACTTAATTGTTATCGTTTGACAAAATTACATAAATAAAGTAAACTTTAGTGAAACGATGTAAATGTCAAATTTAAACAAACAATACGTTCATTATTTTCAAGTGAAGCTGTTGATTAATCAATAATTTATAATTACAAAAATTTTACACACATCACAAAGCTTTGTATACCTATGCTGCACTACAGTGAAATTGTTAATAAATATTTATGTCATTTGTAAATGTATGCTCATATTATAAGCATTATAAGTAAGGGCCCAAGTCTGCTATTTTTATAAATTCGTCATTCCAACACGATCCCATTGTCATTTCGCTAAAAGTTCGTAATCTGATAAATTCATAATGGTCGATCATTGGTCGGTCAATGGCACAGAACATATACGATACTCGTAACGAATTAAAAGCAATGACTGCACAATTACGTTCTAATGGTAGGTCACTGATCAAAGGAACTGTCAAAACTTTAGCAGATTACCGCCTAAGTCAGTCATTCATTTGTCGATAAGTACGATATTTACCATTCTATGCCATTTCTTTCAATGGATTGTCAGTGGTTGACCATTGGAAAGTCATAATGACACCATTATATTAGTAGATTACCAAACTTGTCAAAATCAACAATTATGAAATCAATGATAGACCATTCTGACACTATTGTAATAGCAGACTTGAGGCACACTTGAGGCCCAGGTAGGACACGCAATTTGGAGAATGACTTGTTTCCAATAATGATGGTATTTGTCTTAATAACTAGGCTAATGATGATGATGGCTAAGCGTTGACAAAATATAGGTATTATACTAAAAAAGAATCGTCAAAATCGACCTACTCTGTAAAAAGATATGAGTGATCAATGATCATACATAAAAATATATATACATAACTAGCACTTTGCCCGCGACTTCGTCCGCGTGTATTTCGTACTTTCCTCTAAAAATTTCGAATATGTATGTTTATGTTCTTTATCATTTATTTAGATTAATAAGTATTCGGGCCAATTTTTAAGTTTGTAGATCAAAGGAATCAGATTACACGCGTCAACTTGAAACCTCCACTTTTTTTTTAGTCGTTTAATAACAATATGAGTTTAATTAGACGAGCACAATTTTGACAAACAACTAAAAAGACACAACTGAACATAGTTTGATATCAAAACAAAACAATAATAGGTATAGTTTGATTTCACAGTTATTAAAGAACTCGTCAAAACATCGCTTGTTTCAAACAGTGCATTTAATCCTCTTCTTGATCTGTAGGTATAATTCGTGGTGAAATTCGAAAATCACAAGCTATCTGGCGCAAATCCAACTAATTGCCAATAAACACACATGCGGAACAGCAGAGAAGATACACATTTTTCCTGTCCGTAATATATACTTATCACGTCCTCACAGAATCTCTTCGCTTGATAGCTAATACCTGCTCCAAGCATTTTATCCGAGGAACGATCAAGACAGAGTAAATTATGATTTATAGAGGTGCGAGTAATACGGGATAGCCAGGGGTCGACACGAGGATCCAGCCTGCTTTGCCACGTTTGCATTTTGAGCATTTGCGAGGTACGGCGTGAACGGGAAATTATTCGGCATTCAATGCGTACCCGGCATTAGATCGACTTAACTGTTATATTCACTCTGTTGGCTTCTATTGGTGAATAGAAATGATTTCTTACACTTATTTTTGTTATTATTAAGATAAGGTAAAGAGATGAGTGTTTTTGCCATTTTGGTCGAATAAGACATCAATCTTGCAATAATTTACTGCAAGGGTCTTGCTGACTATGTTATAACAGCCGCTCGGGTCGATCGATCAGGTTAAGCTACGCTTGCTGCTGTTGGTCCGTGGATGGGTGAACATCTTTACATACCTAGACCCCTCCGTAGCTCGGAAAGCACGTTAAGCAGTTGGTCCCGGCTATCATTCGTGGATCTTTGGCAGTCGTTACGGGGCGTCAGATGCCTGAAAGCATGCTGACAACCAGTCTCACTAAGGGGTATCGTATTACCCAGACCCCAGTTACTGGTTTGTGGAGGTCAGATAGGCAGTCGCTTCATGACCAATACTGGTATTAATTTGTATCCGGTTAGACTGGAAGCCGACCCTATCATAGTTGGGAAAAGGCTAGGCAGATGATGAGATGAGGTAAGGAGATGAGTGTTTTTGCCATTTTTTTCGAATTCAAACTCAAACTCAAAGCATTTATTTAAATGAAACCAATTACAGGCACTTTTGAATTATCAAGGGGTCGGTCAGTCAGAAAGATGAAGCTAGTTATGTAGAATAAGACATCAATCTTGCAATAATTTACTGCGATTTCCAATCGCGTCAACAATTTAACCAATCCCACGTTCGCACGGACGTAGAAGTATCGCGGCGGAATTTTATCTCGCACTGAATTTTCAACTTTCAGTGTTGGGCAGAGCATTGAGAATCCAACAGAGCGCATTCCCAGCGTGTCAAAAAATCACACAGTTGGATTTTCAACCCTCGGCGCTAAGCAGTGCGTTGAAAATCTAATGCGTTGAAAAAAACGCACCTGCAGGTACTAACCTTGGTTAAAAACGCGCCCGAGCTAACCTTGGCTAAAAAGCGCTCGTGGTAACTTTGGCTAAGAAACGCGCCCGTGCTAACCTTGCCTAAAAAGCGCTCGTGGTAACTTTGGCTAAGAAACGCGCCCGTGCTAACCTTGGCTAAAAACGCGCCCGTGCTAACCCTGCCTAAAAAGCGCTCGTGGTAACTTTGGCTAAAAAAAACGCGCCCCTGCTAACCTTGGCTAAAAGGTGGCCTTTTTCCTGTAGAGATCTAATAACAAGTCAAAATTCTACAGTCATCGTTTATATTCTAATCTGATGTAGGTACAGAACTTATGGTGTAACTCAAAAAAGTATTTCCCTAACTAAATCAAATCAAAAGTCAGTTACACAAACTAGGCTGAGATTCAGCACTATTTGAACGTCAAAATTACATGAGACAGTCCCCCAAAACACCCGCACTTCACCACTTCCTAGTGCTTTAACTGGGAAGAAGTGGCACAACAAACTCCCCAGCATTAAAGCTGTCTATTCAGTTAGAAGAACTTGCTTCTATACAATAGTAAGTACTTCATTAACATTACGAAACAAAAAACATTAAATTATTAGCCATGTGTCAGCTAGCATACGCCAATATACCAACAAAAACAAATAAAAGTCATTTCTACCAATATTCTGCTATAACCCACGATAAATTACATCGATAAAAGAATATCCCTAAGCGCTGATGAATATGCATGGCTCTTTATATGTATACAGGCAGTGTCACTGCCAATATTGGGTAAGGCTTCGACCACATCGGCCCATCAATTATGTCGTTCGCGATCTAACCCTGTGTCCATCTGCGTACCATTTGTACACGTCAGGCCTACCTAGCCACGCACACCATACCAAAAATCCTGCCACACGATAAATGACTTTATTTTCTTACATGTTAAAGTTTATTTTCGTTGTGGATGGTCGTGGTAGATCAACCCGCGGGATCGTAATTCGACCATGGTGACAAAACAATCATTAATTAGATTAGACGCTCGGTATTCGGCAAATCATTGGCCGAACGCCGAACGTAGACGAAATGACAGGGCGTTTGTTTTGTAGGCTTCGGTAACAAAGGGAGTTATCGGGAACAGCACTATTCTTACTTCTATAGTACCTAATGTCGTGCGGAATATACTATAATATTATGTAGTACTATAATTTATGTAGTGTGTAGGTACATATTATTTAGAAGATCAAACAAAATTCTCTGTGCCGTACATCTGATATAATTATGTAGATGGTAGACAATATAGAAAATTAATTGCATTCCACAATGTGTACTTAGGTTGAAGGTCGACACTTAAAATATCGAAGGAGAAAGGAAGCTTTGAAAAACTAAGCTTATCTTATCAGTCTTCTGAACTAAATCTAATATTTTTTTTTTTTTTCAATGTTAACTTTACTGTACTAAGAAAATATTTCAGTCAGCACTTACGAGTATAATTAGTCGTTTAAACTATAAAAGCATCTTCTTATATTTTTTTTTATAAATTAATTATAAAACTTGTTGAATTTAGGAAAAGTCAACAAGTATTTTTATCTAAAACTGAAATTGATCAAAAATTAAAAACACTTTTTTTTTCGCGATTTTTAAGTACTTTTCAAGGGAAACTGCTGTTGAATTTCCCAGTTATATAATTTTATTCCAACGCAATCACGACTTTAACAAAATACACATGGATCATACGGCTTTAAAATTAAAATGTGGTTATAATTAATACTTACATAAGCACCCACTTACAATGAAGCTTTACTTACCCCATTAAACGAAACAAGCATAATACGCTGGTTTCGGTTCCTAAGGCATCTGTCGCACCGCCAGCGATTAACGAACTAGCAACGAGCAGCGAGTGCACGATGGCGACAAGCGATTACTGGCGATCGCGGTATCATCATTTCAGCCGAAAAACGTCCACTGCTGGACATAGGCCTCCCCCAAGCACCTCCACTTCGACCGGTTCTGTGCTTCTCGCATCCAACAGGTTCCTGCGGCGGTCGCGGTATGCGTGTGTGCAAAGCGTGAGTTCTGCCCGCCAAGCGAGCATCGCTGAGCGAGTGGTCTCTTTAATAGATCTTGTCGCTGCGACAAACGAGTACTCGCCGGCAGTGCGTACGGTCAGCGATCAACTTCTTCTTCTTTTTGTGTCGATGGTACTCTTCTTCGATGCTTTATATTGTTAGAGCCCAGTAGGTGGCCACGTTGACTGCGGCATCTGTTGCATTCTTCAGGTCATCTAAGGTGCAAGTGAACGGGCACTTAGGACACTCACGCAAATGTGGCATAGTCTGATTAGAGGCACCGAACTCACACTGGGTATTGCCCCCACTTCGACAAATTGTATCTGCTGCGGTCTACTTAGACCTACAATATTATGTATAAAATCGTTGATAGCAAGTCCGTTCCTCGTCAGCAGTGGGACTAGTGCCTAAGCATACGATAAAATATGAACCGCATAAACAAAACTTCCGCCTGCAAAATGTTAAGCTGCTATATGAAATTCAAGTGACTAAACAAATAGCTAATTTGTATGTACGGGACCCTTTACATTGTCTGTCCTACCTATGCTTGCTTAGGGTATGGACACAAAGACTGCGCCGCAAATGTTTCGTAGTGTACACACTGTCTAGTAAAAGAGAGTTATGTTTGTTTACTTGCTTGATAGTGGTGGCTGAATTCGGTTTGTTATGTGGGAAAGTAGGTGAAAAACGTGACCAAAAGTGGATATTTCCTCGCGGGCCGTGGTGTGAGAATACAAGTTTAGGTAGAAGTTATGTAAGGCTCCATTCAGGGCACTATCCATCAACAAAATTTGCTCTCCTAATGCGAAAGGTCGCATCACCTTAATGTGAAATACGCAACAAAATTTGAGATGAACCACATTTGTTGATGGAGTGTGATAAGAGCAATAATGAAAAGGAATCATTGATGCAACCCCTAGATCGGCGATAGCAAAGAGGTTGAGTGGCCTATTCAATGATTCTATTTCTGTTACATAGTACTTGTGTGAGGGGTCCGTGGCTAAATAATAACAGCCGCACAGGTCGATCGATCAGGGTAAGCTACGCTTGAAGCGGTTGGTCTGTGGATCGGTGACCATCTTTACATATCGAGACCCCTCTGTGATTCGGAAAGCACGTTAAGCCGTTGGTCCCGGCTGTCATTCGTGAATCTTTGACAGTCTTTACGGGTAGTCAGAAACCCGAAAGTCTGACAACCAGTCTTACCAAGGGGTTTTACCCAGTAACTGGGTTGTGGAGGTCAGATAGGCAGTCGCTTCATGTAAAATACTGGTATTCAGCTGAATCCGGTTAGACTGGAAGCCGACACCACCATAGTTGGGAAAGGGCTAGGCAGATAATGAGTACTTGTGTGTTATGTAGTCATCTAAATTAAAGTTAAATCGAAGATATCCGTAAGTAAGACACACCAAAAGTATCCACTTTTTTTTAGTCTATTATAAAAAAGGGTTTTAATCCATATAAAAACCCTTTTTTATAATAGACTAAAAAAAAGTGGATACTTTTGGTAGTGTTACAGGTGGCGTTAAACGAAGAATGTAATGGTAGAATTATATCGAATCATAGGCAAACATGAATTTAACTTAATTAATGTGAAAAACTTTTATAAGGGAAGCCAACTCCGATATGGTATTCATTTTGATTAGGTAAGTATTGAATCTTTGTATGAAATAAATTATCTTTCAAGAAATTTTAATTGAACTGCCTCGACCTGAATGAATAATTAAACGTAAAATGGCTGTACATTGGTGCGTGACGTCATTCTACTGACACAATGTGCTACCAAAATGATCAAATTCGTAATTATGTAAACCAACACAGGCCTTTATTTCATGGAAATTCATAATCCACAAAATATAGAGCCGGGTTTGATTAAACAAACGATGCAAATACAACCCTCTCAATTTCTCAAAGCTTCCGCATATTGATGGAAAAACATGGTTTAAATTCAGCATGAGCCAAATCAGGGTTGCCTGATTTAAATCAAAAGACCCAATAACAACAGTTAAGAGGAACTACAATTTATATGAAACAAGCACGGACAGGCCAAATAGCCGAACACAGCATAAAGTTAGACTTCGGCTGCCGCCAGTAAAACTAAAATTATTTAAGAAAAATGTATACTGCATGTCGATTTATTATTTACAATCATTTACCAAATAGTTTGCAAGACTTACCGCTGACAATGTTTCAAAAAATACTTTTCAAACTATTACTATCTAAAAGATATTATACCATTAAGGACTATTTAGAGGACAAGTCAATAGAACCTGTAATTTGTAAGCTAGATTAATTTATTGACATCGCTGATTGTAACATTTGCACGCCATAACATGGCGGCAGGACATGCTGAAACAAATTCACTGTAACACCCTATGTATGTACCATATTCTAGCAAATAAATATTTTAATTTGATTTGATTTGATCATGGTAACAAATTACAACATTGGAAAAATCAACATATTTATAAGTAAAAAAAAAAATTACAACATTATCGTCAAAGTGAAATCATTTATTTCAAGTGGGCCATTAAAAAGCACTTTTGAACGTCATTAAAAGAAAATGGAATTGATTCTAGTTGATTCTAGTTCCAAAAGGTAGTTTCGTATGGAGAAGAATAGGCAAGAAACTCTATAATTACTCTTTTATAATGTTTTACAATATTTTGCATACATTAATAATTTTAAGATAATGTGTGAAGTATGGTGAAGACGATGCATCTACACATGAACAACTCATCATAATCATTATGAACAACTTTTACTATGGGACCAAACCTGAAATCGCGAAAAAAAAATCAGCTGTTCCCTACATTTATGTTCATATACCTATAACTCGTCAAAATGTAGGCAACAGCTGATTTTTTTTTTGGTTTGGTTTGTAATGATGACTACAATGACCTCTTAAGAGGTTGTTAATGTTTTACCAATAATCCTGTATTTACAACACTCCAGTAGTTTGCCATTATATTTTTCAACCCTGGGGCGGAATTCAGAAATGGAACAAAACCGATGAGTTAGTAATAAAAGTGTCCAAAAGAAATATATTTACTTACGTTCTCATCTTGACATAGGAGACGTCACTTGTGGGATTTATCGGCCAAACAATAGAGCCCAATTCGATTACAAGTTACTTGTAGACTGGATTTATTTGAAGATATATCTAAAGAGCTTCTTGATTGTTTTATAACTTCATCATCATCTTATTCATTTCAGCCAAAAGACGTCCACTGCTGGTCATAGGCCTCCCCAAGTACCTCCACTTCGACCGGTTCTGTGCTTCTTGTATCCAACGGGTACCTGCGGCCTTCACAAGGTCGTCGGACCACCTTGTGGGAGGCCTTCCAACGCTACGTCTTCCGGTAAGCGGTCGCCACTCCAGAACCTTTCGGCTCCATCGGCCATCTGTTCTGCGAGCAAAATTATAACTTCATACCAGTATTTATTTGCACAGAAACACGTGCATACGAAAAGATAACTAACTCGAATAATAAAGAAAAACAAAATAGACCTTCACGAGCACAAAACAGAAACGGCTTCTACCCAGCATGATGATGTGCTATAGCCACCGACAGCACAGCGCAGATTTTCAGTTGTTACCTGAAAAGGACGTACGGAAACCAAAACATTTATTACACAAGAATATTCAGTGTTTTGTGTTTAATAGAGATTGTGCAGACGTGTAGCAAGGGGCTCGTGGCTAAGTTATAACAGCTGCACGGGTCGATCGATCAGGTTAAGCTACGCTTACCTCATACCATGGATGGGTGACCATCTTTACGTACAGAAACCTCTCCGTGCCTCGGAAATAACGTGAAGCCGTTGGTCCCGGCTGTCATTCCTAGATCTTTGACAGTCGTTGCAGGTAGTCCGAAGCCCAAGTCTGACAAACAGTCATACCAAAGGTTATCGTGTTACCCAGTGCCTGGGCTGTGGAGGTCAGATAGGCAATCACTCCACCTAAAATACTGGTATTCAGCTGCATTCGGTTAGACTGGAAGCCGACCCCCAAATAGTTGGGAAAAGACTAGGCAGATGATGTCAGAAATGTAGCATATCACATAGAGTCTATTCGATTCCATTCTACGTTCTACGGGGTAAGCCATATTCCTTTACATAAAGGATAATCCATTTACCTTGCACAGGCCAGATACCGGGCTATTTTAATTCGTTTTCCAATGGGTGAAGATCCTATAGGCGTTGACCCGAAAACTTAACAACTTTGATATTGTGTCAAATGTCTCGAAGTCTCCTAAAGATCGGTAACAATAGAAAAAGTAACTGTGTCTCATTAGTGACAGTTGAGCTCGTAAGATGTTGTAACAATCGTTTTTTTTTTCTAAATAAATTCATTGAACATATAGATTTTCTGGCACTTAATATTTGACAGAGCCCCTTCACATATAGGTACTGAGGATACCCACAGTGTAGTTTTTCTGTAAAGATCCATGAGGGATAATTCACTCTCTCACCTGCCGCGTAAATTGAGCAAACCTTTAGCAACTCATCATCTGCTTAATCTTTTCTATTTTATATGGAGCGACTGCCTATCTGACCTACACAACCCAGTTACTGGATAATACGATTCCCCTTGGTAAGACTGGTTGTCAGACTTTCGGGCTTCTGACGACCCGTAATGTCTCTGAAAGATCCACGAATGACTTTTGCAACTATATACCAATAAGTTCGTTATCATTTCATATACCTGTGTGGTGTTGGAAGTACCAAGCATAGACGCCAGAGAACATTCTAGCCACATTAATCATATCCTAACTGGCACACGTAGGAAACACAAATAATAATTATTCATATTCGTATTACACAAGTATTACACGCTGTGTAGTTACCATTTGTAGTACAACGCGGCAACGTATCTTTTCAAAAAAATAATTATTCTATATCTTTGCATTTTTATGCATTCTTTGAAGAATAATCTGTAAAAAAAATTACGCTTATACAAAAGGTACTAAAGCTGCTTACGATTTTTTTCAATTCTGCAATACGAAAGAAATAGATAAGAAATAAGCACACAGTGGGTATTTATTGACCAGATGTTTGTACGTAAACGAAGCAAAAAGAGAATGTAAGGATCAGTTCAGTAGTTTCTACCTACCCCCTTAGGAAGAAGCCGTGAGTTTATATATGTGTGTAGGTATTGATTGTTTTCAAGACGCAACTTCGCCAAACGCAACAAAAATATACATATTTATGCATGCATGAAGAAGCCTCCTCGTGTAGCGCAGTTTGTTACCCCAGTTACTCAACTACTCAACTGAATCGAGCGCTAGGCGCATCCTGGACAGTCACACCCAACACCTTATTTGACTAGCCAATTCTTCGCTTGCGGTGGTAGGGCTAACGCCCGCCTGTTTTGCGACCACCCTCCCACCGGAGTCCGGCGTCAAGCAGCCTGCTGTGTTTCGTCGATGCGTGGGAGTTCCAGTGTCTTAGGCATCTTCTGGGCACGCTCGTTCCATCATAGACCTAGGAAAGCGATGGTTGTCGCTTTCCATCAGGCGTGATCGCGGTCAAGAACGGGCCTATTCAGTTTTTTTTTTTGTTTTATATGAAATAGGTCCCGCGCAGCAAAACATTGTAGGTAATGAAATGACACGACTGGGTATAAAAAAATCCAACCGGCGTAATATGATTTACGCGAGGCTAACTTTCCCAAAAGGCAGACAAAAATAGTACATAAGTAGAACTGTGTAGTATTTGGTGACGCAGCTACCGCGGCAACACAAAAACACGATAGTTTTATTTGACAAAACCCGCCTGGTAACTCAATATCTGTCAGCGAAACTAGTATTTCCCAGGCGGAGGTGGGGAAATAAAATAAAACTCACAATGGCGCGCCAACAGCATTTTAGGCGTAATGCACAAGTAGCCGTAACGTTAGCACGCGAGTACGCCGGGCGGCGTATTGCCATTGTGTATATCAGTACAGACACCCATAGTCTGTACTCGATCACTTTATGCTCTTAAAAATAACAAATACTCTAAAGCAAACTACGTATGACTACAGACCAGTCTGTATAAGTATACAGTTTGCTTGCATATTTTTAAAGCAAACTACGTATGACTACAGACCAGTCTGTATAAGTATTTATACGGTTTGTTCGCATATGTCTAAAGCAAAATGTGACCGTGTTATTGTTTGTATTGTAGGGTATGTGGGGTCATAAGACTTTAATTATATGTTGCAGTGTACTACGTAACAATATTGAACATAACTATGTTGTACGTGTTTATATTCTCTGAGGGAAGCTTCGTGCGACCCCCTCCATAGAAAAGGATACAACATTTTTCTTCTAAAGATTTTCCGATCTCTATACTATTTAAGTATGTTTATCAACATAATTAAAAACTAGGTTTAAACGTTTTATTCTCTATATAAAACGTATAAGCCTAGGTATTTATTATGAAAATAACATTCTTAAACTTCTTCTTCTGTACATACCACGGCAGCCAAATTGTCTGTACTCGTATGTGTTTTGCTCTCACGGATTAGAGCAAAGTGTATTTTATTTCAGTCTGTCTCTGTACTGATATGCAGTATGCTCTCTAGCTACAAGAGCATATTGCGTGCGATTACAGAGCAACCCCTGTCTGTGCTAGTATACATTATGGCAATACGCCGCCGGGCGTATGAACAGTCAACAAAAGAGATAAGTATGCAGAATCGTCGGATATAGTTGAAGTTTAGTAAGAAACCGATGAATGTTGTTGACTGAAATTTAATTTGACAAATAAGCTGTTTGTTTTCTATTAATAAAATTACATTTTATTCGAAAACATCCATCGGTTTCATACTGAACTTCAACTACATTCGACGATCCTGCATACTTATCTCTTTTGTTGACTTTACTCGCCAGTATACGCGAGCCTTTATATGTTTGAGAACATTTCCTACGTTTCGTACGTGGTTTTCAAAGCAAGAAAAATGCTTTGTAATAATCTTTTTAATATCAAATTCTCGTTACTTTTATTACATGCAGAGTCGAATTCGTGGATTCAATAAAGATCTAATATTCGAAATTGCATTTCACATTTGGCGGACGGAAACTCAATTACCTTCTTACCTACCTACTGTTATTAATTTAAAAGTATAGGGAGGAAATTCCCGCAAATTATAAGGAAGTTGTATTGTCATTTGTGGCGTGGGTGGCGGAAATTTCCGTAGGTACCCGCCCGTCTCTTAAAAATTCAAAAGTAATTATCTCAAGTTAACAAAGTAAGGTACCAATTTGCTTTGACAAAGTAGCATTTGTTATAAACGAAAACCAGAAAATAAAATCAAACGTCATTTCTTATTACGTGACAGTTAGTTTACCGAAAAAGTTACGCGACTCAACCGATGCGACGTGTAAAACCACATCCCTACTACCGCATAGCACTATTCTCCGGTTCAGTTTACATGTCAATGTGGCCACCGCGCTCCCTAGTTAACGGAAGCGCATATACTGCTGAAATCAAATAATATTTTTTTATTAAACCGAAATATTTTCTATCGGAATAGCTATTTTTTTAACAGATTTCTGTTCGATCGTTATTGCCTGCCAGTATTTATTTTGAATTTGGTAATAGACTGTATTTTTTTAGCTACTGCAAAATGCGTAACTAGCACATATAAAATCAACGGCAGTATGTAAAAAATTACATCACGACTGCATTCCCTCTTATAATACAGGTATACCCAGAATATATTCTGTACAGATTTTGCAACATAAACTATAAATGTATTTTCTAAACCAAATATCAAACTGTATTTCAAACTCTGTATGTTTTTGGATAAATAAAGATTTATTATTATTTCCTTTATTTCATTAAATCACATATAAATTATATTTTTAAATATTAGAATATAAAAAATATAAAAACATTTATATGTTGCAGTGTACTACGTAACAATATTGAACATAACTATGTTGTACGTGTTTATATTCTCTGAGGGAAGCTTCGTGCGACCCCCTCCATAGAAAAGGATACAACATTTTTCTTCTAAAGATTTTCCGATCTCTATACTATTTAAGTATGTTTATCAACATCATTTTTATTATTATTATTATTATTATTCCCAAAGGGTTAAGTAGAGGTGGAGCGAGCCTATTGCCATTATATCACACTAATATTATAAAGGCGAATGTTTGTCAGTGTGTGGGGGTGTGTGTGTGTGTTTATATGTTTGTTACTTCTTCACGCTCAAAGGGTTAGACCAATTTTGATAAAATTTTGTATGGAGGTAGCTGACACCCTGGATTAACATATAGGCTACTTTTTATCCCGATATTCCCACGGGATCGACATTTACGCGGGTGAAATCACGGGGCGCAGCTAGTAAAATAATAAAATAAAGCCTTGTACTTCCACATCCTTATATTACATTGCAAATGTTGTTAGTAGTTTGATTTATTTTCTAGATATTATTACAGATTAGTTAATTGGTACCTAGGATATGGACCCCACCTCGGGTGAAGGCCTCATCTAACTTCTTACATGTGTCTCTATCTTTGCCAACAGTCTGCTCGTCTCTCCCTGCTATTTCTATTATGTCATCAGCCCACCTTCTTTTCACTTCTTCTTCTTGTAATTCTGAATGTCCAGCTGCTGTCTGTATAACAATTTTTTTTTATTAGAAATGGGTTTGCTCTTGACCCTTAGGTCAGAGGTGACAGAGGCAAAGTCGACGATGGAGTGAGCATACCCAGAAGAAGCCTGTTCACTCTCACTTTGAAGAGATTCGGTTTGTATGCACTCGGAAACACAGACGCAGGATGGGGATGTTATACGACCGGCTCATAGCCATTTCACTTTTAGGGCTTGTGTGAGTGCATCAATTATCAACGTTTTATGTCTAATATCCTGAAATTTATCTTTATGTTATTTCCATATTTAAATGCTTCTGTCCATCGCACCAGTATTTGTTTGTTTTTGTGTACTTTTTTGTGTGTTCTGCCTGTCTATTCTGTAAAAACTCAACTCACCTAAGTTTTCACGTTGAAATTTTTACATAATAGCACCGCTGATCTTTTGTTTAGCTCTTGTCGTGAATGCCTATGTTTCACAACCGTTTGACATACCTATATATTGCCATTATCCGGCCACAATTGCGTTAAAGTAAAAGCATTTTTTCTTCGTTAGCCTATATTGTGTCCCACTGCTGGGCAAAGGCCTCCCCTTTGCGAGCGATCTCTGGCCATGTTGGCCCTGCAAACCTCGTTAGATCGTTAAGTTAAAGCATATTAAGAATATTTATAAATCCGTGCAAAATTATACACATTGTCGCGTATCTCGGAAACATATTACACGACTACACCGCGTAATGTGCAGCGCGCCCCGTATTTTACGCGACGACCACGTGTTGTCAGCGAACACAAACCAGCGGCGGCGGCGGCGGTGTGAACACGCTTAACGTTCCAAACGAATGGCCTCTAAAAACACGTGGCTCATTAACCGTAGCGCGCTGAAAATTAATTGTGTTATAACGTAACATAATATAGGCGTGTCATCGGCTTCCCTTGCAAAATGGGTGCGCTCTCACCGCGCAAGTTGTCCCATTTCAATTAACACGATACGACTAATTTGGTCCCCGGCACCGCTCTCCGGTGATATACGTCCCTTATCCCAACCTAATTAGTTTGGCGGTAGCTCATACGAACCCTGCGTTAATAATTTCTAATTTAAAGCTAGTCTGCCCTATGGTGGGACGAAGTTCCGCTCAGCTGTCGAGTGCTATGAATTAATCAGGGAACTTTTCGAGTTGGTCAAGCTTCTTGGTCCTTGACAGGAGTGGGGGAGTGGGGTTGAACTGTGTTCGATGTAAGTTAGTTAATACTTGCTCTAAAGTAGTGGGTATTTGACTAGTTTACTTCATAAGAAATGATCATTAATGTACAGTCAACCAAAGAGATAAGTATGCAGGATCTTCGGATATAGTTGAAGTTTAGTAAGAAACCGATGGATGTTCTCGAATAAAATTTTATTTTATTCATAGAAAACAAAGAGCTCATTTATCACATTAAATTTCAGTCGAAAACATCCATCGGTTTCTTACTAAATTTCAACTATATCCGACGGTCCTGCATACTGATCTCTTTTGTTGATTGTACATTTACCCCGAAGTAACGGTTGAAAGGTACGCCGCCACACTAAGTGCTTGTACAACTTCGCGTCTTACTCTCTGTTCGAAGTTTTAAGAGGAACTGATATAACTGTTTTTAACATTATTGAAAATAATGTATTTTATTTTAAATCTATAATACTTGTATTTATTCAATTAAACATCTAAAATTTCTTTTAAAAGTTCATAATCATAATCATATTCGTTTTTTGCTTAGGAAAGTAGGTACCTACATAAAATAAAGGTGTTTACAAAACATTGTGATCCCTGTACAATCTTACCTTAAATTAGGCATGGAACCATTGAAAATAACATTTTAATAATAAAAAAACTGGCCAAGTGCAAGTCGGACTCGCACACGAAGGGTTCCGTACCACAAGGAAAAACGCCGAAAAAAAACACGTTTGTTGTATGGCAGCCTTTAATAATAATTGTATTCTGTTTTTAGTATTTGTTGTTAAAGCGGCAACAGAAATACATCATCTGTGAAAATTTCAACTGTCTATCTATCGCAGTTCTTGAGATACAGCCTGGCGACAGACAGACGGACAGACAGACAGCGTAATCTTAGTAATTGGGTCCCGTTTTTACCCTTTGGGTACGGAACCCTAAAAATACGTCAGACAAATTAAAATTTACAATTATTTTTTTTTAATACAATTTAAACTAAGCATTATAAATACCTATTAAGGAAACAGTAGACATTATCGTTAGGAAAATAAGCAAGAAAAAAACGTAACAAAAATATCCTCATCCACATTGTAATACGTGTAAATCCATAACACGAACCCCGTAATAATGTACCTAAGCCTATGAATGATACGATATAGTCCTTACATATATAAAAATAAAAGGCACTAGAGTTCCCTGAGAACCGAGACATCTGGGCGAATTGTCCCCGCGCCGAGAAATCTTAGTCGGGATTGTTTACCGCGACACTTATTATCTCTACCTTTTGTCTATGTTCTGCGCTTTGTTTCGCTTTCATTTAATTAGGATTTCTAGTAGGTATTGTTGTATCACACGAAATAAAATAAGAAAAAGTAGGTTTGCTGCAAAAAGAAAAAAACGTCAGAAAGAACGATGACCGAAAACGCAGTAATATCGCGAGCAGGCGATGCGATGCGACGGGGTAGCTCGGGGGAACAAGAAATTTCACGCGGACGAAGTCGCGGGAAGAAGCTAGTAGGTATCTTAAAAAACCGGGCAAGAGCGTGTCGGACTCGTGCACCGGGGGTTCCGTACCATCATATGTTTTTAAATTCTCACCGGCGAGCTACTTACTAGATCTCGGTCAAACCAATTTTCGGTGGAAGTTTACATGATAATGTACATCATGTATTTTTTTTAGTTTTATCATTCTCTTATTTTAGAAGTTACAGGGTTACACACACACACATTTTAACAATTTGGAAGTGTTTAGAAAAAAATGATATTAGAAACCGCAATATCATTTTTGAAGACCTATCCATAGATACTCCACACGTACGGGTTTGATGAAAAAAAAAATTTTGTTTCAGTTCTAAGTATGGGGAACCCCCATAGTTTATTGTTTTTTTTCTATTTTTTGTGAAAATCTTAATGCTGTTCACAGAATACATCTACTTACCAAGTTTCAACAACGTAGTTCTTATAGTTTCGGAAAAAAGTGGCTGTGACATACAGACATGACGAATCCATAAGGGTTCCGTTTTTGTCATTTGGCTACGGAACCCTAAAAAACGCCGATCTGGGGGTCTAAGAAGGCCAATCATAAAGGATAACAATATTATGAATCATAATATGCCGAAGACAGTCCGTGTTTTTCTTTTTTTCGCTGCACTACGTAGGTATAATCAAAGAGATTGGGATTGGATTTGGAATGGATTGATTGGTATTTTAACACAGACAAAAAAAATAACTGAAAAATGCTTCACCAATGGGATTTGATACGATCAACTTAACAGTTAACTGTCCATTATGATTAAAAATGTTATCCTTTTATGATTCTGCCAAAGTGGCCTTTTTAGACCCCCAGGTATATTTGACATTTAAAGACAAAAACAGCTTTCATATTATTACCAGCCAGCAATAATTATAAAAAGGTTGTACTTGCATAAATACTCCAGTAGGAAAATTTCACCTTTAACAAAACCCACATGAAGACTTGGAGTGGGAGTGCTCGTCTCCTGTCATATTAGGTTCTAAACCCGTCAGTGATGAAGTAAGGGTACTTATCCAATTAATTTGTCTGCCTATTCCTTCGTTCATTAAAGGCATTACGTTGTAAATTGTGTAAAACTTAGTTTTAGTTTACTTGAACGAAACTTTCTGAAGATAACGTGGTTTTAACATTAATTAAAACCATGTAATACAAAATATAATCTACACAATTAAAATAATTAATAACAATTACCTTTTTTTACCAAGGACCTTTTTTTCGTTTTATTATTTAAGGTGAACAGCATTAAACTTAATTTGTGATTACTATTTGGTTAACAATACCATACCTACAGTTCGTGTTGAATACTGTTTTAATTTTTTTTTTTAATTTTAAATTGTTTTTTATCGAGGGTGGTTTATTTCGAGCCAATTTTTACGCTAAGTATTTATTTTGTTTGAAAAATTCTGATTTATATTTTTTTTGTAAAATTGTTGATTTTATCATTTTAAAAGACTGATAACAACTTGTAATAACCGATGTACAAACGCCAGCACATCAAGTTACTACAATCTGTCAAATTTCTTTAATAGATTTTCAACTTTATTGCCATAGCATAAAGTTCAAAGTTGATTAGGAAAATTTTACAGTTTCGGGTAGCTTGATGTGCTGGCTTCTGTACTATTTAGGGCGAATTCCACCAAACTTTTATACCTAGAATAAGTCTGATACTGAGAATATTTTGACGTGACAACGTCTTAAATTAGGTTGCGGCTGGGAGTCACTTATGAAAAAGTGTAACGCTCGGTAACGTTACGATGAGTCACCGAACGAGAGAGAGGCCCGCCGAATGCCTTGCGTCTCTCTCCCACTCAACTATTCTACCGAGAAAAAGACGTTGTCACGTAAAATCTTCGCCCGTAAAACCGACTTTACAGGCAACCATTTTTTTTTTTTTTTTTGACAGTTTTTTCATACTAGAGCTGTCAGATGACAATTTTATTCCACGGATAAAAGATACCTGACTTTGGTAAATTAGTCCATAATGTGATAACCTAATCGCGGCTCTGTATACAGACCATTTAAGGATTCTTATATAGTCTGATTAGATAGACTCCTAAAATGGTAAATAAGGGTCAGTTCACACCGAGACGCGACGCGACTAAAAGGTACACAATTCAGTGTCTACTTACTACGTCGAGCTACGCAGCGCGGCGTAGTAGATAAGGTCTGTAATTGTATTTCTATCTTGAAAACTGCGCGTCGCGTCGCGTCTCGGTGTGAACTGACCCTTAGACTTAAAAAAGTCACAAGTATTTTTAAATTATAGCTCTACTATTTATTTAATGAACTACCTGTAGGTAGGTACTTACATTTTGAGTCCAAAAATAATTTTTTGCTTTTATCAGAAAACATTTTTTACAGACGTCGATTATTTCGAAGAATTCGTGCCCCACTACAAGAACTCGCAGAGATATACGAGAGTTGCGAACAGCCGAAGTGGATCAATTATTCCTATAATCGTCTAATTATTCATGAAAAAAAAAAAACCTACACTAACGCTGGCATCACACCACCGCTCCACAACTAAACTTACATAATTAATAGCGATGGCTGTCAGCAGTCCGAATATTAGCGTAAGCTGGTATTATCGAACTTCGTCAATTTATTACAGGCCCCAACTTTGATATGATCGATCTAAAAACATGGGACGGGGATTGTGACTGATTCTGTTACATTACTAGCTTCTGCCCGCGGCATCGCCCGCGCGGATGCTGGGAATTATCCCACGAGAAAGTGCTACCGAGACAAAAAGTAGCCTATTTATTATGTTATTCCGATGTCATCTATCTCTTGGCCATTTTATCGAAATCCGTTCAATGTTTTGGCGTGAAAAGGTAAGTATATATTATTTATTGGGTTTAATTTATACTGGATTTCATTGGTTTTAATTTTTTTGCGCGGAACTCTTATTGTTTTTCTAAAATAAAAGTAGCCTAAGTTACTCCTTATAATAATCAGCTATCTGTTTTTGAAAATCCTGTCAAAATCGGTCCAGCCGTTTCGGAGATTAGCGGAACAAACAGATAGACCATTTTTTTTTCATAGTTTTTGTTATAGATATGTACCACAATACTTACATATGCATTTAGTAAAATGCTGTTTTTTTGACATTATAAACAAGCACTTCAATTTTATTTATCCATACTAATATTATAAATTTCAAAGTCAAACTCTGTCTGTATGTTACCTTTTCACGCCTAAACCACTGAACGGATTTCGATAAAATTTGGCAGAGAGATTTCATTCCGGGGAAGGACATAGAATAGTTTTTATTCTGATATTCCCACGGTATCGACACTTATGCGGGTGAAACCGCGGAGTGCTGCTAGTTTGTAGATAAAGATAAGTAGACTATACGGCTTCCTGTAGGTACATGACGCCGGAAGTTCACCGGGCGCCGGACCGCAAGGTTGTATATACGAATAAATATCGCATCAATGCGGTGCACATGCGGTTCCGGCGCCGCGCCGGTGCGGCGGCGGTGCTGTACATGCACGATATTCATTCGTATACACAAAGGAGGATGTACAGGAGGCCTAAGTGTTATGCGATGTATCCAAATGGACTGAATGGACAAGTCGTTGAGCTCCTTAAGTTCTGAGTTGAACTACACGATTACGGACACATGAATACACTGACTGGATACCATTCAAATCTATGTGGTTTTTTGCTCAAAAAACGATTTCAGACACTTATCTACTTGGTCCTCTTATGATCTGACCAAGATTAAGTAAGTCTGGAATTTAAAAGAGACTGTGACCTCGGAGTTTGTTTCGGTGTTTTTTCTCAGAGATAGGAAAAACTGACACCCTCATCTAGTTTTTAAAATAACAGTGTTTGTACAAGCCTACTTACAGAAATAAAATCATTTATCACTTTATCTTTTATCGTTATTGTTCAGCCTGCTCATGAAATTCATGAAACATTGGCCATAATATTTATAACCAGTGTCATACAGTCATAATAAACGATGCAAATTCTGACGTATAAACGTAGATACCTATTTGATTTGATGAGGTGACTGTACGCATTATTGTACACAACAGATTCGAATATTTATGTCAGGGCCAAGCTTCCCACCCAGTAAAAGTATCAAGAAAGTTAGTAGGCAATCAAAACACAGGCCTATTCAATATGCAAGGCAGCAGTTAGGAATTAAAGCAAGACACTTGTAATGTATTTAAAATGCAAAGCATTCTTAATGTATTCTGTAAATAAATCTCATCTAAAACTAATCAGATAGTGGTTCTACAGACGTTAATCTCTGAAACCACTCGGTGATTTGAATAATTCCGTCAGACTTGGAACTCGTGTAGGGCTATAAATATAAAAGTAAATCGCACTGAATACGAAGTGGAGTGGTTTACCTGTAATACACGAAAACGGTAATTTAAATCAGGGTCATTGATTCTATATGAAAAGCTGAAGCAGTATGTAAATGCTTCTGAAACCCACTTTGACTAATTACGTGTTTCTACGTGAGCTATCACTTTATTCATATTTCGATATGGTATTCATACATAATAGAGAGCAATGGTGGCGCTGTGGTAACGGCCGCAACTTACGAGTCTAGTCGTTAATTTTCGTAGATTCGAACCCAGACAGGCGCTTTACTTTGTGTAAATTCTTTCATCACCACTGCTCTCAAAACGGTGAAGGAAGATAGCTTTTAGCGATAAGACCGCCCATTGTGTCACCCTTTGTACAGTTTCTATATTTTTGTCTGTAATTTATATGGTGTACATAATAAAGAGTATTCTATTCTCTAAGAAAAACATCGTGTGGAAACCGGCATCGGCATGTCCTAGAACCAAAAATTCGAAGACATGTGACATCTACCAACCCGCACTGGTCCCGCGTGGTGGATTACAGCACACTCCCTTTCAAAGGGAAAGGTGGGGGAAGCCTGTGTCAGCAGTCGGAACATTACAGGATGATTATGTACGAGTATATACCTTATACATACATATATACACACTACTACAATTTTAAAACCCGCATGCTAGAACATTTTTTTAATTGAAGTATTTATTTGCTCTCATGCAAATTACACAATTTACAATAGATTAACTGTTAGTTTTTGTACATGAACCCTGTCAGGGCACTGCAGAACACAATAAAGATTTGCTGTTGAGTTATTGAACATTAACATAAATTGAATTAAAACTTATGAAAACACAGTATGGACAAGGTATTAGGTACAGTACCGAAAATCGAGCTGAATGGCGTGCAATAGGAGACGCGTATCTAGCAGTGGAATGCCATAGACTAATAGCTTATTTTTAATCTTATATTTTTTTGAATTGTTTCTTCATTTGTGTCTTTTTTTTTACCTTGTTCTCACATATAGAAGCAACAAGAATAATGTACCCAGGATTTTGTAATATCTTGATTTAAAAGAGTGTCCACTGTCCATAGAGTTTCTTGCCCGTTCTTCTCCATAGAGATCTACATTTTGGAATGGGCAACTAGTTTCAACTTTCTGACTAACTGACAGACTATTTAATTTTGACAATTCAAAAGTACCTGTACGTGTACATGGTTTAATTGAAATAAATGCTATTAGTTTGAGTTTGAGATTTGATGATGAATCAATGTGGAAAGTCATGAATTTCAATTTTAGGCTGAGACCGCTGAATAAATGAGACCGTTTCCAGACAGAATATTTTACCAACTCAACCTACTTTCACAATCAAAAAGACTACCCTTAAAAATCTTATTACGAATACCTAACCAAATTAAATATACAAAACAAAGGCTCCAATCTAGCAAAAGGGACATCGCAAAAAGGGACACACTCACAATTTGTGAGAGATTAACAGTTTCCATCGATCGGTCGGCACCGGCCGTTTTGAATCCAATCTGTGCAAATTGTACCGATCTGTTTCGACAAAGTTACCAGTCCTCAATCGACGGAGGGTGGATTGTTCTCTGATGAGATTGTATTGTAACAGCTAAGCATATTACGGTCTAATCATTGTTGGTTTTATTTCCAACTAGCTTTTGCCTGCGACTTCGTCCGCGTATTCTTGTTCTCGACCCACCCCGTATCGCCTGCCCGCACTGTTAGTATGCATATACACAAGCGTGACGCGTCGACGCGTCGACTACATATAGGCAACTGCAACCGTCGACGCGTGTCTGCGACAGCCGTCAACTCCTGGCGTGCCGTCGACGCGTATCAGTACTTTGTTTTCTTTAGCATTTTTTCTGACTTTCTTTTTGTTTGCTCGGCTCCTTAGGATCCTAGCGAAATGTTAAATAGCCTGTAACCTTCCTCAAAAATGGGCTATCAAATATTAAAATATTTTTTCAAATACGACGTGTAGTTCCAGGGTTTAGCGCGTTCAAACAATCAAACTCTGCACCATTATTATTAGTATAGATGTCTATGAAAATTACCTGCTTGGTTTTCCTTCTACATATTTCATTCTAGAATACATATACCTACTACATATCAGGGCAGAACCTAAGCTAGTTCTCATTTCTTGTAGCAGGCGTTGATTTTATTAACTAATTTTGTAAATGCAGCAGTATGTAGTAAACTGCAGTGCTATTCTTTAAAAATCGCACCGTGATTTGGGCGAAGTGATCTTAAAGAGAGCTGTCGTTAGTGTCGATCTCTAGTATCAGCCGATCAATTCTGTAAAAATCTCACCGTGAAAACTTAAGTGAAGTGAGTTTGTTTTTGCTAGGAATTGACACTATTGACAGCTCACTCCACGCTCACTTCACCTAAGTTTTTACGGTGAGATTTTTACAGAATAGCAACGCAGATGGAATGACAGCTCACTTCACCTAACTTCTCACGGTGATGATTCTAACTGGCCGGTCGATTCCGTAAAAATCTCACCGTGATAACTTAGGTGAAGTGAGTTTGTTTTTGCTAGAAATTGACACTATTGACTCCTCACTCCACGCTCACTTCAGCCAAGTTTTCACGGTGAGATTTTTACAGAATAGCACCGCAGAATCGACCGGTTATTCGTTCGTGTTGCAAGTTTCGCTATTAATAATAGGTTTGAACCTTTTTAGTCTGTGTTGTGTTTAATAGGAAATTTTACTTTACACCTATATTTTCTTCATACAAAAACATAATTGAACGCTATTATTGTCCATCCTGAAGAGTCTATAACAAATTGTCGTCATCATCATTTCAGCCGAAAGACGTCTACTGCTAGACATAGGCCTTCCCCAATCATCTCCACTTCGACCGGTTCTGTGCTTCCCGCATCCAGCGGATTCCTGCGGCCTTCACAAGGTCGGGTCTTCATCGGTCCATCTTGTTGGAGGCCTTCCAACGCTAAGTCTTCCGGTACGCGGTCGCCACTCCAGAACCTTTCGGACCCATCGGCCATCTGTTACAAATAAAACAATCTGGTATTTAAACAAGTTGCTATAACAAATAAAATAAACAAAAAGCGTTTTACAAAATATCTACCACGCCAATTAACCGACTCGTCCATGCGCACGTAGTATTATTAATATTTTGGTTGGGCGGTCACGTCGCCAATAAAATTGTAGGTCCAAAGAAAGCCTGAACACACATGGAACGGGACGCTCATAAAATTTAAATTTCGAACGAAACTTCTCGTTCTCGCTCTGGCAAACTAAAATGTAGAATGTATAGTGTGCATGGGCAGGTGGCCGAATGTATTTATGTACAGTCGACAAAGGAGATTGGTATTCAAGCAGCTGAGTACCAACTACTATCTGATCTTTCTACTGCGTGTGCTTTGTAGTTAAGTCTTTAACCTAACTTCTTTGAGTGTTTGCCTTATACAGGGTGAAAATAAAGGGTGGTAAATAAGTGATGGAAATCGACGCGCAGCCTATTACCATGGATTCAGATCGGAAGTATTTGGGCCTTTGCCCATAAGTGGGACAGTACCTATAGGAAAAAAATAAAACATTTTAACCGCTAGGACCGACGAAAAATTTCTACACCAAATCTAGAATAATTTGCTGAATTCATGATTACAGTTTGCGCGTTGATGTCCCTGACACCTTGTATTTTTTTAAATACGAATGTTTCAATGCGTGCAAAGATATTTTGTTTTCTGCCTGCATACCTAACTTTTTTAGTGAGTGTACTCTGAAAGTTGTTTGCGGAGCTGTACAGAACTCCCCACTGACGTTACCTGATACTCTTGACTTATAAGAAGTCAATGGATTTGGCTTTTTAACTCCCCCTTCGTGGAATGTTTCACGTTTGGCCTGTAACCTTATTCTCCGTAAGTCGTAAATCGTGTAGGATATCGATGTTGATATTTTTGGATAGCATGGGCCCGTGTTTATGTGGAACATTCAATTTTATTGTACACGTTTGGGAAGAATTTACGGCAATGCGATAATAGATTTCAGTGTTGTCAGCATAAAACCATGAAAATCTAAATGGAAATAGGTGTACAGTACAGCAGGAAGTACGTGCAACTACGTAAGAAGAAACTCGTTGAACTTTCTATGTTTTGAAACGAAAACTGAATATTGTTTGGGTTCGTGGTCGTATAAAGTTTAAACCCTTTATATATTTGTCGAATAACGAGTTTGTTGTTCCCTTTATAATCCTTGAATTATGAAAGTGTTCGTGTAAAATAGGTACCTACGGCCAGCAGTAACAAGTCGGTTAACACTGTTCCAATTCGACACATTGTATTTCAGTATTTCATATAAAAGCTTAGAGTTAATATAATTTTAATTTAACTTTTTTTTCGGCTTCTTTTAGCTCTATTTTTTTTTAAAGTGTTAATCAACTCATTTTACTGACTGTACCAATAAAATTGAACCCCATTTCATCGATTCTATGACGGCCCAATAGCTCGGAATGTCTGCCTCAACATTATTTACAAATATGAGCTATTTTGATAAAGCAATTGTATTGGTATCGTATTCGATAAACAAACAAGGTTGATACGACATGTCTAGACAGCCTCCATGTTATCTGACTATATTATTATGACCCTCATTTCATCTCGATCTGAATCGTTTTATTAAAACCCCTTGTACTACAGTCCATTCACAGTTATTTTAGCTCTGACAGCAGCAACCCAATAGCGATCTTATTGTAACTGTCATAAAGATCATTGTGAATTTGTCAGACTTGTCAATGGCAGCAACCCAATATTAATCTTATTGCAACGGCAATAAAGTTCACTGTGATTTTGACAGTGATGCAAACGCAGCTTGCTTTGAAATACAGCCTTGTGGAATCGGAGGTGCCGTACTACAGGTATGTGCCCGACCCAGTTCTCGAAAATGGTAATATCACATTGTACTGGGATCGATCCATCATCACTGATAGGACTATTGTTGCCAATAAGCCTGATATAGTGGGGGTGGATCGATCAGAGCGGCGCGCAATGATTGTTAACATAACCGTCCCGCATGATGAGAACCTCGTGAAAGCCGAGAAAGATAAACAGATCAAGTATCTTGACTTGGCTCGCGAGGTTGTTGACATGTGGAATGTGGACTCAGCGATCATTGTGCCGATAGTCGTGACAGCCAATGGGTTAATAGCCAAGAGCCTCGACCAACACCTAAGGACGCTCTCGTTGCGCAGCTGGATCAAGGGCTTGATTCAGAAAGCGGTACTTCTGGACACGGCCCGCATTGTTAGGAGGTTTCTCTCTCTGGAGCCCTGACCGCCGGTAGCTTGGACTCTGTTCCCGATACCGGTGGGCTACAATTTTTTTGTAAATGTATTTATATATTTTTAATATTCTAATATTTAAAAATATAATTTATATGTGTTATTTAATTAAATAAAGGAGATAATAATATTATTAAAAAAGTCTTTTCCCAACTATTTTGGTCTATTGTACCTAATACTGAGTCAAATAATTTAACTCGCCCTCGAATAAATTCTTCTAACTGAACAGACAGCTCTGATGCTGGGAAGTTTGTTGTGCCAATTCTTCTTCCCAGCTAAAGCACTAGGAAGTGGTGAAGGGCGGGCTTTTTGGGGGACTGTCTTATGCACTTTTGCAATTCAAAATGTGATTCTCAGCTTTATTTAAATAAATTATTTTTTATTGATTTTGATTTTATTGCATGGGACTTATGCATAACTGGAGATATGTGGGTGTGACTATCCACCTCTGCCCAACCCTTCGGGGAGTACAATCGTGATGTATAATTGTATTATTTAACTTTCCTGACCACAACAACTAAAAAGTTTATCAAAGAAAGAAAGAAATATAGGTTTATTAAATTGGTTCACTAGAATCTGCCGGCGACTTCGTCTGATCCCATGACACGCGGCAATACAATAGCTTCCCATTAGAGAAAGAATTTTCGGAATCTGCACCCTAATTTCGTATCACACTATCAATCTCAATCATTTTGAAGGCTAGTCCATTGCTTCATAAGTTTGAAAAAATTGTATGCTCAACAACGTAAATAAGGCAATGAATTTTGTTGAACTATTAAAATGAAAGTCATTGCTACTGATAGTGTGTTACGCAATTACCCTGCAGGTCAGTAGTTCCCAAGATAACCCCTGACATACAAACTCGAACATTTTACCTCTTTATGATATTAGTATAGAACTGTCATCTCACTCCCTCAAGACAACATTTAAGTTTTAAGTCTATAAACTCAATTCAGAAAACAAGAAGAAACGCAATCGTTACCGCGAACTAAATTTATTTCACAAAGTTCTCGCCATATACACTTTAAACGTAATCCCATTAAGCTAGTAACATAAACTAATAATATGTAGGTCGAACAAACATACGAGTATGAGATTTAGAAATACGAAATATACAAGTTTATGTGTCCTTTACAACCGAACTTTGTAACTTTCGATACAAACTGTGTACATACGTGACCTCCTCAATCATGAAATATTAATTCTTGTCCGATATATTGCTTGTTTATTTTATACGGGGTTGCGCATTGTTTCTTCTCCAAAACTGTATTTTTTAGGGTTCCGTACCCAAAGGGTAAAAACGGGACCCTATTACTAAGACTTCGCTGTCTGTCCGTCTGTCTATCCGTCTGTCTGTCACCAGGCTGTATCTCAAGAACCGCGATAGCTAGACGGTTGAAATTTTCACAAATTATGTATTTCTGTTGCCGCTATAACAACAAATACTAAACACAAAATAAAATAAATATTTAAGGGTTGCTCCCATACAACAAACGTGATTTTTTTCCCCTTTTTTGCTCGATATCAATAATGGCAACAGGTAGGCACTTGAAATATTCACAAAATACTCAGTTGTATTTTTACTTTAATAATAAATAATAAAATTTAAATAAATATTTAAGGGGGGCTCCCATACAACAAACGTGATTTTTTCGGCGATTTTTTTTCTAAGTTAAATATTGTACGTTGGTACGGAACCCTTCGTGTGCGAGTCCGACTCGCACTTGGCCGGTTTTTTTATTATATTTTAATGCTATAAAGTTGAGTAATAACACCACTAACTTGCCGACTGCTTTTTCCCAACTATGTTGTCTTTGGCATCCAGTATACCCGGATGCAGCTGAATACCAGTATTTTACATGGACCGACTGCCTACCTATATCCGATGGCCAATGGAGCAGACGAGTCCTGAAGTGGAGACCGAGTATCGGTAAGCGTAATGTAGGACGCCCCCCAGCTGGATGGTCAGACTTTCGGGCTTCCGACGACCCGTAACGACTGTCAAAAATCCAAGAATGACAGCCGGGACCAACGGTTTAACGTACTTTCCGAGGCACGGAGTGGCTTCTGTATGTAAAGATGGTCACCCATCCACGGACCGATCGTGGCAAGCATAGCTTAACCTGATCGATCGACCCGTGCGGCTGTTATTTCATAAATTGCAATATGATTGAGAATGAAGATGTAGTTAGGTTCCTACATTATAATATGATTGAGAATGAAAATGAGATTCTTTGGTATTGTTTTTCGAGTCGTTGAGCTACACGATTACTGACAAATGCTTGCAATGGCTGGACGGGTCCACAAAAATCTGTGTGGTGTTTTCCTCAAAAGACCATTCCAAGCAATAATCTACATTGTCTTCATAATATGATCTAACCAAGATTATGTCTGGACTTTAAAAGAGACTTTTGATCCTTGAGTTTGTTTCCTTCTCAGGGGTAATCAGATAGGAAAATGTCAAATGAAGCTTAATTTTCTTATAATATAACGTGTAGAAGTGATTCGGATGTTAAACAATTTCATGTGATTTAATTTCATAAAGTGATATTAGTTATATTGAAAAAAATTTGGATTTTCTATTTCGTGTAATTTGTTATGTATGTGGAATAGGGATTTAACATTTTGGCATAATGTTTTTTGACTCTTTGGTCTAGTATCATGTAAGAGGAATACACGATTCAATGAAGATCCATTTTTTTATTTTTTTCAACATCACGGCGTAACGCTTATGAGTTATTCAATGGAATTTACTTTAAAATATAGAGAATTATCATATCAAAGTTTAATCAAAGTAGTTTTAATTAATTTATTTTGTTAAAAAAGGAGTAAATCCGTTTTGGCACATAAGTCTTTTTTATTTCTATCCCATGCACATTATAGCCATCTCTCTTCTTTTGCGTTTCAAAAGTAATGGCATCACTTTCACTCGCTTAGTAAATCAGTCGCTACGATTTATTTTCGAGATAGCGCCGTGGGTTTGTATTGTGTAGTTATTCAATGAAGTAGTTATGTACGAAGAAGACACAAAACACATCACCTAAAACGTCCATTTCGGGTAGACTACCCTCTAAAACAAACATTCCTTATGAACGACAACAACCTCTTTCATAATACAAAGGATTGAACATCCCCATAACATTTTATTCGCGTTCGGATCGAGAAACAGGATGTTTTTATCATCTCGAGTTGTTTGAAAGAAATAATCAGTAAACAGTTAGTTATTCTTTTCATGAAAGTACTTGCAAGTAAGTTTTGTTGTTGTTACTTTTAAGCAAGTGATAAACAAAACAAAAACTGTACTTACTCGAGTGTCGAAGTTAAAGTCAAATCATTTATTTCAATATCAATCTGCCTAGCCTTATCCCAACTATGTTGGGGATGGTTGGGGTCAGCTTCCAGTGTAGCTGGATGCAACTGAATATCAGTATTTTTCATGGAGTGACTGCCTAACTGACCTCCACAACCCAGTTACTGGGTAACATTATACCCCTTGGTAAGACTGGTTGTCAGGGTTTTGTATTTCTGACTACCTATGTAATTTTTGCCAATCCTGTTTGTCACCATATCTGACTGCAACGGGTAAGTTTCATAGCAAAATTAAATTGGAGAGTGATATAATATTTATTTTTATGGCAATAAAATATGGCTGCGTCAAAATTATGAAGCTGCAGCGACGGCTATGTAATCAATAAGTTTCTACTTACTTGTTAACTTTGATTAAAAATTGTGTGACACAACACAATATTTTAATAAACTTGAAAAACAACCTTTCTGTAGACTAATTAAAGCATAATAACTTTAGTTAAAACTATGATAATTTTATAACTACTCTTACACCGGATAACTCACCATTGTCCAAAACGGTAAAAAGAGCAATCAAGATCAAATCGTCAATGTACTTCTTCTAAATTTTTTGGATTAGAACATTAGCACCGTAGTACAAAAGAGTGCGTAGCGGCTACGGCGTAGGCCGGTTACTGCTACGACAGCTACGCGGACGTAGCGGTTAGGTAACCGCTAATTCAATGATCTTTAGAATGTTTTAAAGACATCACTTTTTCAAGTTATTTACTATGATAACTTAGTTAACTTGTTACTTTTGAGAGCCTTGTATAAAGAAAAATCTCATGTTTTACGAAACTTTATCAAAGTTGCGAACCATCTTCAACACGTAATAGCTACTGAACTTCAGTTATAATCACGCAACTCGCATAAAATTCTTAGAACGAAGGCGCCTGTCTTCGTTCTAAGAATTTACTTGATATGAAACTCAAAGAAGAAAATAAGTAGAAAATCAAGGAACTAGCTCTAGTTAAACATTATTTTCTTCCATCATGCCTCGTTAGGGTTTATATTTTAGTCTAATTTTGTAAATATAGTACCTACATACATATTTTCTGACTGACCGACTTCTTGACAATTCAAAAGTGCCTGTTAATGTCTTTTTATCAACCTAGCTAGGGTAATTTAGGATCAGTCACTCGTGGTGTTCCTTACTTTACAGTAACATTAAATATTCTATGTAGAATTAAATCCTGTTTTAGTATGTATAAACACGTAATTTTGCTAACACTAATCCAGCTGCATGTTTGTAATGGCATTAGTATTGCTACGTCACGATCGTTTCTACCCATACAAATATTATGATTTCGAAAGTTACTCTGTCTGTCTGTCTGTCATTTATCGTTCCACGACTAAACCGCTGAACCGATCGTTACAACAGTCAGATCTAGTAACCTGGGATCTGGAGAAAAAAACGGTAAAGTGTGAGTCGAAGTCTCGCACCGAGGATTCCGTACTTTGTATGTAGATTAGATATGTAAAAAACAAAAATGTATATAAAAAATATGTAAATAGTTTATCACGGGTTTTTTTTTGTAATTTAACTACTTTATGGTTTTCGGATTTTTTCCTTTACTTGTGCTACATGGCATTGCTTTTTGCTAAATTTCACGATTCTAGGTCGACGGAAAGTACCCTTTATGGAAGTACGGTTTTGATTTCGGAACATAAACGCCCGAATCTTTTGATTGCGATGACTTAGAAGTTTGATTTTTACACTGCTTCAAGGGATTGTAGCCTTGAGTAATTAATATTATTTTCAACTTGATAACTCCACGCGTTCCTAAGAAAAAGGGTCTTGGCCGACGGACAGACAGACGGACAACGAAGTGATCTTTTAAGGGTTCCGTTTTTCCTTTTGAGGTCCGTACCTTAAAAATGACGAAATATAGACAGGCGAAGTCACGAGCAACAATTCTATAAGGTAATGAATCAATAAATCAATATGTCCATTGACCTATCGACGTGTCCCAAGTTTTTGTTAATCTGTTTATCACCCCAGGGGAACCCCTGTCTAAGTCCGTCAACGAAGATGGCAACCAGTCGGTTATCTTTTAAAGTGAAGGCACGTGAACATATCCGTCAAAAGTTGGCCGTAACATCTCAGCGCGGATTTGCTGGATTCGTTTTCTCCTCTACCGATAATTTGTTTCTCCTCAAAGATTTTGTTTATATGTATGTATGTATCTATCTATGTATTAGTATTTATTCTTGTATTTTATAGTCATTTCCTAGCTATTTATCCCTTTTGTTGCACCTGCCATGTTTTGTCTCTGCTTCACCCTAAGGTTGACTGGTAGAAAATGCCTCAGGCATTAAGTCCGCCTTTGTACAGTATTTCTTTTACTTGTGCATAAAGTGTTAATAAATAAATAAATAAATAAGATGCGGTCCCGTCCGAAAGTAGATGATCCGACAAAACAAGTATCAAATTTAATTTTTCGGGCAAAAATACACCGTCAGTAGGGACAACTGTCAAATCATGTTGACATTCATTCTTAGTTTGGATCCCGAACTAATCTCATGTCCGTAAGCGATACGGAGTAAGAAACGGACTACAAAAACTACAGAAAAAAATACGGTTTTCCTTCGGCCCCTTGTTTCATGTTGTCTATGAAGCGACTCACAACAGTTTTAATATTTCATTACTTTAATCACATTAATACTTTCCTAGCTAATCGTCTAATCGTAGTCTCGACTTCCAGTGAAGAAAAATATCCTGCAGAAACCTAGACTTCATCATCTGCCTAGCCTTTTCCCAACTATGTTGGGGTCGGCTTCCAGTCTAACCGGATGCAGCTGAAGAAACCTAGACTTAATGATCTAAAATCACAAACACACAGTAAACAACCGTATGACGATTATTCTCACTAGCGACGACCTTTTTTCCCTAACAACAAAAGGTATTTGCCAGATAAAACACGTGGATCTTATTATATTTTACTCATTAAGTATTCAGTATATTCCTCTGTTCACATACACATACAAAAGTGCTCTCATTAATATTTATTTCTAAATAATGTTTGCGGCAAAGAACCCACACCACTATGAAATATGAATTCTTTGAAATGACTTAATTAACCCTTTATTATTTGACTAAGAATAAAGATATAATTGTTGACGGTTTTGCCAAACCCACATTACAGAAGGCGTTACAAAGCAGCTAAATTATTTTTTAATTCTTATAGGCCTAAATCTAGTTCTTTCAATGGTTTGGAACTTTCTATAAACGTGGTCTTTGTTGCCAGGAGATTACGTTAGTAAAAGGTTGTGTTAAATGTATGTACGGTCACCAAAGGAGGTAAGTAACCAGTGTCGTCGGATATAGTTGAAGTTTAGTAAGAAACTGATGTATGTTTTCGAAAAAAATTTAATTTAATGAATAGAAAACAAACAGTCCATTTAAAAAATTAAATTTCATTCGAAAACATCCATGTTTCTTACTAAACTTCAACTATACCCGATGGCCCTGGTTACTTATCTCTTTTGGTGACTGTACGTCTAATACCGTTTCCAGTTGGGTAAACCGTAACCATGAAATGTAACACACGTTGAAACAAATTGTCATGTTACATTACATGTTTTATTGCATGGGAGGACCTATAGTGACCTTATGGGTGATGGTCTTCGCAACCGGCGTGCGTGCATGACCAGAGATGTATAAATGTAAACGAGCCAGTATCTAAGGATTGCAGGAGGTGGCGTTCTGTAGTTTCTGCCTATCCCCATGGGAAGAAAGCGCGAGTTTATGTGTGTGTGTTACATTTCATGGTACGTTTCATCAATTTAATCGGCACCCAGCAATAGAAAGGTCGAAGTTAGTGGACATGTGCAACTCTAATGCAGATAAAATGGACCCGCTGTTCATCACAAAGGAAATCCGATTTTGGCACTCTCCAACCTGAGGCAACGCAGGACCCGTCCCAGTCAGGAAGTGCTAAAACAAATTTTAAACCTGCTATTGTAGCGGCATCTACATCGCCACATGCGAACTACGCATCACACTGACGTCACGCAAAATCCTGCATCACGCAAGCAAAGTTTACCGCGCAACTAGCATATATACAACGTTCCGACATCAATCGTCGGGAAGTAAATCACCAGACGCAACATCCTTCTGGTCGGAGGATCCTTCCTTTTCTATGGAGAATGAGTGAACTTTACATCCTCTTCCTCATGCCTCTATACTATAAACAAACTCGGACACAACGTAAACAGGATGTACCAGCGAGCAGTAGGTACTTAAACCGTAGTGTCTGGCTCGTCAACCGCCCCGATTATAGTTCCGCTGTATGTCCGAACCCTTAGAACCTAGGGCTAATAATTTAAACGTTCTCAAATACCAAATAAATCCTAAACAAACTAAAACTATTCGTCTGTAACGGTTCGTTTCGAGTTCCCATTTAAAACTTCAGACAGTAATAATTACGTTGAAACGAAATATCTCCGCTTACAATTCCTTTAAATTCTCTTCTAAAAAAGTATTGTCAAGCAAACTGCAAACTGACTATAATATTTTACTGTACTTAACTGAGTAAAAGGAATATAAAAGCTTGAGAAGGTTGCGTCGCAGCCTGACTTAAGTAGTTATCGTCTTGTATAAGCGTATAATGCGATGCGACGCGATGTAGGACAATATTATTTTCTCAGAATGTGTAGGGGCATGATTGGCTAATCTGTCCAGTACTTCTCGTAGCTGTAGATATAATAAGGGGCTATTTCAACAGGACGGTAGGCAAAACAAGGGCACGTGTTTAATACCACAATATTTACCAAGTTATCACTATGATTTTGAACGTGGCAATTAATAATTATGCGTTAAAGAAATGGCGAGTCAATGAATTTTGTCCACTTAGGCATGCAATAGCACTTAAAAAAAATGCCTCGACTAAGTAAAAAGAGGCATAAGCAATTATAAAAAAAGAGTAAAAATTGGTATATAGGTAAAAGTGGTATCGGAGTCAATTGTCTAAAGTGAACAGCAAAAACTGTACAGTTCGTACAGTTTTATAGTGTCATACTGTGTTAAATTTCGTTTACTTCCATCTCATAGCATCGCATCGGATTCATCGCTCGCACAGGACAGTGGACAGATAAACACGCTCCGTTGATGCCGAGGTGCAGTTGGTAGTACAAATAAAAGCTTGTTACCTCTACTAACGCAGCAGGCAGTCGTTTCCATTTCTTTGTACTGCGATCTTTAATCCCTAATTGGATGGGAGCAGCGGTATTATGTCTAGGGTTGCATTTGAACTTAGGATTATAGTGTCTGTTACGATTTGTTTGAAAATGTTTATAGATCTGTGATTTTGTCTCCTATGTTATAATCGATGTAGCGTTGGAAGGCCTCCCACAAGGTGGTCCGACGACCTTGTGAAGGCCGCAGGAACCCGTTGGAAGCGAGAAGCACAGAACCGGTCGCAGTGGAGGTGCTTGGGGGAGGCCTATGTCCAGCAGTGGACGTCTTTCGACTTAAATGATGATAATGAATGATGATGTTATAATCTACACTAATTACACTATTATTAAGAATTGAAGGTTGTAAGTTTGGATGTTGGCAGTAATCTCTAGAAGTGATCTGATTTCGAAAAATTCTTTCACTCTGAAAGCTATACAGTATTGCCGAGTGCCTTGTGGTATGTTGAGTCCCACGCGGGTGGAAGTCACGGGAAGAAGCTAGTACAGACATCAAGCTACCCGAAACTGTAAAATTTTCCGAATCAACTATGAACCTTATAATTTAGCAATAAAGTTGAAAATCTATTAAAGAAATTTGACAGATTGTAGTAGTTTGATGTGCTGGCGTCTGTACACACATAAGCTCACGGCTTTCATTCTTTGGGGGTAGGCTGAAACTAATACGCGATTCTTTTCTTCTTCAATATATAACATTTTAATAAATAGTCGCGCGTATATAATCAGCCTATAATGTTCCCACTGCAGGGACACAGGCCTCCTCTCTGTGAGAGACACTACGCGAGCTCGGTGCGGTTTGGTAGATGTCACATGTCTTCGAATTTTTGGTTCTAGTTTCCTTACGATCTTTACCGTTTTGGTGATGAAATGATTAACACAAAGTAAAGCGCCTGTCAGGGTTCGAATCTACACCTACAACTCGTAAGTCGCGGCCGTTACCACTGGGGCACCACACCACTGCTCAGTTGCGCGTGAAGTAACGTTTTTGAACTAGAAACAAAAAATAAAACGGAAACTGAACAATAGGTAATTGTTTTAGTTTACAATTTGCAACCAGCAAACGTTCGTGCTGCCAACTATTTATCGTCGCTTTGATAAATAAATAAACGGGTTTAGAATTGATTTAATTAATTTCAATCGGATCCCTTGCCGGGTGAATGGTCATCGAAGCACGGAAGTGGTATTATAAAGGCTTAAAAGCCTTTTAATCTTCATGATAGGTATTAATTTGCTAATCAACTTGTAGGACAAATCCGGGATGAAATATTGTCCGTTGTTAAATAGTGCCGGGGGTTTGTGTATGGTAATTTGTGGGGAACATTTTGATGCGAAATTAGTTACAGTGTTGTGTGAATACCTTACAGTTTAATGGCATAATCAGCCTATAACGTTCCCACTGCTGGGACACAGGCCTCCTCTCTGTGACAGGGAGTGGGCCATAATCCACTACGCGGGCCCAATGCGAGATGGCGGATGGCACATGACTTCCAATTGTTGGTTCTAGGACATGAGGGTTTCCTCACGATGTTTTCCTTCACCATTTTGAGAACAGCTTGCTGATGAAATAATTCACACGAAGTAAAGTGCCTCCTTGGGTTCAAACCCACGACTTTAACTTGTAAATAGTGGTCGTTACCACTGGGCCACCATTGCTCTCTCTTAGTTTAATGGACTTGAGTTTTAATACCATTTATTTATTTAACACTCTCTTGTACTTATTATAAGCTGAGACCAAATAAAAAGTCAAGACATAGCGCTACGAACAATACAGTGAAGCATGCAAAAACTACACCATCGCTCTGTGCATACACGCTCACACGCACAAATTAAGAGCCTATACTACCTCAGCTAAAATTCACTCTTTATCTCGCTCGCACGATACTGCTCGCGGACTGTGTGAAAGCGAGTCAGAGTGCGGTGCTGGGCGGGAGGCAGCGCCAATAGTTTAGGTATTTGCTTTTTACGGTGAAAATAAAGGTAATTCAAAAAAACTAACTAACATAAGACCTGCTTTATAGTCAGTTCAGTTAGTATGCAAAGTTTCATGATCTAATTTGAAGTATTTTTTAAATACCAGCGGTTTATTGTTCGGTTTGGAGGTAACTTTGAATTTTTTTTCTATCGAGAAAATTTTATGGAATCGTGTTTTCGTCTAACATAAGACCTTACATTAATCCTCAACTTTAGCATATATTTATTTCAAAATTAATGCTGCGGAATTTTCGACATAACGGAGGATCATGCTAAGCCATTTGAGGTAGTATAGGCTCTTAACAGTCAAACTACACCTCACTATGTGCACACATGTTTACGAAACTGGCCTCACTTTACTGTTGACAGTCTTAGTTTTTTATTTGGTCTGAGATTACAAGATGTGTGAACGTAAACGAAGCAAATGGAGTATGTAAGGATCGTTATAAAAACACGTGAAGATGTAAATTTTATCGGATGACGAGTTTTTTTATGTTTATGCTAACTACCGAGAACTTTTACATCCTAAAGGAACCTCACAGCAAGATTCTAGGTCTCTCCGTCATCAACATTGATGTTTAATAATGCAGCATTGGAAAAATCCTCGCACCTTCCCTTTTTCATTTCTCGATGCGCGGGAGCGTTATGCTGAACTTTTTCTTTTAAATTTTCAATTTTTTTTTCCAATGAACTTCAAAAGCAATTTCTTAGTCAGTAAAAGTTTATCAGCTTCAATACAGCTCAAATCAATCTACTTAGGCTTTTTTCAACTATTTTGGAGTCAGCTTCCAGTGTAAAACCAGTGCAGCTGAACACCAATTTTTTACATGGATCGACTGCCTATCTGACCTCCACAACCCAGTTACTGGGTAACACGATAACCCTTTGTAAGACTGGTTGTCAAACTTTTGGGCTTCTGAGTACCTGTGACGACTGTCTTAACTGGCTTAACGTGCTTTCCGAGGCACGGAGGGGCCTCGATATGTAATGAATGGTCACCCATCCACGAACCGATCGCAGCAAACGTATCTTAAACTTCGATCAATCCGTGTGGCTGTTATAACCTAGACACGAGCCACTCCCTGCACACATTAATTAAATACGACTGCATTTTACTTACAAGGAGTAACCATTTCGCCTCATTAACTAACACAGGTGCCAGCAGAACTGTTTAATCAATCATATAGCCATAACCTTAGTGCCATGTACAGTACACATGTATTCAACTAGCCGTTTCTCGTTTACATTATACCTGCATGGCTGCACGTAAAACATAATGTATGTACACTGGTAGCCAGGGACCACGGAGTAGAAATAAATGGAGTGTTAAGTACGCGTTAACGGTAAACTATTTCGGTAAACAATTTAGAAAGTCAAAGCAGCAACTCAAAGTAACCTTGTGCAGTGGCCGCTACAGTGGTAGCGGCCAGGGTTTTGCAGGTAGGCTGCGCAGGCCGTTAACAAATAGGGTAGAGTAAAGAGAAACACTTAGACAAGGTTCATACGTATAATCCTCAAAGTAGGAGTTTAAACTAGGTCGCGGGCAAGGTCACACAGTTGTTCTAAGCACTAGCACGTGTAAGTTGGGAAAGGTCCTTGGCTCTCCGGGCCCCTGAAGCGTGGACACCGGGAAGCAGGGCTTTCCAGCGCGGTTCCAGAAAGCCGGTCAGGCCCTCAGTAGATCGCAGAGTGCGAAGCACCAGCAGCAGCAGCAGTTGCCAGTAGCCGTGGATCAGTGTGCGCACAGTGCACAGTTAAGCTCCACGTGCAGCGCGATCACAAATGCAGTGATCACTACCCTGCAATAGTAATTATCGTAGACCGAAAGCTAGTCTTTCACTTTTTTTTACCGACGCACCACGATATACCACAATGGTAATCTTGGCAACACTTTACCTTCATTGCATTTCTAAACCAGCATTAATTTTTTCAACGAGCAAATTCGAATAAATATAGTAGCACTCCATTCATGCAAAATCTGGAACAGAGACGGTTCGTTAGCATTTCCGTAAGTTGAGCTCCTGCTGCGTCTTGTGGACCACTTGGAAACTAGATTTGAGGACAAATTACGACCGCCATTGTCAATTATTGTTTGGCTTGGTAGATTTTGGTTATAATAATTGTGTTGTGGAGTAGACGGTGGTTATTTTGTGCATCTTTGTTCAGTGTTTATGATGATATCGTGTCTTTAAGGTCTGTCTTTAGGTAGGGTAGTTTTACGTCTTCTTTCATTTCGGATAAGCTACTTATGGTTTACCTACCTATAACATAATGTAACTTCACATCCTGGTTTCCCGAAGGGTTGGGCAGATGTACACCTAATAGTACACCCATATTTCACCAGTTATGTTTAAGTTCAATGTAATAGGGGGCGAGCTTATTACCATCAATCAATCAACTCAGCCTATTGCAGTCCACTGCTGGACATAGGCCTCTCCCAGGCTGTGCCACAACACCCTTTTCTCCGCCTTCCGTATGTCCCAGCCACCTTCTTTAGGTCGTCACTCGTCCGTCCATCTAGCTGGGGGGCGTCCCACACTACGCTTGCCGATACGCGGTCTCCACTCGAGGACTCGTCTGCTCCACCGGCCATCGGTCCATCGACAAACATGGCCAGCCCACTGCCGCTTCAGTTTGCTTACTCTGCAAGCTATGTCGGTAACTCCGGTTCTTTTCCGGATAATTTCATAATGTCCAGATCCAGGATCAGAAAACCAGCCCCATACAACTGCTCAGGGGGGTGAGACAGGGGGATGTAATATCCACTAAATTGTTTACCAAAAGTTTATTACCATCAACTGAAAAATCCCAGGTAAAAACACAACACCACCTGCGCACAACGCGTCATACTGACGTCACGCAAAATCCCGCATCTCGCAAGCAGAGCTTACCGTGCAACTAGCATAGATACAACGGCCTACATGAATCATAGGGCAGTTGCCCGCCGGACACAACACCCGTCTGGTCGGAGGATCCTTTTTTTTTCTGTACGAGTCGTGTATAAGGGGCGAGGGCGCCCCGCGGCCCAAAATAAAAAATGTATGGGGACATAACGAATGACGTAATCACGTGGTGTCGGTCGCTTCAGTGGCTATGGAGGATGAGTGAACTTTACACCCTGATCCTGAGCTCTAAAACCTAATAACACTTTTTCCAACCTGGGAATCGAACCCAGGACCTCATACTCAGTAGTAAAGCTTACGACCACTAAACCAACGAGGGCAGTTACTACGCATCTTGTTACCAAAACACGGTAATTTTCGATAACCAAAGGTAATTAAAAAGTATAGTTACGAAGAATGTGTAAAAGGCTCAAGCCATGAAAAAGGAGCAGTGGTGGCTAAGTTGTAACGGCCGTGATTTACGATCTCTAGGTCGTAAGTTCGAACCCAGACAGGCGCATTACTTTGTGTAAATTATTGCATCACCACTGCTCTCAAAACGGTGAAGGAAAACATCGTGAGGAAACCGGCATGTCCTAGAACCAAAAAATACGCAGACATATGACTCTACCAACCCACACTGGGCCCGCGTGGTGGATTACGGCCCACTCCCTCTCACCGAGAGAAGGCCTACAACACTACAGTGGAAACATTATAGGCTGATTATGCATGAAAATCACATCAAAATCCATCTGGTAATTATGAAGGTCATGTAGGTAACGGACACAAGTTCACGTCCGCATATTGAATCGCAAAGCTATGAAGCTTAATGCAGTACAATATAACACCCGTATTGCATGAAGCCATGATAATATAATTACATAGTCGCCATGAGCAAGCACTTTGCAGTACAAAGACGATGTGTATATAACAGGCACTATGTAGGTACATACATACCTAGTATTGTTACATAGTTAGCTAACACTAGTACGGGCAGCGCTTCATTATTAACACAAGAAAATATGTAATAATTAGCATAACATCATGCTTATATTCACGGTGTAGGCAGAGATGTACAGGTCTTCGGCCGCAGTTGGTGTAGTCACTTGAAATATCAGTTTCAAAATAACATTTTTTTTGGTGTAAATTTTACAGACGTGAATGGTTATTGATATCTAAACACGATAAAACAAAATAGATTTTCTCGTTTTTGTTTTGTCGGGTCCCTAGATACCCATCACCAGTCAAAGTCAAATCATTTATTTCAAATAGGCACATTAAAGGCACTTTTGAACGTCAAAAAAAAAACGAAATAGAAATGATTCTAGTCGCCCATTCCAAAAGGTAGTTTTCGTATGGAGAAGAATGGACAAGAAACTCCACCGTTAAGTTATTTTGTAAATCACATGCAATCTAAAAGAGGATGGGTCTCTCCGCTGTCATAAACCAAAATCATAATAAACATGATTCAAATCTTAGACAGCTGGGTAATTGCGTAACACACTAACAGTGGCAATGGCGTAAGACAGTTCATCAATATTCATTGCGTTATTTACGTTGCTGAGCAAACAAATTTTTCGAACGTAAGGAGCAATGGATTAGCAATATTCTTCAAAATGGTTCTAATTGTAATTGATAGTGTGTGCAATTACGGTGCAGGTATTTAAAACATTGTCAGTCGTCGCCACGGATACCTATGGTCATCGCCATTTAAACTTTTCTTAACAAGGTTTATAGAATAGAAAACTTTTTATTATGTTCGGAGTGATTATTTCAAACAACCATGCTCAAAAAATATGGATGTCACGTGATCAACTTATCTCGGAAACTTGACACTTTACGGGGTTTGGTCTCCGATGTTTTCTGTTAGCATTTTTTTTTGGGAATGTCATCTCTCAGTTCAACTTATGAGGGTGTCGTGTGCTTAACTGGGCTTGCCTGTGAATGCTTCAATAAATTAACATCTCCAGCCAGGGCTTAAAAAACTTAAAAACTAAGCGACTACACGTTAAGGGCACCCCTGTGGGGTATACGGGCCTCGGCGGCGATGATGGAAGGACGGCTGTCAGGACTTGTACTTTCTGAGAGTACAGGTGGCCTTACTACTCTCCTGGAGGAGAGTCGTGGCGTCGTCGGGGATGTGTTTGCATTGAGGTCGGCTATCGATTTATTATGTGATGCATGAAGAAGCGTCCTCGTGTAGCGCAGTTTGTTCCGCCAGTTACTCAACTGATCCGAGCGCTCGGCGCATCCTGGACAGTCACACCCAATACCTTATTTGACTGGCCAATTCTTGGTGTAGAATTGGGTGGTAGGGATAACGCCCGCCTGGTTTGCGACCCGACTGCTCCCATCGGAGTCCGGCGTCAAGCAGCCTGCTGTGTTTCGTCGATGCGTAGGAGTTCCAGTGCCATAGGCATCTTCTGGGCACGCTCGTTCCATCATAGACCTGACCCATCACTTTCCATTAGGCCTGATCGAGGTCAAGAGCGGGCCCATTCGGCAATAAAAAAATAAAAATAATGTAGGTAACTATCATGCGTGTCCGCCATTACAAAAAAAAAATGGCGGACAGGTAGGTGTAGCCACGGACCTTCAAAGCCCTTTATTGTATTGTGTTTTGATAAGTTTATAGTTACTCAATTTATGTTTGTGTTATTATTCACTAACTCAAAAGAAAACTAACACTTATATTTTGCAGTGCCCTGACAATCCATGTACAGTAAGTAACCGACAGTAATTTATTGTAAAATGTGTGATGTCCATGAGAGTAAATAAGTAAATAACGCCACATACCAAGTTTCTCTTTAAAGCTTGCAGTATTTTAGAACAATATACTGTGTTCGGTTTTTAACAAGCTGCTTATTAGCAGACAACTAGTTTGCAACGCGCTACAAAAGCAAGAGAAAAAGACTATTAAGAACGAAACAAAATAACGTATAGCTTTAGTTTTCATTCCTAAGCTTAGTGCTTTTTAGGGTTCCGTACCTCAAAAAGAAAAAATGGAACCCTTATAGGATCACTCGTGTCTGTCTGTCCGTCTGTCACAGCCAATTTGCTCTGAATCAAACGGACCGATTAAGTCGAAATTTGGTACCTACTCATATTATTATGAATCTCTGTGACCCAAACACAAACGTGTAACGTAAATAAATGAATTTTGAATACAGTGGTCATTTTTGGGGGCAAATAGAAATTTAAAAAAAAAGTTTCGCAATCTGTATCTACCGTATTTTTTCATAATTTTAAAATAAATTGTATTAAAGTTATTTAAGAAAATAGACTAAATTTGACCATTCGCCCCCTTATCTCCGAAACTACTTAGCCTAAAATTTTGAAAAATACAGAAAATAGTTCTGTACCTAAAGATTACAAGAAAACCTTTAAGAAGTCTGTGGTCTTAAAACAACATGGCAAATCTCTCAATATTGTGCGTACAAACTTACATTTTCAGAAAGGAAAGTGCAGGAGAAAATGTTTTTCAACTACAACGTTAAGTTTGTTCTTGGGCTAAATTCATTCCAACTACGGAACTCTTCATTGTGCTCCGATAAGCACTTGGCCGGTTGTTTTACCATCGGATTGTTTAAACATTCTGATAACTACTCATTATTTGTGTTTTGTTAAAATTATGACACTTTCATTATTATTATTATCAGTTGAAAGACGTCAACTGCTAGACATAGCCCTCCATCAAGCGTGGCTTTATCAACCGTTCCTGCGGGTCTCGCATTCAGTGAACTCCCGTAACTTTCACGGCGCGGTCAACCTTGTGCGAGGCCTACTCACATCCAGAATCTTTGGTCCCCATCGACCATCCGTTTTGCAAGCAACAGTAACCTCTATTTGTAACGGGTAAGTACGTATACTAACACCAGCCCGTTATTGTCCCACTGCAGGGCCAAGGTCTATTCTCACGCAGGGAATGCACGAGCATTGATCTCCACGCTTGCTGAAGACAGGTTCGCGATTTTAAACATAAAATTAGTAACTACAGGGTTCAATATACAGTGACATTTAAAAAGCTCCATATATTCTTTATTTATTTTATTTTTTATTTTATTTTATTTTTATTTTTTATTTTTTGTAAGTAGGTTTGTACAAACACTTTTACACGTCAATCATGTTTTTTTTAAAACTAGATGAAGTCGGCGTTTCCTATCTGACTACTCTGAGAAGAAAGGCCGAAACAAACTCAGAGGTCACAGTCTCTTTTAAAGTCCAGACATAATCTTGGTCAGGTTATATGAAGACCATGTAGATCGATGTCTGAGGTGGTCTTTTGAGGAAAGAACCACACAGATTGAGAGGACCTGTCCAGTCAGTGCACGCATTTGTCAAAAATCGTGCAGCTCAACTCAAGACTTAAGGAGCTCAACGATTCGACGAACAATACCAAAGAAAGGACATTTGGGTAGGCCACATAAATAACTCAAACTGCCAGACCATGAAAAAAAAACAGAACAGAGAGAATAAAAAAAAATATATATATATATATATATATATATATGTAAAATGACCCACATCGTCTTCACATTCACAATGAAAAAATAATATAATACTTTACAAAGTAAGCAAATGTCATTGTTTAAAAAAAATCATCAATGTCAATGTGTATATAAAAAAGAAAAAAATCATTCAAAATGCAGAAATTGGAAGCAGCTCAATCCCAAGCCTTTTTGTCCTCAATATAATCTTTAACGGTATAAAAGGCTTTCTGGCACAACTTACGTTTAATGAAAGATTTGAATTTATTAAGGCTTAAATCTTGAACGTGGCTTGGTAGTTTATTGTAAAAGCGTATACATTGGCATCTGAACGAGCCACCTATTTTCTTGAGCCTGGTTGTAGGTACAACATATTTGTGTTTGTTTCTAGTATTTATATTATGGATATCACTGTATTTTTTAAACAATTTTATATTTTTATGGGCATATAAAAGATTTTCATAAATGTACTGAGAAGGCACAGTCATTACATTAATCTCTTTAAATTTGTCTCTGAGAGAGTGTCTCGGACTTAATTTATAAATTGATCGAACAGCTCGCTTCTGCAAAACAAAGATAGTCTGAATATCGGCGGCATTTCCCCACAATAGAATACCGTACGACATTACACTATGAAAATAGCTAAAGTACACTAAACGAGCAGTCTCTATATCAGTTAAATTACGAATTTTTCTAACAGCGTATGCTGCAGAACTTAGCTTTTTTGACAATTTATCTATATGTGGACCCCACTGAAGCTTAGCATCCAAAGTTATGCCCAGGAATACTGTGTTGTCTTCAGGATTCAATTCCTCGCCCTTTATCAATACATTAGTTTTCACCTGCCTTACGTGGGGTAGCGTAAACTTAATGCATTTGGTTTTCTTCTCGTTTAGAAGCAAATTATTAACATTGAACCAGTGGACTACTTTCGAGATCGCGCTATTTACATCGTCAGTAACCAACTGCTGACGTTTAAGTTTAAACAAAAGAGAAGTGTCATCTGCAAACAACACTATATCATGATGATCCTTTATGAGGTACGGCAAGTCATTAATATAAATGAGAAACAAGAAAGGACCAAGAATTGAGCCCTGTGGGACTCCCATTGTTACTATAGATCCGGGTGATCTTTTTCCATTAACGTCAACGCTCTGAATCCTTTTACTCAAGTATGAAATAAGAAGATCCAGAGCAGTGTTTCGGATCCCGTAGTGGCGGAGTTTCCTGATTAACGTTTCGTGAAGAACGCAATCGAATGCCTTGGACAAATCACAAAAGATGCCCAAGGCATCGCATTTATCTTCCCATGCATTATAAATATGTCCTAATAGTTCAACGCCGGCATCAGTAGTTGAACGACCCCTTGTAAAACCAAACTGTTTGCTATGTAATAATTTATGTTTATTAAAAAATCTTTGCATTTGGTCTAAAATTAATTTCTCAAAAATTTTACTAAAGGTAGGTAGTACAGAAATAGGTCTATAATTTGTGGGGTCTGATGTACTACCTGATTTAAACAAAGGTATTATTTTACTATTTTTCATAAGGTCAGGAAACTCCCCATTGTCAATACAACTATTAAAGATAACAGCTAGAGTAGGCGCTACAATGTCAATAATAGACTTGGCTACTTCTACAGAATTACCCCACAGATCTGCAGTCTTTTTTACATTTAAAGTGTGAAAGGTTTTAATTATATCTCTACAGGTAATATATTCAAAACGAAATTCCGAATCGCAACCATTAACATTTTCCTTAAGCAAAGACTCAGCAACAGAAGGTGATGAGTTTAGTGATTTAGTAGTTGAAACGGGAATATCCGAAAAGAAATTTTCAAATGCCTCGGCGACTTGTGTGTCTGATTTTATTATGTTGTCATTAATAGACAGGCTGTAGTCAGTATTTCGGTTACTAGATCTTCCCGTTTCACTATTAATAATATTCCAAGTCGTTTTAATTACATTACTGCTGTTTTTAATCTTTGAACCCAAATAACGTGACTTGGCCATATAACAAACTTTTTTAAATAATTTTGAATAATTTTTAACATACAAATTAAATTCATCAGTGTTAATATAAGTCCTTTCATTGTACAGTTCATAAAGCCGTGTTCTACTTTTATGAATACCAATGGTAGCCCAATCACTGAATGATGCATTACTATTAACCGAAATAGTCTTGGGAATAAAGGTGGAATCAAATTGTTTACAGTATACATTGAAAAAATTATCATAAAGATGATTAGGATCAGCCTGAATAGACAAAACTGGTAATTTATCAATGAGTTTAACTTTAAAAGCCTCCAAGCGACTTGCAGTTTTGGGGTTAACAGTGATATCCTTTTTAGCCACTTTTATGTTTTGATTTTGAATAGTAATCCTTTGCCCGCAATGATCAGAATCTAGTAAAGTTATAATTTCTTTGTGGCTTGGTATAATATCTGTATATATATTATCTAGGCATGTGGCACTAGTAGGGGTTATTCTTGTGGGCTCCAAAAATAGGTTTAGAAGATTGTAGGACTGAAACAGACTTAAAATTTTACTACAAGAACCTGAGTTTTCTAATAAATTGACATTAAAATCACCGCAAATGATAACGGACTTGTTTGAGTTACAAATCCTGTGTAACACTTCATCCATTACCTTTTCAAAGCAGTCATACAATCCTGAAGGGGGTCTATACACACTTAATACAATAGAGTGCTCCAATTCTACACAGGCAATTTCAACCGTACGCTCAACTGATAGGCTCACAATATCTATACGATCTTTAAATTTGAGCTGGTTACTTACTAAAATTAATGAGCCACCATGTATAGCATTTATTCTGCTAAACGAACTACCAACCTGATGATTATTAAAATTGAACAAGAACTGGTGGCTTTTCAGCCAATGTTCTGTTATACAAAGTATGTCAATACTATTAAAATTCATAAATAATTCTACTTCTAATTCTTTGTTCATAAATCCTTGAATATTTTGATGCACTAGGTTGATACTATTGACTGATTTTAAGCTTTTTTTGCATACATTATAGCTAGAGGTTGCCTCTATTGTCTTAATTTCTAATTTAAATTATTAGCAATGTCATTAATAGAGACCAAATTATTGGCAGAATTATTTATAATGTCATTGCATTGCTCAAAAGAAGCAAGTTGTTTAGCCAAATTTTTGGCTGTAATAGAAAAAAAATAAGATAGCGACACAGCTATCTGTCTTTTATAATAGTCAGAAAGATAGTACATAACAATGTTATATCTATCTTTTGTCAAATAGAAATTATTACTAACATAATTGTTAATATCAACTAAATGGAACATGTTATTATTAAATGTCAAGTTATGCATTGTCATATTCAATTCAAATCTTAAGCTATTTTCTTCCTGTGGCAAACTGTTACTATAAGGGAATGTAAACAATACAACTTTTCTTAATTCAACAATATATTCAAACACCTACACTATCTGGCCCTAGACAAGACATATATCACTCCTTCACGACTTCTAACATATCACCGTGCTTTACAAGTTTAACTTTTAGCGACGTCAGCTGATCGGTCGTTGACCTCAGCTCAGCCGCAAGCCGAAATAACAGAGGGCACTAAATCACCGTGTTTTATGTACAAACTTTACGCATAAAAGACACTTTATCAAGCTGAACTTTACTCAATAATTTAATATCAATATGGTCTTCGCAATATCGGAGTCGATATTTTTTAGTTAGTATCGAAAACATACACACAATTTTTTGAGACCTTTTTGTGACTTGCGTGCTGAAATAATATTATTTGTCTACATGGTAAGGTTGTTCTGTGGCCTTAAGAACAGTATTATCACTCACCTTTGGCATACAGTCACGTGATTGCAACCACAAGCACCCGGAAACGTGTTTCTTTTAAGACAGAAATAGTACCTACTTTGTTCTCTTGACGGCGACCGTAATGAGAGATTTTCCTTTTTTTTTCAACTCTTCCTTAGTCGCTGGATAGATGGCTCTGACCTTGGTAAGTTACTACAAGGAACGGAACTTCACATAATTTTTTTATTATTTCACCAAGTGAAATAATAAAAAAATTATGTGAAGTTCCGGAATGTAATTTTGAGATCGTAAAACGAAAGCAAACGAAAGTGTCAGTCATCGAGCATTATGTGACATGACGCAATGATTTTTTTTCCAAGCGTTTTGTCTTTGGCACCTAGTAACGTGGTCAGTACAACGCCATCTACAGAGTTCTTGGAAACTATTTTTTTTTTAATACTCAAAAAGAAAACCTCTCATTAGCATCAACTACATAACTAACGTAATACGAATGAACATTATTTTACATCCTCTGTGCGTCGGAAAGTAAGTATAGCCATTGAGCCTGGCTATCATTTGTAGACCGTTGACAGTTACTGTAACAACTGTCAAAGGTCTAGTAGTAGTCAGAAGCCGAAAAGTCTGACAACCAGTCTTACCAAGGGGTATCGTGATAACCAGTAACTGGGTTGTGGAGGTCAGATAGGCAGTCCCTCCATGTAAAACACTGCTATTCAGTTGGTAAGACTGGAAGCCGAACGCAACATAGTTGGGAAAAGGCTAGGCAGATGAATTAACATTATTGTCATTAATTTATCAATTGATGCCTACAATATCAGATATCAAAACAGTTCCCAAATTGAGTTATATTTACCACAAACACCACCACATTGGAATATCGCTGTCAACCGGACCTAATAATTAAACCCCTATGCTAAACCAACCTCGCTGCCGTTTAGTTTAACCAAAGGTTTAACAGGATCAGAACGAATCATGCATTGAAAAATTCCAACAGCCAAAAATCACAGTACTTCGAAATGGATTTGTTTTGAAATTGAAATGTGTGCACTAAAAATCTATTTAGGTGCCCACTAGTATTTAAATCTGTGGATAAACATGCAACTGAGTCCAATGTTATTGGTTTATTCATAATCATTTTATTTGTATGCCAATGGCTTACAGCTAAGGTACAATTATGGATCCTGTACTAGTGTACAGCAAAAAGTATAAAATTCATTCATTCTTAAAACAAAAATAAATTAGTTTAAAAATTAATTATTTTGCTGTGCTAGTGCACAGCAAAAAGTATAAAATTCATTCATTCTTAAAACAAAAATAAATTAGGAAAACAAATTGACATCTATTGAATATGGTTTTTAGTTTTATTTTTGCCTCTTGCGACCTTGGTCCCTTAAAACGTTTAAAATTTCAGATAGTGTGTTTTTGACAAGGATTTTTTTTTGTTCTATTTAAAAATTAATAGATTTAAAGTACCTAAGCATTTAGAACAGAGGTTCTGGAGTGCTAGCGCATACTGATAGACGTAGTGTTGGAAAGCCTCCCACAAGGTGGACCGATGACCTTGTGAAGGCCGAAGGAATCCGCTGGATGCAAGAAGCACATAACCTGTCGAAGTGATGGTGCAGCAGTGGACGTCTTTCGACTGAAATGATGGCGATGACGATGACCTAGGCGGTAAAGTTACATTGGTTATTTTGGCTTGAAATACAAAACCCTGCTTTTCGCGGACATATTCTCCCCCAAGTCGTATCATATTATAGCCGTGTAACAAGAAACTACCATGAAATCAAATCACCTTGGGGAATAAGGACACGTAGCTCCCATAAAGCTAGAACAATCAAAATAAATCCTAATAAAGCCAATCACTTGTGAATCGTACGAATAAAGGAACATACGAGATTCTCGGCATCGCAAGTAATCGGACATTAATAAGTCGTCTTGTGCTTGTAAAGCGGAACTCAGGTCCCACGGTAGTCATATTGAACGTTGGTTGGCTGACACACAACAGAAATGCTTTCTTCAGAAGGGACATGCGCTACTTGATACTTAGAAGATTATCTGCAAGCACACAATGAAGACTAAACTTTAAATACTGTTGCAGTGAGTGCAATTTTCTACTGCAATGCTCATCTCTCCTTTTCCCGCTGTCACCTTTATTCATTGTTGATGTTGTCAGGTCTGTAAAGCCTCCTCTTTTTTACCTTTTGTGTGTGATTAAATTTTACTGTAATTTTTGAAGTTCAAAAGTGCCTTTAATGAGCCTATTTGAAATAAATGATTTGACTTTGACTTTGACTTCCGTCCAGGGACTGAATTACGAAGTATTAATGTCATCTTGATTCCAGTGCGAAAAAAAGATGGTGCTATCGGTCATGTATAGCTCCGTCTCTCTCTTACACTGAAATCATCGTCATGATACCAGGGGGGCAATTTTCGTAATTTTAAGACCGTTATACAGTATGGTCTTAGTGTCAATCCGTCAAAAATACCTGCAAAATCCCTACATTTTTGACAAGTTTATGACATTGATTGTCGCTGAGATGAGATTGCGACTAGATTTTGAACGTTTTTCGCATGTGGCTATGTTTTTTGGATAAGTTCTTCATTGAACGTTGACAGGCATAGATCTTCTGTGCGTCCTTACACTTTGGCTAACATACTAACGGCTAATGTCCTCGCAGATACAGTGTGACGTAATCGATGTACCCGTCACTGTAAAGCCGATTGCGGAACAGGTTGACCTCTAGAGTCTACATCTATATATATGGGTACTGGGATAGGATGGCCTCTCCATCAATACGTAATCGTCTTGCTTATACAGAGGACTGAATGGGATATTATCGGCAGGTTTCTCTCATATAAAATAGTAATTATAGTAAGGATGGTAGTGATATTGACTCTAAAATATTATAATAAAATAAATGTTCTAATAAAACTGTAAAATTTTATATTAAAACACCTCCCCACATTTTTCAACTGAATGAGACAAAATTTGTCTTGTATAAAACGCACACTATGCAGGCAGGCATATTATAAGTTAGGGGATTACATCGATGATAAAAATGCCTGGCTCAATGCTGGTCCTGCAGCCTGCTCCACAACCACAATTAATTGATTAAAACTTGAATATTTAGTAGTTATATTAGATAGGATAGTTTTTATCCCTATATTTCCACGGGATCGAGAGTGAAGCCGCGCTGCTCGTTGTGTATAAATGTAAGTGACATGTGGATTCAATTTCAATGCAGTTCAAGACAAACTCGGGGAAAAAAGACACTTAGAAACTGAACCCAAGCTCGAAATCCGTGATATACTCGCAGTTCGACCAATTGTTGGCATTTCTGAGAGCTCAAAAGCGCGAGTTTATCCCCAATTCATAAAAACGTTAAAACGTAAGTATTAGCATTGCTCTCGTATTTAATTTTGTGAGCGTATTTGCTGTAGGTACATATTATTTTAACCTACTTTTCATGATTTCTGGTTGTAAAGAACATGAGATGAAAAGGAAACAACAGATCGATATGTATCTTTTGATCTCATCTGACTTTGTACAATATGACGTTAAATTTTACATAATATGGAACACCTACTTTCAGGGTGTATAATATTATCTCGAAGTACACAACTTCTTGGTCTGCTGCATCTTACAACCAATTATTTTATAAATAAAAAAGAGGTAGATCTACAAGTAGCACGTCAAAACTTGGCTAATTAGCCAAATTTTTTAATCTTGTCTCTTTTTCGCTCCCGATAATTACGACATACCGTCCTACTTCCACGTGTCATCGTCATCTCATAGTGGCACATTTTGCCGTTTTTGGATATCGAATGTTGGGTAGGTAAACCTATCCACGTCTTTTTCATTGGTTACAATAGTTAAAAAGGAAGACCCATCCTTAAAATGACACGAACGTCTAGAAACAAATAGCACAAAAGCAATGTCAAGAAACGAAATTGCGAACTAACCTAACAAAACAAGTACTGTATATTTGCAGTCATCTAATTAACTGCCAAATTAATAATGATGTTCCCTTTACGAGTATCTAAGTTAATTAAGATGACATGTCTCTCTTGTCGTCAGTAAATATAACTCGCGAAGCATAAAACACGTGCGATATATGTCACGCAGATTTACAATTTAGCTCCGTCGAACTAATTGGATGCAGGTAACAATGTTTGCGCCCGTAAGCCTCGCTTACTCCGTGCGCCTGCTCTTCTGAATAATTTTATTGCTTCATATGCATCAAAAAATTGACTCGGCGCGATGACATCGTCGCAATTTTTTTGGGATATATTTTTTAATTGTATGCCTTTGTAATTGTTGTGCAAGTTTATTGGCTCCCGGGTTTTTTGAAAGATAAATATTATGAACGTAAAATGGTGAGTTAGTTTGACAAACAAGGTTGAAAGGGAGTAAATTTTTAGAGTCTTACGTTTTTAGATTGCTGGCGGGCTTGCATAAAATTACGCCGGAAAGAAACCCGTGTGCTCGGCTGACATACCTGCAAAGCAAACCCGTATTGAACACTTCTACAAAAACGTAGGTAAACTCAAAATTTCGTATGACTGTAACCTCCTTAGAATAATCAGCCTATAATGTTTCCACTGCTGTGACACAGGCCTCCTCTCGGTGAGAGAGAGTGGGCTGTAATCGTGGCTGTAATACACCACGCAGGCCCAGTGCGGGTTGGTAAATGTCACATGTCTTCGAATTTTTGGTTCTAGGACATGCCGGTTTCCTCACGATGTTTTCCTTCGCCGTTTTGAGAGCAGTAGTATAATTTACACAAAGTAAAGCGACTGTCTGGGTTCGAACCTACGAGCTTACAACTCGTAAGTCGCGGCCGTCACTACTGGGCCACCAGTGGATAAGACAGAGATTAAAACACAAGATGAACTAGCAGGGGATCGAGGAGGGGGGTGGAGGGGGGGTTCAGGGGATCAGACCGGAATAAATCCTAAAAACCTCCAAACGCCTGAACTGACTCAATCGCAACACGTCCACAATACACGCAATGAGCTACAATACATAACTTTTTGATACAATCTCAAAAGCCATTATCATCATCGTCCATTCAATCGTCTTCTAATATTGAATTTCTAGGACTTCATTCTCTTCCATTCTAGTAATCTTCAACTAAGAATGAAGTACGTAGTTTCATTTCTATTGTTATCTCAACTCAAATAAAGACTCTGTGGCATATGATATAAATCCAACTACAGTAATATTAGTACCTCCAAATTGAATTGAAGCCAGGCAGCAAATTATCCAGACAACTGACAGGGAGACAGATTAGCTAGGTCATACGTTCCTAACACGCCGGCTTCGAAGTAGAGTGCACACAGACGCACAGTGCACACGTTTTCAGGCAAAAAGGCCTAAATTATTTTTGTTCAATAAAAGTTATGTAAATTATCCTCAAAAGGGTGGTCCGATATCCTGGTTTATGATGACTGATGCATAAAGTGCAAGACTGTTGTTGTGGCGATGCTTAGAGGTGAACTACGTCCAGCAGTGGACGTCTTTCAGCTGAGATGGTGATGAAGACTTGTCTGAAAACTTCTATAGGCACATTTTGACATGAAATTTACCTAAAACTCTTTAGTTACTAACCTGAACCAATACAAATAACTGATTTATTTTGGCTGTAAAATTAACATGAACATTTTAATGAAATGTTAATTGTAAAATTTCCATACAAACTTTGTCCTGCTGCAATGCTCTTATTGGACACTGTGCGACGCGACGAGATAATTTCATTGAGAGATTCGACCGCCGTCGACATCTACACGTTAATAAAGTTAACCCACGGATATATCCGCGTAAACAGGTAAGCTTTTAGTCGCAAGAAATTAGTTGCAAGCTTATAAAATTGCAGCTTTTTAGAATTTCAAACTAGATTACGCTATAATATACACAACGTGCTAGTTTTTCCTTTGTTTGTAATATTCCTTGTAGCAGTCTTGGCTCTCGTGTTAATTCGGCACGTAACTGCATAGGTAGCTTACTCTACTAGGTACAACACAATGATCATACAGAAACAAAACACAAGATACTAATTTTCCTTTGTAAATAGAACTTGCAAAGGAAGTCGTCCCCCAACCCTCGCTGGGCCCGCGTAGTGGATTACGGCCCACTCCCTCTTGCAAAATGGAGGCCTGTGTGTCCCAGCAGTGGGAACATTATAGGCTGATTATGATATGATATTAGAACTTTTACTACATCCTTTTTGTTTGTATTCTTTAATAATGTGATACTTTAAAGGAAAAAGTTAAGCTCGATAGTGACGAATATTTCATAATATTCATCGTCGAAAGTTGAGCATACATTTATCTCGAGCCACGGTACGGCAGGCTACGGCTCAATTTAGTAAGCAGCACTTGGTAAAAAACATAAATCTTAAAACTTCATTACTCGCTTCGCCCACAAGTTGGTTTTTCTTCCAACAAGGCGTTGATGTTTACGATTTAAAAGGTTTTCGACGTAAAATATTACTGTTGCCGAACTTCACCGCCGCCGCCTAATGGTTAAGATGTCAGGTAAAGGAAATGCTGCCTGTGGGTTCGATGACACGTTCGGAAAGTATGAAAATGAAAAAGTTTCCTTTTTATTTCAAGTTTGAAGACACGCGGAATAAAGGCCATAAAATTTCTGTGCACATACTCCTGAGTATGTCTACAGAAATTGTATTCTGTAAGTGAACATTTGGACAGATTTTTTGCTCGTGTTCCAACTAAAAGTTTCGTGTAGGTCGCGTTTTTAGAAAATGCTCTTAGTCTAAGTCATACCATATTCTAAGTCATTTACTACGGTGTTGAAGTGGAGTAGAGTATACATTAACATTGACAGTTAAAACTTGTTATAAATTGACTTATACGTGAATTTTCTTTATTGTAGGTAAGGTGTCATCTGCTAAACTCAAGGTACACAACATACGATAACACATTCAAGCCCACTCACTTTTCAAAGAGTTCATATGCCATGCCGCCATACTTATAGCTAGTGGACCTTCCAGGAGAGTCACCGGCATTACTTTTGCGCTAAAGTGAACTCTAAAGAAGTTTCTTGGCATTAGGTTAAGACCGTCTTATAAAAAACTGTAAACCGTACTAAAATAGTGTTTTCAGGGGGTCTTGTCGCTATACTTAAGAGTCTCTGGGGTATTTTCATGTACCTACTAGTAAAAATGGGACGTGGAAATGAAATAAAAACATAAATATCACAAAAAAATTATAATCAGTCGCTCTGTGATCCCGAGACAGGTTAGTTCAACAGAGGCTTAAGCGTGAGTTTTTTCACTCACGTTCGATTGCGAGCGCGTTAGAATTTTATACGGGAAAAAGTTATAGCGCCACCTGGTGGTCACTAGGAGAAACCTAATTTTCCATACAAAGTTCTAACGCGCTCGCAGTCGAACGTGAGTCGAAAAAACTCACACTAAGTCCACAAAACAATGGCTCAGTGACAATTTTGGTGGTCTGAGTGAAATGAAACAAATCGGCAACGTTTGCGCGTAATTCGCGTACACAAATCATCATCAGCATCTTTGCTATGCTTTAAATGTTTTTTCGTGAGGTTTTGTCGAGATAATTGTATATTCTATATCAAGGAACATATCGGCGTGTATTTTTATGTAATTTCAAGCGTGAGGTAAAAATTCGTGAAACCTCCGAACTTCACTCAAACTTGAGACTAGCGTGCTGGAATATGGCCCTCTCCCTCTCACAGAGACGAGGCCTGTGTCCCAGCAGTGGGAACATTATATGCTGATTATGCTATGCTTTTAAATTTCCGTCCACGATATCATTATAACATACAAGTATTTCCATTAATTTTACGGACGTGGACGTCCACTATAATTTCGTCACGTTAGAAACTATATAAGCGCATTATAGCTAGTCACACTGATCACCTACCTAATGCTCTCTCATCCGATAATAGGATAACCTTAAACCAAACCAAATTCGGCTAAATGTCAAGTAAATCCTAAACTCCGAAACCCAATTACTGGGAAATGCCGAATATCCTAAGGTTATCAGAATGTTCGGGGATTCTGATTACCGGTGACGACAATTACAGCTACCTAGTATTCGGATGACAACCGGGAGTTACCGACCGGTACCGACTCTAGGGCAGAAAGGGATCACGATTCATTCGCGAATCTTGTGAGTTGAACTTTTTTATTGATGTGAAAACTTCTTTAGGTGCACTTTGCACTCTTTCTGAACATTGAATGAAACTGAACCGTCACACGCCCGCGGTGACGCTGAATACTCGGTTCCAGTAGGATCCCATTCACTTGGCGCTGAATCGCGCATAATCGGCTCCAGTCGTAAGTTTACACTTATAGCGTGTGGTCATAACCACAAACACATTTTTTTTTGCTGTTCACGAACTTTGATTATGTTTATTATCCACAACGATAAGTATCCCTAAGTAGGTAAGCTTTCAATTTTGAAATAAGAAAAAGTTCAGAGCTTACTATGACAATAGAAAGAATCAACATTATACCTAAAAATCATAAAATAAAAAAAACTATTGAGAGTAGGTACATTTTGGAGAATGCTATAATCGGATATCTATGGCTATAATATATACTCATCAGTATTCTAATCATTTTGCAAAAAGTAGGTACTCTGTGGTGGTATATAATGGTAGGTGGGTAGGCTTTTGTGTGTCGATACTCTTGCGTCGGACTGGAAGCCGACCCCAACATAGTTTGGAAAAGGATGGGCAGATGATGATGATGACTTTTGCGCCATCCCATCTTCCTGGCTCGGCCCGCTGTGCTGGCGCTGCTGCTGCAGAAAACCTCAAGCGGCGAAAGTATAATAACCTTAGCGGTAATTATATTTTCGAGCTGTTTGGGGTTGAAACCCTCGGGCCGTGGAGTCCGAGTGCTCATGGTTAGTTCAATGAAATCTCCAAACGGCTGGTTGACACTTCCCGTGACCCAAGGGCTGCAGGCTTTTACCTTGGCCAGACAGTACATTAACAGTAAACAGTGGAGGATTTTTTTGACGCCATAGGTAGGTATCATAGTTTGTTACTAGTTTCAGTTAAGTTTGGTTATTATATCTTTATTTTAATCGTTTGTTAGTTTATTTAGTATACGAAGTTTATCCATTGTTGTATTTTCATTCACAAACATTCTCAGTAGGTAATTTTTCGCAAACTTGTTCAATACTACGGTTCGTAAATACAATAAATAAGTTGAAGTAGGTACTCATATAGTATAGGTACATAATTCAATTTGTTCAGGCGAGTATAAATTTCTATTGAGCACACCAAAAAGTTAGTTATGCAAATTATCAGTGACGTTCTCTAGCTAGGTTTAATAGTGCTTCAAAGTTTTAGCCCATTTTCATGTTTTTGTTAGAGCGTCCATTACAGTGTCACCTTATTTAAAATTTATTATCTCGTAAAACTTCAGTAATTTTTCGGACCAATCCATACTAATATTATAAATGCGAAAGTGTGTCTGTCTGTTACCTCTTCACATTTAGACCGCCGAACCGATTTAGATAAAATTTGTTATAAAGATAGTTTGAGTCCCAGGAAAGGACAGGATAGTTTTTATCCCGATATTCCCACGGGATCGACACTTATGCCGGTAGAACCGCGGGGCACAGCTAGTATTAAATAAGGAGACAAGGCTACACGCTATTATTAATGTGCAAGTTTGTATGTTTGTATATTTGTTGCTCAATTGCCCTAAAACGGCAGAACGGATTTGGATGAAATTTGGCACACATAGTTTATAAACCTAGACTAACACATAGGATACTTTTTATTACTCTAAACCGACATCCACGCGAAACCGCGGACAAAAACTAGTTATAAATAACATTGAAAATCTACTTAAGCACCTAAGTTACAAGTTATTCAGTTGGCAGTAATTTTCTTATTTTTGTTTGTTGTACGAATCGGTACTGAATATTCTTAGATCAAGATAACATTGAGTTTGGAAGTAATTTTCCCGACGAAAATAGCCGATTGCTTCAACTCACATTATTCTATTTATTGAAAAATCTAAAATAAAATAGAAACCTACTTAATTTCGTTTTGTTTCGTGCCTTTTTGCCATTTTTTCAAACAGATATGCGTTTCCCGGGAGCCCCAATTAATCATACACATCACTTTTTATCCACTTTTACGAATACTGGTTGCTTTTAAAAAATTTGCATAACTTTCAAATCGGCATACCATTTATTTCAATTTCGAACCAAAAAAATCTGAAACAATATTTCCTGGCACAAAGCACCAACTAAATTCCAATTCCCTAAACAAAGCTGTAAAAAAACCTTTTACCATTATACATTCGTTGGTAAACCTGTAAACATACGTAAATTATGAAATAACGTTAAACAAACAAGATAATTTTGATAATTATCAGTTTACAACAGGCGTTGTGCTAAGCAATTACCCACAGGCGCGCCGTACGTCGGCCGGGTCTCGTCCCTACGTGCGGTCCCACAATCGTAGAGTTTACAACACCGTGCTGGCAACTTTAAACACGGCCTTTCAACATTGCCTTTGTATATTTTACCAAATTCAAATTCACTTTTGTTTTCCTGTATGGGTATGAATTCTGCGAAACACGATGTAATATGAGTGTTTACATTGTAGTTTATAAACAGCTTACGGCGACTAAAACTATTATTCGCTGTTAGTTCACTTAAGTGCAAACTGTTTTCTAACGCTTTTGTTTTTAGATTGTACCAGGCAAAATGAAATAGGAACTAAATGGGTTGTTGTTACTATTCAATTGTTTATTTAAAAAAGTAAATTTTGAGAACTTATTGACTGATCTACTTTGTTATTGTAATCGTATTATCCAGTGATATGGTGGTCAAATACGCAGTCGCTCCATGTAGAATAGGTACCGGTACTCAGCTGCATCTGGTCAGACTGGAGGCCGTTGGGCCTAAAAGGCTAGGCAGATAATGTTTGGTGATGCTCTTCAGAAAGGTCAGGTGCATCACATGCGTGACCAGATGTAGATATGAAAAATGCGGGAGGTTCCTGCACATCATCAGGCGGGAGTAAACGCCCGGGTGTCACCATTGCGAGGATCGCCCAGAAGACACGGTGGAGCATACGGTGGAGGTCTGCCCCGCTTGGGCAGAGCACCGCCGTGTCCTCGTAGAGGCGATCGGCAGCGGCGGCGACCTCTCGCGTCCGGCCCTGGTTCAAGCCAGGGTCCGGACCGAGAGGGAGTCCGAGGCAGTCACCTCCTTCTGCGAAGCAGTCATGTTAGCGAAGGAGGTGGCGGGATGGCTGAGAGACAGAGCTTCACGTCCCAGCTGCCGCGGGAGACGCTCCGGGCGTCGGGAGCCGCGTGACGACTGCCGGCCACCGTAGGCGCGGGCCTGCGGACAGAGAGCTAGCTCTAGCTAGGATAGCTCATCGTCCGATCAGGATCAGGCCCATGCCGGACGGCGCGTACGTGTTCCACGCGCGGCTCATATAGATGTCAGCATCAGTTAGGGCCGAAGCCTGCCGGGTCAGCGGGATTGTCCGAAAGGGTTACCGCTGCCCCGGAACATAAAGGGCTAAGGAAGGAACACGGGTGGGTTTTAGTCAGTAAGAGTCTGACACTCCCTTCCGCTCCAGCCTGAACGGGAGCATCCTCAAAAAAAAAAAAGTATCGTACCAGGTGGCGTTCTCTAGTTTCTAGTTTCCATGGAACGATGGCGTAAGTTTATGTTTGTGTTAATTTCCTGTAAAGTTTATCCCACCAAAAACATTTTCATGTAAAATGTTGCCAAGACGAGACCACATATGGCTCGCACTGCCAAAAAGTTATCAGATCTCATGTAGAGCCAAGCTTCTAACTCTACACGCTAACTTCACAAACTCTACACCTTAGTCAAAATATGAGGCTTGGCCGTTTCGTTAATTGTATAACAGAAAAGTAATGAACAGTGAATACATTTTTCACCTTACGCCCATGTGATGGTAGCGAAACGGCCAAGCCACATATTTTGACTAAGGTGTAGAGTTTGTGAAGTTAGGGCGTGTAGAGTTAGAAGCTTGGCTCTACATGAGATCTGATAACTTTTTGGCAGTGCGAGCCATATGTGGTCTCGTCTTGGCAACATTTTACATGAAAATGTTTTTGGTGGGATTTCACATCTTTTTGAAAGTTGCTTATGAATTTTTTTTTTTTTGGGTTGTTCTTTACTAAAAATCCTGAAATACATATTTTATTATTTATTACAAGGAGTCCCTATATCAATTTTCAGAACTCTAGTATCAAAATTTGCGGAAGTCTCGTACAAACTTCCATCCCCTAGTTTAAGGGGTGGGAGGGTAAAAGTTCCAAGTTTTAGAATTGTTTTGTTGTTTGTGTACTATTACTAGCTTACATACCAAATTTCAGCTTTCTAGGACTTCAGGAAGAACCTTAGAATATTGATGCGTATGAAATAAAAAAATATTTTTTTGGGGGTTTGGGGGGTTATTTACTGAAAATCCTGAAATACGTATTTTATTATTTATAACAAGAAGTCCCTATATCAATTTTCAGAACTCTAGCATCAAAATCTGCGGAAGTCTCGTACAAACTTCCATCCCCTATTTTAAGGGGTTGGAGGGTAAAAGTTCCAAGTTTTAGAGTTTTTTTGTTGTTTGTGTACTATTACTAGCTTACATACCAAATTTCAGCTTTCTAGGACTTCAGGAAGTACCTTAGAATATTGATGATCATCAGTGAGTCAGTGAGTAAGTGAATCAGTGACGAAATCGGGGTATTTTAGATATCAATAAAATCTAAAGTATAAGAGCTATGCAATTGAAACTTTATAGGTTTAATAAGTCCACCACTGACATCATATCCCGAAAATTTTGTTTATCTGGTATAATCCAAACCCAAGTTATGAAGGTTCAAAAATACGACGAAGTGCTTCGAGAAAAGGTAGGTAGTGCCCTTGCGCTTCGCTTGGCTCGTCTTGGCGGGGGCACTCCCGTGCGAGTGCCCCCAGATTAGTGTGTGAAATAATCCTACCACTGAAACCGAAATGCTAAATTGAATAACAGAAATGTAACATTTAAAACCTCAATAAAACAATGTTCATTGTTTCAGTCAAACAATTAATTAACAATGTGTACATTGATGGTTGACCAATTATTCACATTAAAATAGGTACTGCCTTTTCATTAACACTAACATGTATGGTTGAACAGTCGCTAATCACTATTTAACTTTAAGCAACGTTTATAAATAAATGGGATAATATATTGTGGTATTTTGCTATAGCAAAACCACATCTTTTATATTTAACAATAGCTTCCGCCCGCGGCTTCGCCCGCGAGGTATGTCGATAAAAACTATTCGATGTCCTTCCCCGGGATGCAATCTATCTCTCTGCCAAATTTGATCGAAATCCGTTCTGTGGTTTAGGCGTGAAAAGGTAACATACAGACAGACAGACAGAGTTACTTTTTGTACATTTGTTACCACTAAAAACAAACCTTTGACTGCTTTTACCAATGATAATAAAAGTGTAAAATTGGCTTTTACATTCAAATCTGTATTTCATGCTATTATTTAATTAATTTCTTCCTTTTATATATCTCCGAGGTGATATGTTGAAAAAAATGTGGTTTTTCTATTTCGTGTAACTTGTGAAGTATGTGGAATAGGGATTTAACATTTTGGTATATGATTTTTGACTCTTTGGTCTAGTACCATGTAAAAGGAATACACGATTCAATGAATTTTTCTTGATACAAAAAAATTGCAAAGCTAGGTATATCTATTTACTTTTTACGACATCATTACTTTAAAACATAGAGAATTATCATATCAAAGTTTACTCAAAGTAGTTTTAAATTTATTTCGTTCATTTTGTTAAAAAAGGAGTAAACTCGTTTTGGCACATACGTCGAGCGCACGCACATTACAGCCATCACTCTTCTTTTGCATCACTTTCGCTCGCTTAGTAGGTTTTCGAGGATTTTAGATTTTCGAGGATATTTTTATTAATTTTAATATTTTGACATTTCATCAAATTGTCGTCTGTCAGTTTGACTATTCTATAGAGCTTACTTGCTTAAACCAATTCTTCACTATATTATAAGGTTAGATTCTCTTGTAAGCCGCTTTTATTATTTCTGGCAGTCAACACTTTAAATTATGATAGAAACGAACGTTTCTTCTAGAATGTTTGACTGAGAGACTATAAAAGCGGTCGCCTCCCTTAACTAGGGCTTCAGTCGTGGTCCTGGTTTTTATCTGTGCTGTGCTATTAAAAGCTATTACTGAATTGGTGTTTCAATAAATAATATATCTGCATCTGCCTCTTTAACTCTAAGTGCCTTTCGAGTACTCCTTCATCACGGACTTGCCACGCCTACTTGGCGAAGGACGCTTCGGTAGAGCGACCTCTTTCATCACGGACTTTCCCCGCCTGCGTGGCGAGGGACGCTTAGGTTGAGCGGCCTCCTTCATCACGGACTTACCCGCCTGGGTGGCGAGAGACGCTTCGGTTGAGCGACCTCCTCCAGCACGGACTTGCCGCGTCTGCTTGGCTAGGGACGGGACGGTTCGGTTGACGGCGAGCGACCTCCTCCATCACGAACTTGCCGCGTCAGCTTGGCAAGGGACTCGTCAGTTCACGGCGAGGGACCTCCTCCATCACTACCTCCCGTTCCAGTGAAACGAGTTTTGAAGACAGCCAGAAGCCAGAATCTTTTTTATCCGTGATGTATTAATAAATAGGTAACTAACTATAATTTTAACGTTAGTTACAATTAGCCCTTTCTGGCTAAACGTAACGTTACAATATATTTTAGAGAATGTTAGAATTTAAAACATGGAATCATCAATACGACGAAGAAAAGGACCTAAGTACCTACTATGGTAAGATTTTCAACTTATAACAGGTGAATTAAAAGTAAACTTACCTAATCTACAGGTCTTTAAATATAAAGCCTTTATAAAGGTAAACACAGCCAATACCTACATCTACCACCTTACTTCCATATAAAGCTCGTTCCTTAATTTTTTTGTTGAATTTTCTTGCATGATTTATTGTATTCCACCTTTTGCCCGCGGCGACCTGAAAGCGGAAATCGAAAACGGTATTCCATTTTGCAAGAACCGTATTCTTCCAACTGGCAAAGTGCTGCTGGAGTTTAGCGTGACTATAAATATACATGTATACACTATAAACGCATAAAGCGTAAAACGTTTATTGAGGATGATATTCTCTTATGCATGTATCTCTATTTCCTTTTTTTATGTTTCTGTTTAGTATATTATATCACATTTAAATGAAATTATATTATTTTCTTGTAAGGGGATTACAGGACCTAAACGCAAAAAACGCAAGTTTTAGAAGCAATAAAAGTATACGATCGACTACAGTAAACAAAATCAGAAAAATATATGATATCCTTTTTTTTTTTTTTTTTTTTTGGGTGGGAAATCATCAAATGACCCCTCCCGCTCTGGGCGGAGCGGAAGGGAGTGTCAGACTCTTACTGACTAAAACCCACCCGTGTTCCTTCAGTTGCCTGTGCCAGGGGCCACGGTATCTCTTTCGAACAACCCGCGACCCTGGCGGGCATCGGCCCTAGCGGACCCCGTCAGTTGGTGCTGACATCTCCTTGAGGCGCGCGTGGAACACAACGCGCCGTCGACCCGGGCCTGGTCCTTACCGGGCGGCGAGCTGCCCATTGCTCGCCGCCCGCAAGCCCGCGCCTACGGTGGCCGGGAATCGGCTATCGACTCCCGACGCCCGGGGCGTCTCCTGCGGCGGCTGGGGGCGTGAGGGCGCCTCTCCCTCACGCGCTCCGCCTCCTCCTTCGCGAGCATCACTGCTTCGCAGAAGGAGGCGATAGCCTCCCATGCACTCTCGCTCCGAACCATGGCCCGGACTAGGGCCGGACGCGAGAGATCGCCGCCGCCGATCGCCGCCGTGAGGACACGGCGGTGCTCTGCCCAAGCTGGGCAGATCTCCACCGTATGCTCCACCGTGTCCTCCGGGCGATCCACACAATGGTGACACCCGGGCGTTTCCTCCCGCCTTATTCGGAACAGGAACCTCCCGAAGCAGCCGTGTCCGGTGAGGACCTGCGTTAGGCGGAAGGTGAGGACGCCGTGGCGCCTCTCTAGCCACTCCTCAAAGAGGGGACTTATCGCCGCGATTGTGGCGTGCCCAGCACTGGGTTGCGACAGTCGCACTCTCCATGTCGCCATGAGATCCCGCCGGAGCTCTGTCCGCTGCACCGCGATTTCTCGCGGCAGCGGAGTTACGCCCCGGCGTTTCACCTCCTCTCGCCACTCCCATATGTGGGCGAGGACTTTGGCCTCCAGATCCCATGGCGGCAGTCCGGCAAGGAGGCTCGCTGCCTCCCCGGAGACCGTGCGGTATCCCCGGACTAACCGGACGGCCATGACCCTCTGGGACGCGTTCAACCGCCTGGCTGGTCGCCGCCTCAGTGAACGCGCCCACACCGGTGCCCCGTAAAGGGCCATGGACCGCACGACCCCCGCGTAGAGCCTCCGGCAGGAGGCGTTTGGACCCCCTAGATTTGGCAGGAGCCGCTTCAACGCAGCCCCGGCCCGCTCCAGTCTGGGAGCCAAACGTCGGAAGTGTTCCACGAAATTCCATCGGCTGTCGAGGACAAGTCCCAGGTACTTCATCGTCGACTCGACGCCGATGTGAACCCCTCCTACCGTTATTTGGGAACCCGACGGTGGCGCGTTCCGAGGGCCATGAAAACACATGGCCTCGGACTTGTGCAGGGCCACCTCGAGTCCCAGTTGCCGGATCCTTTCAACGACTGTCGCAACCCCGCGTGTCGCTAGTTCCGCCGCCGCCTGGTGCGACCTCCCCTGCGCCAGGACCAGCGTGTCGTCAGCGTAGCATATATGATATCCTTCAGGATATAATTATGTTAGGTAAATATTGTATTGAAAACATAATACAACTAATTTGATACCATAGAAAAAAATATAAAGATACCTCTTAAAACTTTCTTTTTACAATAAAAACCATACTAATGTAATAATCACAATCATTCTGATTTTTTGTCAGATTATTCGACATGCAACATAATAATAATAATAATAAGGGATACAGAAACCCGCAGGGCAGCATGTGGCGAGCTGTTGGGCAGTAGCGACCCCACGGACCCTATCTCCCGGGAGAAGTCTTGTTCCTCACCTCTGGCTTGCCTTTATCGGCCGGCTGGAGTGAACAATGACGAGGAACAGAGCTCCCACCTCATTCTTGCCTTTATTGGCCGGCTTGAGTGGAGATTCGCAAGAGCAAACGTGCTCGGAGGAAGGAAGTATTCCAGTAAGATGCTGGTAGGGATCTTGACCGTACTTCCGGGATTGTCCTGATAGCCGTGGAATACCTCTCCACTCCTCATAAGCACCTCAGGACGTGTTGCCCCCTTGTCGCTACGTCACTATGTGCTAGCGGCCGTTTTCGGGGGCCCATTATTGAGTGTGCAAGTCACCCCCTGCTATTTTATCTGTGTATATATAAAGCATTGATCAGGCAGGGGTCATAGTTTTACCATAGTTCCTGGAAACCGGTCCACTTTAGCCACCCAAACCAATAGTCCAACTTTTTATTTTTCCATATTCTGCAATAGTCCTACACCAACCGGGGGTTATCCTTGGGTGCACTTGCATAGTGCATACAGGGATAATCGTCGGTCGGTGCCTCATTTCATTGAACATCTCTAACGGGCCTCTGCGAGTTGGCTTCGGCCCCTCGTACGCCTTCCAAAGGACCGGGACCCCAAGGTCCCGAGATATGTTAAAATATAGAAATAAATAATAATAATAATTTATTTATCAGATTAATTACATCCATATTTGTTAGTAGGTACAATACGAGCTTACAAAGTATACAAAATAGTGTTAGTAATCATTCATAAATTGATTGACCTATAATAAAAATAATAAAATAATATAGAATCAATTAAATTAAAAATTAAAATTAAATACTTTAATAAAAATAAAATAAAATAAAAATTCCAATTGAAAATTATACATTACGAATTACATTTAAATTGACAATATTAATATTTGAAAGTGAATTAATTATTATAGATCATACATACTAAAGCACTAGTGTTTTAATTTTTTAGTCCAAACAATAAATTTTTGTAAATAGCTTGCTTCATATTTTGTAATAAATTACCAGGGTTGTGTCATCGCGCTTCTCTTTCTTTCCTATGCATTCAGACAGTGACCGCGCTTTAGGTTGTGTAGTCCCCATAAGTACGCTGTACCGGTACAGGGTCCTAATAATTGTTTGCTGTACCGGACGACGTCATTACGTCAGCGCCGGCTGTCGCTGAAAACCAGCACTGGGGCTCTGTCTTGCATAGGGTCGCAGCATAATGTTGAGCGATAGCAGTTTTGCGTGGATGTGACGCATGTTTCCACCAACCTTTTCTTATTTTTTTTTTGTGTTTATGTTCTGTTTTGCGTCATGTTTACCATAAAAAGTATTTTCTTTCTTCTTTCCTTTTTTCTTTCTTTTAAGTAAGTTAGGTTAAGTTTAAGGTATTTAAATTTACTTTATTCTAAACACATAACATCACGCCTGTAATTCCCCCGAAAGATTACACATAAATTACCTTAGCAAGTACAACCACATTTCGCCAAAATAATCTTTTACGAGCATTAGACCTGGGATTTTTGACAGTAAATACAGAATAGGGTTACAAAGGTTTTGCTCGAGTAAAGATCAATCAAAGTTATAATAAATTCAAATAAAAATCATATTACGATCTCGCAAATCAATAAGTCTCCTTTTAAGTTAATAAACCCTTTAGTATTTCTTATCTAGGCGAATATACTCGACCGTATTGTTCGAGATCAAAGTGTACGATATTGATTATCCTCTTTTCTATTGATTTGGGTTACTATTAATACACCTGGCAAGGTACAGACGCCAGCACATCAAGCTACCCAAAACTGTCAAATTTTCTCAATCAACGTTGAACCTAATCCTTTAGCGATAAAGTTGAAAATCTATTAAAGAAATTTTACAGATTGTAGTTAGCTTAATGTGCTGGCGTCTGCACTTAAACATGCCACGGAACGAAATATTGATATCTAAAAAAATCATAACCAACAAATGCCAATCATCATCATCATTTCAGCTTAAAGACATAGGTAGGCCTCCCCCAAGCACCGCCATTTCGACCGGCCAACAACCGACACAACACCAACAACAAACTGCTAATACCCATGCAACATCAATACAATGAAAGCAAATATAGATACTCAAATAATTACTTTTAAATAAATAAAAAAAATATGGCACTCCGGGAGTGCCGACAGAAGTGAAAACAAAACACAAACATAATACTTTGCCATCACTCACTGACATATCGGATATACATTAAAACCGAGTACATCACGAGGACAACCGAACACATCCAAAGCGGGTATTTTTTTAATCATCTTATAAACAAAACACGCGCGGTGTCGCTTACGGTAACAGTGGCGCGAGTTCAATTGTTTTTTCCTATATCAAAAAATGCCCAACGCGTCTAAAGAAGTTTTCACTTCAAAAAAACGTGTCTCACTCCAAAAGCTACGCAATCCCAAAGACCAAACAAGTCAAGCTTTAAGAACATAATTAAATGATAACACTACCCTCGGTAAACAAGGATTACCCCACAAAGGTGTAAACTGTCACGTAGACTATGTACGTCAGCGCTATCGTATACCGTGTGAACGTTATCTTAGCCGTGATTTACAGCCTTGCAGAATTTAATTAGGGCTGCCGACGCCTAGGGACACGTTTGATGAGCTAGGAAATTTTCTAGGTTAGTTTTTATTAGGAGCAGAATGGTTTTGTTGACTTTTAGAATAGATTGTGTCTTTAAATAGAATTAGCTCATTAATTCGGGACACTGGCCTCAAGGCTAATTAGTTAGGGACCCACTTAAGGACTATAGGCTTGAAAAACGAATACTACACTACCTTCTCCTATTGAAAAATGAGCAGATATTGGCGCCGGTTCTGTTTTTCACAAACTATACTAAATTTAAGTTCAGGCATCTTTTTCTTTCTATTTCACTAAGAAAAGGACAGAAGATAAATATTAGTTTAGTCCTGTCAAATTAGTCAGCGCCTGACGTAAATTGACGTATTTTTAGTAGCCAACTTTTTAATCTCGTCTAAATTGTCTATGGAGTATTTTAATTTGACAGGACTAAACTAATATTTATCTTCTGTCCTTTTCTTATTGAAATAGAAAGAAAAAGATGCATGAACTTAAATTTTGTTTAGTTTGTGAACAACAGAATCGGCGCCATTATCATCCGATCTATATTATAACAAACAAGTCAGTGCCATCCCTTTATGATCGTTTTCCGTAAGGACTTAGTGAGACAAAAGGTTTATTTTGAAATACCTCTGCCTACGCCCTTCGATATAATAAAAGCCTGACGTTATGTTATGTGAAAAATAACAATGTAGGATTGTAAAAAGGGATGATAAATTGCACGCGATAAATCCCTATACGATCCCAGCTCGTCATTTCAGCGTTACAAGCTTTATAGCAAAATACTCATAAGAGAAAAACAATTCACAAAACGTACTGTGTATATCGTACCTCTCAAATTAATGGATTTGATAGAAATAGGTATGGTGGTAAAACTTCCCCATATTTTTCGCCAGTAACTCTCATTCATTTCCATTTTCGTAACATTTGACACCTGCATCTGAAAAATGTCTTTCTTTTACTGACATCCAGTGTTTACTGACTTGAAAAACAATATTTTCCATGTGATTGTTTTAACGTTTTCATGATTTGTTACGTTTAATGTGAATAATTAAAATGGCGCCCAACTGGGGACTATGCGGAAAGTAATAAAACAGTAGTATCTATAGTGTCTCGTTTTTCTACTCATCAGAATACAACATTTGGTCATCTAGTACTCTTTACTGTAAAAACGCACACTCATGGTATAACATCACATAGGTATATAAATGTATACGCATTATGGCCCACTTGGGCGCCACTTTGCTTACTGGCGTCTGACTGGGCTAATACGTGACTTAACTTATTTCGTTCAAAGTAGCAGAAAAAATCACCTGGGTTCACAGAGGTTTTTTCTTTTCATTTTAGATCTAGGCTACTATAACTTCGGTATTCAATTTTCCTCGAACCAAATTTCTCAAATAATGTCTCTTAAAAATATCGTTGGATTTATTCATGCATGCTGTTTGCTGAAAAATCTCACTTATTGCTGTTTTCTCAGAAGATAAGACACTAGGCACTGCCATCAAGGGTACTATCTTCGTTTCATATTACATTCATATTAAAGACACCTTGACATTTGAGTTTATTTGAAGAGTGTTCTCAAAATCACATTGAAAATAAAATACGAGGTTTTTAATTAAATTTTGCAAAAATTTAAAAGCATTAACATACCTATTAATTCTGTCAGCCCTGTGAATGATGAGTAATGTGGTCAGAACCTAATCGCAGCAATGTGTAAATCCTATGAATATCACATAATTAGCTTTGTTATGTTCCAAATTAATATTGTAAATAATCCGATGCGGTGACGTCACAAAATTTATGATCGGGCAGTGTTATCTCTACCAACAGATGTTTGACTAGTCTGTCTAGGTAAGCAGTGCTTCTGATTTGAATTATGTCACACAGTAATATCGGAAGCACATTAAACTCTACTAAACTAATCTTACTAGATCATAATTATATTGCTTCATACAGTTGAGTCATTCTATACTATACAGCACATAAACTATACGGAGTTCTCAGACCCAAGTTTATGTCTGTCCTAATTACCAAATAAAACGAGCCTCGCAAAAACATCTCATCCTAAAACATACCAGCACAGAAACTCGGACAAAAACCATTTAGTACTAGTGAAATACCGAATAGCAGCTCTGTTACCAAGACGAATGAGCCTCGTTTGTTCCGGTTTGCTCCCATTACCCCAGCCCGTAAGACACAGGGTCACCGGCCGTCTCGAAAACTAATCCGCACTGCTGTTAATACCAATAAGTCGTGTCTTGAAATTTATCGGGGTCAAAATATAGAGCCAGAATACTTTATAGGACTTTCGTTCAACTTAAGTTCGGGCTTCATAAAGATGCGCAGATGTGCTAGATAAATATCGTTGCTAGTTTTTGTTGTTGGGCCGAAGATGACTTTCGTAATAAACAGCTAAGTTTTGGTTTTGTGATCACATACTTATTGAGATATATTGGTTCTCTATGTCTATCTATAGATTTACTTTAGCCATAAAAAAGTAAGTTTATGTTCATTTAATCTACATAAATAAATAAAATGTAAGTGTAACATGTAATGTCAAAATAACAGCTTTTTATTAAATGCATATGAAAGTATATTCGGTACTTATAACAAAAAACATTTTCAAAATGTTTGGCTGTTTGCTGCGGCTAATCTCGGAAACAGCTGTACCGATTTTGACGGGACTGTCAACAGCAGATAGCTGATGTTAGAAACAACTAAGACATTATTGTTTTCCGACATCCACGCAAACGAAGTCGCGGTCACTGCTAGTCATTAATAACATCTCAAAACCACCAAGATACCTACTAAAATAATAAGAGTAAAAATAATCAGAATAGTTAAACTGTCAGCTATGAGCTTACAGAAAAATAAAATATGTCTTGCTGTATGAAAATTGTCAGCATGATTTCGACCGTATATCTTCCTGCTACCGTAATTTTCGCTTCACGTGGAAACACTAAAGACCCGTCTGAAATTCGAACCCAAACCTTAAGCCGTACCCAAATAATTTAAGCCTTTAGACCCTCATAACATTAACAGCTCGAAGATACCATTAAACATACTTAATACTTAGATACTCAATTTCAACGTAACTTACCTACTCACAGTACTCACTCCAACATAACGGTTTTATTTTCATTTATTTTGGGGCGAATCGCTGTTTAGTTTCAGATCTTAGGTCTCAATCTTCTATTATTATTATATATATATATAAAATGGTAAACTGACTGATTGTTGATATATCAACGCGCAGTCTAAACCGCTGCTCCTAGAGACATGAAATTTGGAGGCTGTGTTCTTTGTGAAGAGTAGGTATCCAATAAGAAAGGGTTTTTCGAAATTCCACCCCTAAGAGGGTGAAATTTCACGCGGACGAAGTCGCGGGCAGAAGCTAGTAGAATATAAGACAGAAAACTTATTAGACTTGCACGTCATCGAAGAAGAATGCTCCTTTCTTAAAGGATAGATAGTTCTCTTGGGATTCAAAACTTGCCTGGATTTAAAAGCCTTTAAAAACTTTAAATCTGGCAAGAACGTTTTTGGTCAATGCATATTTGGTCAGGGAATTTGGTTTTCTGATTTAATGGCCAGACGCTTCCAGTTTCGGAAGATCATCTGAACATCACCCATGTCATTGATGATATATTCTTCAAGTTTTTTCTGGTTCATCATACCTTCAGAAACAAGAAACTATCTTACAATAAACTTTAAATTACAACCGCGTTAAAGATAAGTAGCTCTAACAACTGTCATATAACAATAGGCTTTAAACTGACAGAGCCAGTCATAATAGGCCAGCTGGAAGGCTTGAATCACGTACGGCCGTATTCTTTTGCACAGCAACCCGGTAAGAAACGTTTATGACGGAATCACAAATGCATTTTTCGTGTCTTGAAAAAGTGCCGGCGCGTTCGCCTCTCGGGCTTTTCAAGCGAACTTACTTGACATACGGACGTGTTGTGTTGAGAACAAATATAATAATATTTTATAAACAGGAGCACAACTATTGCTGTAGTATGACTTAGGTGGTGGTACGTATAAGCGTGCATATACAGAGCGACACGCGTCAACGGCTGCCGTCACCGCGTGTCGGCGGCTGTAGTTGCCTCTGCACTACCGCAACCTCCCTTTGCTAAGCCCATTTTATGGCGTCCCTTAAAAAAAAGTACATGGTTTAAAGTCAACAGCAAAAGTAGATGATCAAAATCAGAAATTCAATACTAATGAACGGAGTTCGCGTCAGAACTGTGTGGCGTCGAAGTACTACTACTTAGAATACTTACTACGTAGAATACTTTTGAATCACTTCGACGCCACACAGTTCTGACGCGAACTCCGTTCATTAGTATTGAATTTCTGACTTTGATCATCTACTTTTGCTGTTGACTGTACTTTTGGAAGTAGGGTCTACTTTCATGCAAAGTAACGGTCTTCTGCAAGCGTGATCTTTGTAACCTTATAACCATAGCAATTTATCATCAGCTATAGTATCTAGCAGTTTTTTGAAGTGACAACTTCTTCAGGCGCTTTGGGCATTTTTTGAGATGGGAAAAAACCATTGAACTCGCGCCACTGTTACCGTAAGCAACACCGCGCGTGTTTTGTTTATAAGAATATTTAAAAAATACCTGCTTCGGATGTGTTCGGCTGTACTCGGGATATACTCGGTTTTAATGTATATCCGATATTATGTCAGTGAGTGCTGGCAAAGTATTCTGTTTAAGTTTTGTTTTCACTTCGGTCGGCACTCCCGGAGTGCCACTGTTTTTTTTTAATTTTCTTTCTCATTAAAGAGATTAAGAAGACTAAAATTGTCCTAGTTCTTAATTACAGTGGGCCAGAGCCCCTTGGCGAAGCCCTTAAACCTTTAGGAAACTTAAATATGAATTTAACATACTATCTTATAAACCCAACATCTTCATCATTCTCCTGCCCTTATCCCGATTTATTTGGGGTCGGTGCAACATGTCTTTTTCTTCCATATTTCTCTATTAGTCCTCATCTCGGTAGTCACCCCCTTCCTAACCATATCATCATTCACACAGTCCGTCCATCGTTTCATCCCAACACTTTCTAAAATAAAGTTTCAAGAGTTCTAAAACGGGTATAATAGACGTAAACAAGAAGGCTGCCAGGTTCAAATGGGATCAGCCGCATGTAGAATGACTGCTGGGTAAAATACTCCTCACAATGTGTGCCAAAAGATGGACTTCACCGCCGTGGTCAGCCCAGAAAGCAGTAGCGAAATGACCTGGACGCGTACCGCAAGGGGTGGTTCTAGGTGGCGCGGGAAAAGAGTTCCTGGATGACTTGGGGCCTTTGCCCAGTGGTGAGTGAGGGGACAGTATAGGCTAAATAAAAGAAAACTTTTGCACAATAGTTTTACATCGGGAGGTAATTTGATTAAAGTGAAATATACGCCCATCGATCCAATCAAGTGGATTTTATAGTAAAAGTGTTAAAAACAGTGCAATACGTATGTGATATTGTTATCTTAACAAATTATTCATCGTGAACTATGTAAATGTGACTTTTATATGTGGACAACTTTTTGTGACAAACAGATTTTGTGCGTGTTATTAATAACTTATTGACGTTAAACAGTGTTTCAGACTAAGAGGCGAATTGAGTGTAATACGTAAATATATAAAAATAACGGAAAAAAAATTTTTTATCACAAAGTGATATTCGGTGGAAAAAATTCAAAACATTTAAACTACAACCGTCTTTTTAACAAACATTTTGTCCGGAAGAGCCTATTAGTCAACAAATTCGATCACCTTTGTAACTGTCGTGGTGGCGTATACGGTAGAACGCCTACCTGACCGCATGCACCGTGTGGCCCGAGTTCGTATCCCGCAATTTGTTTGTCTTTTTGGAATTAACATCTACATTTAAAAACTCTCAACATGAACTTCCTCGAAAACATTACGTTCCGTCGTAAGCGAACTGTATCTGACTCCAATGTTGAGGTATTGAACGAAACACTAGATGAAACAACCAATAGTCTACCCGATATTTCTGTCGACAGTAGTGATGAAGAAACGTTAAAATTAAAAGAACGTATAAATAAACTAGAATTTGAATTAAATAGTGCACATCAAGAAATCGAGTCTCTTTCCTTAGAAAATAACAATCTTAAAAAACAAAATGAGGAATTGTTAAAGAAAAATGATTTGTACAAAAAAATCACCTGCAGCCCGGTATCCGCAAAGAAAACTAAAGATTGCACGCCAAAGAAAATAAATCAAAAGATAGATAAAAAAAGTCAAACTGAGGTTTCATTACAAATGCCTAAAACGACTATCGTTGAGTGCGACAAAGTTGATGCCAAGCGCAAAATTGAAAACCAAAAACATATCAATTGTATTACAACGTTAAAAAGTCCAAGAAAGCGAAAGCTACGCATAATCAGTAACTGTAATTATATTGGTGCACTAGAAAATATAGAAACTACTTTCAGCGAGCACTTCGAGTATTGCCATTACGTGACACCAGGTAGTGGATTAAGCGAAATTTTGTCCAATATTACTGAAAAAGTAAAAAATCTTTCTATCGACGACTACTGTTTGTTTATGATCGGAGAAAAAGACTTCAAAAGCGCTGGAAACAACATCGAATTGATCAAACAAATCAGAGAATCACTAAAGCTAATCACCCACACGAATGTAATCATATGCTGTCCCAGTTACGTAAGAGGAGCTCTTATTTATAACTATAGAGTAGAATTGTTTAATAATTTACTACACTTGGACATACAGAATAACAACTATGCATACTTTTTTGACACAAATCGTGATCTGACATTAGATATGTTTTCCTATCGAACAGGAAAACTAAACAGACTTGGCACAAAACGCATTTTTGAAAGTATCTTTGACCGCCTGATTATTGACATAGCAAACTATCCTATAGAAACTTCACTCTGTAATTCGTCTGACAACAGTGACTTTTTTCGTTTATAATAATATAAACATCCTACATCAGAACATTGCTGGCCTGTTAAATAAGTCTGACTTACTCACTGTTCACCTTCAAGAATTATCGCAGAAAAAAAAAGAAATAGATGTTATTTGTATCACAGAACACTTTGTTATGACTGGACATGAGAAACTACTGAATTTAACAAACTACAAGTTAGCGGCAATTTATACAAGACAGTCTCAGAAACGTGGAGGAGCATGTATTCTAGTCAAGAACTATCTTGAATACAAAGCGCTTCCAGACATATCTCGGCATTCTATAGCCAACGTCGTCGAATGCTGTGGCATAGAGTTGACGAAACAAAATTTAATTATTATGTGTATTTATAGGCCCCCAAAGATAAATAATTTAAGTTTGTTTTATGAGAAACTAGAGATTATTGTAAAAACAGTATGTACGAAACCCGAAAAGAAAATAGTAATATGTGGGGACTTCAATATAGACACTTTAAAAAGAAATAGCATAACTCTGGACTTTGAAACCTTTCTTTTGGGCTATAATCTTAAATTAGAGTTACGCCAACCCACCAGGCTATGTAGCAATTCTTGTATAGACAATTTTGCCCGCAGTTCTAAACTAAACTGTAAATCAGAAGTTCTAGACTTAGCATTGTCTGACCACACAGCACAGTTTTTGCAAGTTAAAGTGCTGAAATCGTGTAGAATAAATTATTGGCGGATCAAAAAGCGTGATCTTTCTAGTGAAAATGTAACTAAATTCAAAAATTACCTACAATGTTTTTCATTTTCTGATATATACAAAACCGAAAATGCTAATGAAGCATTTGATTATTTCTTAGAGCACTTTCGTCTATTGTACGATCTTTGTTTCCCTTACAAATTGATAACCGTTGACTCAAACAAAAATATTAAATGGGTTTCTCAGGGCATTCGAATATGCAGTAGAAAACAAAGGCATTTACTGTGGAAATATAGGCGTCATCCTTCAAGCATTAATAAAAGCAACTTTAAAAACTACTCGCAAAGGCTTCGGAAAATCATAAAATTAACGCAAAAAGCGCAAAATAACTATTTTATTAGCACATCAAACAATAAATCAAAAGCATCTTGGCAAGTGATAAACAAAAATAAACCATTAACTGAACCTATTACCCAAATAAAAATTCATGATACCACAATCACTAATCCAACAGAGATCGCAAACGCTTTTAATAATTATTTTATTGACCAGACGAAAAATATTATGACTTCAAAACCCGACACAAGTAATTTGAAAAGTAACCCTCACTCGATGTTTATGCATCCAGTACTACCTCAAGATGTTATGAGAGCGATACATTCCCTAAAAAATAAACTTAGTACTGGCTACGATGGCATTTCAACTAAGGTCGTAAAATTTGTATCGAGTGACATTGCTTCGCATATTAGTCACATACTAAATTTGTGTATCAGTTCCGGAGTATTTCCAAATAAGTTAAAAACAGTTATTGTTAAGCCACTTTATAAAAAAAACTCTAAAGAAGATTTGGCAAATTATAGACCAATCGCTCTGATCACAATTTTTTCAAAAGTTATGGAAAAAATAATTTATGACGCGATAAATAAATTCTTATCTAAATATAATATTTTGAGTATAGAACAAAAGGGATTTAGAAAAAATCAAGGTATCAATACGGCCGTTTACGATTTAATGAATATGATAATGAGAAACGTCGATGGAAAAGTACCAGTTTGCGCAATTTTAACTGATATGACGAGGGCGTTCGACTGTGTTGACCATGAAACTCTCTTATACAAGCTAAACATGATAGGTATCAGAGGAAATATGCATAATCTCTTAAGATCATATCTCAGCAACCGAAAACAGCAGACAGAAATTTCCAAAATATGTCTAAAGACTAAGCGTGAGAAAAAATACTTATCGGAACACAGAATTATCAGATATGGCGTACCGCAGGGCACTGTGGTGGGGCCTTTATTATTTTTAATTTATATTAACGACTTGCCACGACGCATAAAACATCCTATGGTCTTATTCGCTGACGATAGTACTGCCTTGATTAAATGTATAGACCTAAAAACTTATGAACATGACATAAATAATACTTTATCGGACATTATACACTGGCTTGATCAAAATAATTTAATGATTAATATACAAAAGACTAATGTTATGCATTTTTATCAACGTATATCACCGCAAACTTTAAATTTAAATTACAATGGACAAAAAATAGATCAAGTGCAAGTTGCAAAATTTTTAGGTTTAATGATAGATAGCCAACTAACCTGGAAGCCACATGCAGAAGAGGTATGCAAAAGACTAAGTACAGCAGCGTATGTACTTTTTAACCTATCTAGGAAAGTGTATATGCCCACCAGATTAGTTGCTTATCATGGTTTAGTAGCGTCAATTCTGAGATTTGGGACAATATTTTGGGGAAATTGTAGTCTGAGAGAACAGGTATTCAAGGCTCAAAAACGATGCATAAGAGCAATGTGTAACATGAAAGTAACAGATAGTTGCGTACCTGTATTCAAGTCCCTAAATTTGCTAACATTCCCGTCACTTTACATTTTCGAAATAGCTGTTTTTGTGAAATCAAATATGCATCTTTTTAATAAATCGTCTGACAATAGAACACGACCAATTAGAAGGCAGTATTCAAACATGCTATGTGTCAGTAGTCATAACACTGCATTATTAAGGAAGAGTGTTATATGTATGTGCCCGATTATCTTTAACAAAATACCCGATGGAATAAAAAACGAGTCCATTCCACTGTTTAAAAAGAAATTGTCAGTCTTATTAATTGATAAATGTTATTACTCTATTTGTGAATTTTTAAATGATAAAACTTTATAGCTACCATCCTGACATATTTAATTCTTTATTTAATTTTTATTGACCATATTATAATAATTTTCATATTGACATTATATAGACTATTAAGCACTTGTGCTAAATGTTTGCATGCCTAATTTAAGGTAGAATGTATAAGGATCTCTAATTATAAAAACATCTGCATTTTTTGTACCTACTTTCTATGCAAATAAATAATTATTCTATTCTATTCTATTCTATTCTATTCTATTCTTAATGTCCAAGCTTCATAGTGGTGAAGCTGCGTTACTGCGCGTGTATATATGCTCATTTGCTCAATGCAATCACAATGTCCAGTTTTGGTATTGAAAAACTTTCGGTACATAAAAAAGACGAATGTAATCCTATCAGTTCCGTTACTTTACGCTCATGTTGTCTGTGTGTTCCTCATATAAGAATAGGCCCTGCGTTTACTTTTATTTTTACTAGATTCACATTTTTATTAACTTTCAGGTATTTTAGTGGTGGTAAAATTGTATTGGGCCGTTCCTTAATATGTAAAAGATAAAATTATTTGAAAATAGGCAAGCGATTTTCTTTTTCTTCGGTCTCGAACCAACAAATCAGAAAATCTAATCTTTTTATGTTTGCAAACATGGGTCAAAATCAGTTAAGTCGCTGTTATGTAATAATGTATTAAAAGACAACTGTCATGAATATCAGAAGGGCAATTCTCGTAATTTTAATTTTCTCTCAATCTGTCAAAAATACCTCTATCTTCCCTACAAGTTCGACAAGTTTTTGACATTGACTGTCGCTAAGACGACAAGATCGACGAGATCCACAGACCAACCGCGGCAAGCGTAGCTTAACCTGATCCATCGACCTCTGCGGCTGTTATTATTTAGCTACGGGCCGAGGGGTTTCGTACCACCGACCAATATTTAACACTACATTTTTTTTTTACTTTTTATCCGAATTTTTTTTTTATTTTTTTTTTAAATTAACAATTTGCTGTTACAACGCCAATAGAAATACACATTCTGAAAGAATTTCAACGGTCTACCTATTACGGTTCAAGAGATACAGCCCGCTGACAGACAAACGGACCGCAGAGGCTTAGTAAAAGGGTTCCGTTGGCACCCTTTGGGTACGCAACCCTAAAAATGAACCAGTGCATATTGAGATGAATAAAAGATATCCAAGTAGAAGCATCTCCTTTTGAGATCTTTCCTTTGAATCTTTTACTGTTAATGGAAGCAAAGCAATTATAGTGAGAATAGTAACTTCACTTACTGTTTTCCAGCAACGTTTCCCTAGTTCCATTTTACAGTTATATCAAAATGCACTCAACGCGATCGCCTTGCCAAAAGTACCGCTTAATGTCTTCAAATTTACATTTAGAACACACTGCATCTTGAATTCAAATGTCGTCAAAATTGTTTCCGTTATGAAACACGCTGCGTTCTGAAACAGAAGCTTTTCAATGGGACACATGGCAGAGAAGTGTTACTTCATGTTTATTACATTACACCAGCAGTTTATTACATTCCAACCTGATTGGGAGTTATACGTTCGAGCCGTTTGGGGTTGAAACACTATATAGGGCCATGGGGTCCGAGTGCCCACTTGGTTTTTCGAGATATCGCTAAGCGGTTAGTCGACTCTTCGGCGTGACCAGAGGGCTGGCCTATTTCTTGGCCAAAGAATTAGCATTGCCATACAACGTGGCAATGCTGCCAGCCTTTTGGGCACTGTTCCTGTTGACAGCGATGCGGACGAATTTTTTGATGCCCTATCATCATTTTGCTTATTTTTTCATATAAATGTACACATCATCGTCATCTGCTAAGCCTTTTCCCAACTATGTTGGGGTCGGCTTCCAGTCTAAACGGATGCAGCTGAATACCAGTATTTTACATGGAGTGACTGCCTATCTATCTGGAACATTCACAATATATTGAATGAATGAATGAATGAATGAATTGCACCGATCCCAGCGTGGTTATATATATCTGGAACATTCACAATATAAGCAATAAAATTGCTTTTGGTTGATTGATGCGAAGATTATGCAAAGGTATATTTAACAAACTCCTACGCACGGAGTAACTTTTCAATCCAGTCAAAAGCATTGATGCCGTGTCGCGTCGATAGCAAACGAGTTCGGTCTCACAGCTCATCAATCACTTGTAGCTATTCTCGCGATTAACAATATCCAAGCGAGGTTATAAATTTATATGACGGCACGGTTGGCGCAGTGGTTAAGCGATTGACTGCTGCGCTGCGTGTCGCGGGTTCGATTCCCGCGCGGAACAAATATTTGTATGACCTACAAGTAGTTGTTCCGGGTCTGGCTATTTGTGTATGTGAGTTTAAATGTTTGTAAACGCACCCACAATACAGGAGAAATTAATAGTGTGGGGGGCAAGGTTTTAAAACAAAAATAATTTTTTTTTTTTTTATTTACTAACCCGTATCAGAATCACTAAGCACAAAAGAAAGGGCAAACGTAATGAAACTCCCCATTTCCTCTGCGTGCTTACGTAAATAAAAAGGAAACATTCAAAGGAAATGCCTACTCTGAAGGCAAAAATACTCAACGACGTTGGCTCGGAGAACATTCAAGTCCTTTTAAATAAAAGTTGCCTTTTATCACTGGCTAAAATGTCCATTTCTCAGGGCAGACTACTAAATGGACAAAGAAACGCGAGGGTGTGATGACACTCAACTGCTTTCTGGACTTTGCGCAGTTTTTGCCCAAACTTGGTGAGTTAGTCGTGGCCCCGGTGTACGTGTTACTGACTGCGGACAATAATGTCGCTGCGACACCTTCCTCCCCTTTTTATGAGCCTTTCTTAAAACTTGTTATTTCAGGTGCATTTTATTTGCTGAATCTACTTCCTTGTAGCTGGTTAGTAAATTGAGATTGCGGAAGAAAAACAATGCACTATTATAATAGCAGTGTTCATAATCTCAGATAACTTACATCCCATCGTCACTTAATCAATTATCTACTTTAGTCAAATGTATTCAAAGTTGATTTTTGAGTGACCATTTGTCATAGTGTGGGTTTAGGCCACACGAGCTATAAAATAGTATACGACACTAGTGATCTTCCCAAGTCCCACGTATCGTAATGTACTATTATTTACGAATCCTCTGTGCTCAAAATAGCATTAGGGTCAGTTCACACCGAGACGCGACGCGACGCGCAGTTTTCAAGATAGAAATACAATTACAGACCTTATCTACTACACTAAAAGGTACACAATTAAGTGTCTACCTACTACGTCGAGCTACGCTGCGCGGCGCCGCCGCCGCGCGGCGTAGCTCACTGAATCGTGTACCTTTTTGTGTAGTAGATAAGGTCTGTAATTGTATTTCTATCTTGAAAACTGCGCGTCGCGTCGCGTCTCGGTGTGAACTGACCCTTAGTTACCTATCAATGCGTCTTTGGCGTTGTTGACTACACCTGAAACTGTCTCAATGAATGCAAAAGACGTGGCTACAAAGGAGGACATTGTAGAAACTTTGCTAACGTCAACTGGTAGTACGAACAATAGGACAATTAACATTACACGGCAAGATAATTCGGTGGATCCTATCCAAATTGGCAGACTTAAACTGCAAAGAATTGAAATAGTTCATATTTTTAAATGAATGTAACTTATGTTTTATGTGTAACTTGTATGTGTAGGTATACGATGTGCCTTAATTAAGCCCGTCACAGACGTAGCTATAATATATTAATACATCGAGATATATATTATAGTATAGCAAGCTACCACACACGGGAGCTATACCATAATATATATTTTGCCCTCACTTGGTCTGCGGTCGTCCTTGTCCTATGCGTCTATCGTCCTATGCCAAAATATACCGAGATATACATATATGTCAACATAATATGTCGACATATATGTATATCTCGAATATTATTTTGGTGACGTCATAGAAATATATATTATAGCTGCGTGTACGGTCACTCGCAAATTTATATAGAAAATATGTCGTAATATGCCTTGCTATGATTCATATTAATATTATATTATAGCTACGTCTTTGACGGGCTCTAAACGATTTTGTAATTTAATTTGCTGTATTTTATTTCAGTTTCATATTAGGATGTTTTATTAGATTTTTTTTTTATTCACTTTCGTGAGCGTAGCACTACTTCGCCTACACAGAAATAGGGGTATCAGAGTTGGGGAGCTTGGAAGTTCTCAACCTTAAAAGGTTGAACATTTAAAAAACGTTAAATCTGCCAGCTTGCTGTCCACAGGGACAATAAATATGTTTGATAAGGCCAAACCTAAAGGCAAGACCAAAAGCTGGCCTAAGGAAGAGAGGGTTGCATATCAACCTAAGGAATAATGTCATACACTAGTTACACTACATAGGCATAGGTACCTACGTTAGGTTATCTAGCTAGGTATGTACCTACCTACTGTACTACACAAAACAACAACAAAATACAAACACTGTCTTGACAATTTCGATACCTATGTTGGGGAACTGTGTGAGAAACTAGTTTAGATGACTGTTGCTGCTGATGGCAGTAACTACCTACCTAGTGAAGCCAGGGATATTAATTGTTAGGCAAATTGACTCATCATCTGCCAATGACAACGTTATTATTGTCGAAATTCAAACCAATATCTGCACTATAAAGTCATGAACTAGTAAAAAGGCGTTACGTTTATTATTACTTTTATTTTGTTTGTAGGACCTACAAGACCTGTTACTTACTTTATAATTGTAGCTTCATGCTTAAAATAATAAAGCATATCCTACACCTGCACCTAGGCAATTATATTCTAATTAATCAGTCAAAGCCCGGAATAAATTCAGCTAAAACAGACAAGAAGTTACTGTACGGTACTGTTAAGGTTGTCTGAAAAAGGGAACCTTACATTAAAATAACTCAGCGGGGTAATTGCGTAACAACATTCATTGCCTTCATTGAATTCATTTTTTTTTTATTCATTCTTTGCATCAATGGGATAACAAACATTGTATTTTAGGCATCTCTGAAGTCTCATTTTCCAGAAACAAGATTGAACCAAGATTGAACTAGAGAATGTAGGATGCAAGAGCGACTCGGGGCACCCCGACTCGGACAGATTGGGTTCGAGGGGGATGATCATCTCCTTCATGTTAGGTTCCTTTATCGACTACGTCTTATTATTATTTAAAAAATTAGTTAGCTTTATAATTATACAACCTCATTGTATAATTTAAGAATGCCCATTTTCTACTGTTAAATCCGCCGTCAAGTGTTCGCTTTCTCACTCACTTTCACTTCACTAAGGACACACTAAGGTTCACTAAGGTTTCACTGAATAGAAACGGTAAATTGAAAACTGACGATACTAAATATTTGGCTTATTTTATTTTGCGTAAAATATGGTATACCAACTGAAATATTTGACTATATTAAAATTGGTAAAAGTACTAGTTGGTATAAACGTCCATTTACCAAACAATACATTAGCACGACCGCCAGCATTACATAAGACAGTCCCCCAAAACGAAAGCCCTTCACCACTTCCTAGTGCTTTTGCTGGGAAGGCGCAACAAACTCCCGAGCAGCAAGCGGTCTGTTCAGTTAGAGAACTTGATTCTATACAATAGTAGGTATGCAAAGTAATTAGCATTACGAGACAGAACATTAAATCCATACTTAAATGCGAAAGTGTGTCTGTCTGTCTGTTACCTCTTCACGCTTAAACCGCTGAGCCGAAATTTGGTATAGAGATAGTTTGAGTCCCAGGAAAGGACATAGGATAGTTTTTATATTCCCGATATTCCCACGGGATCGACATTTATGCGGGTGAAACCGCGGGGCGCTGCTAGTTTATTATAATTTGCCATAATTATGTCAGCTAGCCACGCTAATATACAATATAAGCAATTTCCTTAAGGAATTCCCAAAGTAATTTCCTTAGGGAATTCTCTAGGTAATTATTGCTTATGACCAACCGTTAGCTTATCAGTGTATTTGTTATTGTTGGTTGGTTGCACAATGTGATGACGAAAGCAGTGGTGGCTCAGTGGAAACGGCTGCGACTTACGAGTTGTAGGTCGTACTTTACTTTGTGTAAATTATTTCATCACCACCTCTCGAAAAATATCTCAAATCGATGAAGGAAAACATCGTGAGGAAACCGAAATGTCCTAGAAGTGGGATCATTATAGGCACTTCGGTGAGTGTGCCCAAGAACACCACGACCTCACTCCACGGCCCCCTTCTACCTTCGGACATCCAGACGCACTGCAAGTTACCATCCCTGCCGTTGCTATTCCACCAATTTGCACTAAGCGTTTTCAAATGTCCTTTATAATGCGCACAGCAAAAGAGTGGAACTCTCTACCTGCATCTGTGTTTCCGAGCGCATACAAACCGAATCTCTTCAAAGTGAGAGTGAACAGGCTTCTTCTGGGTACGCTCACTCCATCGTCGACTTTGTTTCTGTCACCTCAGGCCTAGACAAGAGTTAAGAGCAAACCCATTTCAAATCAAAAAAAATAATTAAAGAGAGAAATGTGATGCGATTATATACATGGCCAGACATTATGTATGTCGGCTTGTGTAGATAATTAGATAAATTAGTTTTATTTTTCTACTAGCTGCCCCCGCGGTTTCAACCGCATAAGTGTCGATCCCGTGGGAATATCGGGATAAAAAGTAGCCTTTATGTTAATCCAGGGTGTCAGCTACCTCCATACAAAATTTAATCAAAATTGGTCCAGCCATTTGAGCGTGAAGAAGTAACAAACATATAAACATGCACACACACACTCACAAACTTTCGCCTTTATAATATTAGTGTGATAGTGTGATTATGTATTAGTTATAATTTGGTGTTATCGTTATTTCTTACTTATAATTATTATATTTATAGGCCCGGTTGATGGCAATAGACTCCCTATCACATGGTACTTACCTAAACATAACTGGAAAAATGTGTGTGTACCGTAACCCGTACCGTAAAGTGATTCACCTCAGCCTAACCTTTCGGGATTACAAGCGTAATGTTGTCTCTACCACTCTGTATAAACCCTAAATAATAATATGATTATACCTATTCGTTGAATCACGAGCTTGTACGAATATAGTTCGCGCTAACTTCGACAGTCACAGGGATAACCCCATACCTGCAGGTATCATCTGCGCGACTGTTTCCCAGCATATATATACAAGGAGAATGCTGGCATCAACATCAGTTGAACTCTGTGTCACTTCAGTGAAGCATCAGTAGTACTAACGCTCAAACCTTCTCTTCATAAACGTAAACATGACGAAAACTAGCCAGTCTATGTTCCTGTTGGTGTGCGTCGCATTCTTGGTGATCGTCTCGTCTCCGCAGAATGCAGTCCAAGCGGACGTGCATATCGGCAGCTGCGTCTGGGGCGCTGTTAACTACACCTCAAACTGTCTCAAAGAGTGCAAAAGACGTGGATACAAAGGAGGACATTGTGGGAGCTTTGCTAATGTCAACTGTTGGTGTGAACAATAGGACATATAACATTACACGGCAAGATAATTCGGCGGATGGTGTCTCCAAATTGGCAGACTGAAACTGCAAAGAATTAAAATTGTTCATATTTTTTAATGAATGTAACGTATGTTTTATTTCTAACTTGTATGTGTACCATATGACTTCAATTAAATGTTTGTTTAAATTAAGTTGCTGTATTTTCTAACATAAGTTTACCTAGATTCAGACATACCTACATCTATCGCAGAGAATAGAAATTTTAAATATCTACCATTTTGTCTAACACAATTTGTTTTAAAATTACTTTATTTTAAAATGACAAAGATCAAATTTCCCAAACACGATAGAAAAGTTTAATATTTTTCTTTATAAAGCGTAAGTGTCGGGTCTCCGTTAACTTCTTCATGTAACTAAAAGTCACTGACAGGTTTCCAGGCGACGTAAACTGTTACCTAAACATAAGAATGTTATCACAAGTTGAATTGATTTTGATACACTTGTCAGCCGAAAGCAAAGAACGAAGGTTTTATTCCAGGCAAACAGTGAAGCCAACTTACACTAAAGCCGCAACAGGCCGCAGCGCAACGCATTTTCATACAAAAAAGTGCGGTGCGGTTCGCCTTTAACGTGTGTTAGTTCGTAGAAATCTACGAAAGGGATGAAGGAGGACTTCTGCAATGCTTTACGTTGCGATGCGGCCCGCACCGCTAGCCTTTAGAATTTCCTGCACTACACAACGGTAACGGCTAAACTAACTTTGCCAATTACGGCTTTATTATTATTGGGCGTAACTATGAGTGTGTATAATCAGCTAGGTTGGACGTTTGCAGTTGCATTCGTGATGAGTTTCAGAAACAAATTAAGCTTGGATACGTTCCTAAGTATATTCTTTGGAACAATTAGAGTGAGTGCAAAATTGCAGTGTTGTTCCCGAATTGGGTTAAACCAAATGTCATGCAATGATCATTGAACAGCGTGTTCTAATTGTGCGCGTTCTAATTATCTGTGTGGAGTTATCATTTAGACCATGTACCATGTTGGATGCGAGAAGCACAAAACCGGTGGAGGTGCTTAGGGAAGGCCTATGTCCAGCAGTGGACGTCTTTCAGCTGAAATGATGATGATGATTAGAAATGTAATAACAAAATACCAAAGAGAAAAAATACAGACAGGTCCGAATATGCTGAAAACCTGTCTGGTTTATAAATATTGTATGTAGGTACATCATTTAAACTATCTAATACGTCTCCGGTTACCCGTTGGGTATTTTCCCCGCCCGGGCTACTGTACCCCACTCGCATTTCAGGTTCAACTTGTACAAATAACACATATAATTTAGGAGAACAAATATACTTACAAGTAAATTGCGATCGTTTCCCTGTGTTTGCGGCCTTTTACCTTCGATTTTTTTGCTATTCAGTTTTGGTTGGATAGCGACGCCAGTTTTGCATGGAGAGATTTTAATACGAGACATCATATTTAACACTAGCTGTGCCCCGCCGTTTCACCCACGTTAATTTGAGGAAAAACCTACTAAAATATTCTATTACTTTAAGAATATTACTTAGTACATTACTCTAAGAAGCTATTTTAGAACAACAAAACAAAGTTATTTTAAAACTTAATATCTCCTAAGATATTCATTGTAATCGAATGCAATTTCGTTTAAAATTAAATACTTGTGATGATTAACGTATCTATTTGGATAAGGATTAATATCATGTTTATAAAAATCTCTTCGCAAATAATGCATTATTTTAGATAAAATTTGATTACCATAAAAAAGGTTATAGTGAGTCAACCTTCATATTTTGATCAAGATATAATCTGATAATGAACTGCAAATTCCAAAAAACGTAAGAAAATTTTAATTAAATTGTCCGTGGTCCCTCCCGGAACCAAACGGAAAAGACCCTGACTGGCGTTCTATTATTGCGGATTCTCACTGAAGTAATGTATATTTCTTTACTTTCTAATTACATACTAACTTAACTACAATTTGACATACGACAACATTACGATCAGTCTAAACATTATTTATTTTGTGTTTATAATATTTTTTCTATAGGCTGTTTAGCGGTTTTGTCAGTGAATTTATTTACATTTGCGCGAGCATCGTTGGCGCGCCGCGCGGAAAAACAAAACCAGCACGCCATTTTCTATACAAGTTAATATTTAACAATACAATTCTGTTTTTAACCTCGCAAGTGTGTTGAAAAATGTCGTATGAGACGCGTGTGCATTGATCATAGCACACATGTATCATAATGTACTATTACCGCACTGTGGTCTTGTTAGCGTAACAATCTGAGGCTAGTCATAAATATGGCAGTAGCCATTGGTCACGCGTAAATCTGCTCAGTATGCAACTCCAGACGTCACTTGCACGCTGGGCAATATGATATCACTCAGTCACTGCGTTTGATGCTCTCAACCGGAGTCACCGCATTCTTGGATCGTTCACATAATAATATGGTTCAGAATCATATGTCATGTAGCAGACTATTTATTAGAACAAAATTATTTTGTCTGATCACAGAGGGTGTCTTTTAGTGCGAATGTCGTTTGTTCGATATTCATTGCTTCGAACAAAACACACGAGTTCACCCTAGAATAGGACGCTCGTACCTAATACCTACCTACTACAAATGTGGGTACTGCCACTGGGAAATTAATTGGTTATCAAATTGGCACACCACGCCAATTTGTCATATTATAGCGATTATAGCCATTTCATACAACAACTTTCAAGCTACCTCAACTCTGATATGTAGAACTCCAACCCCATTTCTGTGTTGGTGAAGTAATGCTACGCTTACGAAAAGGAAATACCTATTTGTTTTTTCCAAATGAAACATCCTAATACAATAACATACCACATATAAAATTATAAAAGTGGAATAAAATACAGCAACTGAATTTAAACAAACATTTTAATTGAAGTCACATCGTACACATACAAGTTAGAAATAAAACATGTTACATTCATTTAAAAAATTTAAAGAGTTGAAATTGTAATAGTTGAAAGTCTTCCAATTTGGATGGCAGCCACTATCCGCCGACTCGCCGTGTAATGTTGATTGTGCTATTGTTCACACCAACAGTTGACATTAGCAAAGCTTCCACAATGTCCTCCTTTGTAGCCACGTCTTTTGCACTCTTTGAGACAGTTTGAGGTATAGTTAACAGCGCCCCAGACGCAGCTGCCGATATGCACGTCCGCTTGGACTGCATTCTGCGGAGACGAGACGATCACCAAGAATGCGACGCACACCAACAGGAACATAGACTGGCTAGTTTTCGTCATGTTTACGTTTATGAAGAGAAGGTTTGAGCGTTAGTACTACTGATGCTTCACTGAAGTGACACCGAGTTCAACTGATGTTGATGCCAGCATTCTCCTTGTTTATATATGCTGGGAAACTGTCGCGCAGATGACACTTGCAGGTATGGGGTTATCCCAGTAGACCGCGTACGTACGCGACTGTCGTAAGATAGCGCGAACTATATTCGTACGAGCTCGTGATTCAACGAACAGGTATAACCATATTTACCGTTTATACAGGATGGTAGAGACATAACATCACGCTAGTGATCCCCGAAAGACAGGCAGTGGTGAACCTAAAGTACACCCAAATGCCAGTTATGTTTAAGTACCATGTGATAGCCTATTGCTATCAACCGGGCCTCATATTTCCCATGTTATATCACTGTTGTATGCTGTAAATGACCGTCTTAAAATATGAATCTTCAATTTCATTCCAAGCAAAGAAATAGAAAAGTACAACAGCGACGTGTAGCATTGGTTTGGCTTTTCACCTTCTTTGAACATCACGAATCAATGTTAATGAGGATGAAAATTCATTTAACGCACTGTGGTCTTGTTAGCGTAACAATTTGAGGCTAGGTATAAATATGGCTGTAGCCGTTGGTCACGCGTAAATCTGCTCAGAATGCAGCTAGGCAACATGATATCACTCAGTTACTGCGTTTGATGCTCTCAACCAGAGTCACCGCATTCTTGGATCCTTCACATTATGGTTCAGAATCATGTTTCATGAAGCAGGCTATGTATTAAAACGTAATGTTGTAACGGCAATCATGTCATCATCTTCTGCCTAGCCCATTCCCAACTATGTTGAGGTGGACTTATTTATTTATAAACAATTTCACATGGAGCGACTGCCTAACTGACCTCCACAATCCAGTTACTGGGTAACACAATACCCCTTGGTAAGACTGGTTGTCAGATTTTCGGGCTTCTGACGACCCGTAACGACTGTCAAAGATCCATGAATGACAGCCGATACCAACGTTGAACGTGGTTTCCGAGGCACGGAGGGGTCTTGGTATGTAAAGATGGTCACCCATGCGTGGACTAACTGCGGCAAGTGTAGCGTAACCTGATCGATCGACCAATGCGGCTGTTATTACTTAGCCACAGTCCCCTCTATCAATAATCTCTATACATATAATGGGAATCATGTCATTTGGTTTAAATAGGTTTTTATTTTTATTATTTGATAATTATATCTTTTAACTATTTTCCTTTATATTTTGTGAATGTTAGAAAGTTAAAGGCCTTGAAGAAAGTCGATTTATAGACAATTTGTTAGTACTTGTTGACAGGCCTACACTGTCCGCTCATACCTGTTAACACTGTTATTTGGAAACATTGTAAAATAAAAGCCAATTATATTTAAAAGAAAAATTCCACTCTGACTAAACCTTACCTATTCTAACCGTGAAATTTCCGTGGAAAACAACCAATTGGAACCGTGCGTCTAGCTTCTGACGTTTCAGTAAGTGCCTATGTAGGTACATGTGGAATAAAAAAATTATTTGGAAAATGAATGCATGAAGTTAAGATGAATATGTTACAGTTAAAACGATTAATCTAGACGTTAGTAATAATGATGCTAAATAGTCAAATGACAGAATAGTATCACCATTACCTCATGAACATTTATTCATTTTACAAATACTCATGTATGTTATACCTGTACATATAATGCATATAATATCTAAATATGACAATATGATTATTGGAAGCTAGAATACATCAAATAACATAGAGCTATTTTACAAAATATCTAGACTTGGATTAAGAAATAGGTAATATGCAATTATTTTATTTTATAATGAAGCCTTTTGCGTCTTAAACAAAAAATCGAAATGAAATATTTTTTCGACTTAGGTAAATCCACTGACATAAACTACCTATTCAAAATTAATTTCGAATTAGGCAAATCGATTGGCATAACCCCCCGTTAAAAAGTAATTAATTTATCTAATTATCTACACAAGCCAACAAACTTAATGTGTATACACATTAGGTTGCGTAAGCGATTATACGCGCTCGCGCAACCAAAAATAACAAATACACTGATAAGCTAACGCTTGGTCATATAAAATTACCTAGAGAATTCCCTAGGAAGATCACTTTGAGAATTCCATAAGGATATTATTTTGGGAATTCTATATGATCTAGTAAGACATGATGACCCAGAGCAGTGGTGGCCCAGTGGTCACGGACACGGCTTACGAGTTGTAGGTCGTAGGTTCGAACCCAGACAGGCGCTTTACTTTGTGTAAATTATTTCATCACCACTGCTCTCAAAACGGTGAAGGAAAACATCGTGAGGAAACCGGCATGTCCTAGAACCAAAAATTCGAAGACATGTGACATCCACCAACCCGCACTGGGCCCGCGTGGTGGATTACGGCCCACTCCCTCTCATTGAGAGGAGGCCTGTGTCCCAGCAGTGGGAACATTATAGGCTGATTATGGTATTATGGTAGTAAGACATTGACCTAGGTAGCCTTTCACTCGATGGAAGTCCATCGAGGCACCATATAGCCACCCGCACCCTGATTGCGTAACACACTATCAATCGGAATCTGAATCATTTTGAAGCAAACTGCTAATCCATTGCTTGATAAGTTGGAAGAATATATCTGCTCAACACGTAAATAACGCAATGAATGTTGTTGAACTGTCAAAATCAAACCGATTCCGATTGATAATGTGTTACGCAATTGCCCCGCTGGCCAGTAAGCTTCGCTATCAGCTTGAAACTAATATTATAAAGAAAAAAGATTTGATATTTTGTATGTTTGTTACGCTAAAATGGCTTAACGGATTTAGATGAAATTTGGCACATGGCTAGACCATGGCCTGGATTAGGACACAGGATACTTTTTGTCTCGATGTTTCCAGGGGATCGAGACTGATGCGGGTGATACCGCGGGGCGCACCTAGTTAACTAATATTTTTTACGGTATGTCACGAGGGAAGAATATTTAGTCTAAATTGTAGATAATTAAAATAAATATGAAATTATTAAATTCTACCTCGCGATATAAAGGGTAGGTACTACCGTTTGCTCATCACATCGTAATCAATGAGAAAGGTACCCATTTTTTTTCTGTTTTTTTTCAGTTTGTCTATTGAAAAGGGCCAATTTTATTAAATTACTAGCTGATCCGGCGAACTTTGTACCGCCATTTTTTTTTTCGTAAATATTTTCGAAATTCCTGAAAGACTATTTATGGCCCGCCTCGACTTCACACGAGTGGGTGTACAGTTGCGGACTAAGGAAATGTAACACTTTCGGTAAATTCAAATATCAGTTAGATTATCAATAATTCCATATTATAGTGATATCTTGACGCCGCACTGGTGGCATTTTCTTATCAATAACAATAAATAGCACGACGATAAACCTCTAAACAGCGTTTTGTGTCGCGTGTCGTGTCGCGCCTGTTTGAAGAAGCCTTTACCTAATTCGGGAACAACACTGCAATTTTGCACTTACTCTAATTACTTTTAAAATAAAAACATAACGCCTAAGAATATACTTCGGTACGTATCCAAGTTCCAAATGTTTCTGAAACTCATCATGAATGCAACTGCAAACGTCCAACCTAGCTGATTATACACACTCATAGTTACGCCCAATAATAATAAAGCCGTAATTGGCAAAGTTAGTTTAGCCGTTACCGCTGTGTAGTGCAGGAAATTCTAAAGGCTAGCGCAGAATGGGGCGGGCCGCAATGCAACGCAAAGCATTCAAAAAATCCTCCGTCATACTTTTTATACATTTTCTATGAACTAACGCACACTATGAGCGCGCCGCACCGCAGTTTTTTTGCATGAAAATGCGTTGCGCTGCAGCCCGTTGCGGCTCCAATGTGCGCTTGGCCTTACTGTTTGCCTGGAATAACACCTTCGTTCTCTAAGTCCGGCTGACGGGCGTAGCAAAATTAATACAACTTGTGATTACATTCTAATAGGTTGTTTAGGTAACAGTTTACGTCGCCGGGAAACCTGTCAGTGACTTTTAGTTACATGAAGAAGTTAACGGGGACCGAAAGTTACGCTTTACGGAGCTTTTACAACGAAAAAATATAAAACTTTTCTATCGTGCTTGGGAAATTCGTTCTTCGTCATTTTAAAACAAATTGTGTTAGAGCATTATTTTAGCAAAATGGTAGGCACGTTAGATACCTATTTCAAACTGGATTTTCGGCTTGATTTCCACCGCAAGATTGAAAGTGCCACCATATTTCATCATCATTAAAATAAAAAAAACATTCAGTTTTTAATCCAACAATTGTGATAATTACTTATCCTGTCTTCATTAAATAGTTAGCGAACATGTAACCTAAAACCAAATTCACTGTAAAAAGTAATAGGGATTTAATTCAGCTGAGAATTTCAGTGAATACGCATAGGTACATGATATTATAACATGCATACCTACCTACCGAATTAATTCTGTATACCTACTCTCTTCGTATAGTAAGTATGTAATAGTTCGATACAGTCTCCGACACAATACCGCAGTACATAGTAGTAGTAGATTACATTAATAGCACTGTAATCTTTGCACAGAACTCAGATCTACGTGAATCCTTGATATACCTAAAAGTACCCATAGAAAATTCCAAACGAAATACCTACTTCAAGCAATTCAGGAATAACTTAAAATCACAACAACAAAAGGCATAGTTAAGTACTCGGAATAGGGTTATGAATTCTCCTAATTTATTTTAAGTTGGGTCAGAAAAGCAACGAGGGTCGTAGAACTGTCATCAAAACGTCAAGGGAACGGAATCTGTGGCCATGTTTAGGAATTTGTGCGACGAAATTTTCTCACTTCCATTAATTAAACAAGAACAGATCGGTTAGATAAAGGACTATAAATCTAAATGATGAATAGGTAGGCTCACTCTGTGGATCGGAATTGTAAATTGCTTATTTGTGCGAGATACGCCACCTATTTTCTACCGGCGAAAATAAGTGTATTTTTCTTTATTTGTCTTATTTGGTAAACAAATGTGGCGAACTTAGATTTTGGGATAATTACCTAGTGAGATTAAATGGTACCTAAATATTAACACCCACGGTTGATCGAACTTTAAACTACGCTTGCCGGGGTCAGTCCGTAGATGGGTTACCATCCATTTCATACCAACACCCACCCGTGCCTCGGAAAGCACGTTAAGCCGTTTGTTCCGGCAGTCCAGTCTTACCAAGAGGCAAAATGTTGCCGAGTAACACGATAGCCCTTGGTAAGACTGGTTGTCAGACTTTCAAGCTTTTGACTACCCGTAACGATTATCTAAGATCTACGAATTACAGACAACCTTTAGGTACATACTAAGAGTCTGTAACTCAGCGTTGCTAGACGTTCCGATATTTTTAGCCTAAAATGAAGTGTCCCGCGCGGGACAGGCTCAGTCCCGCTTTTCAGGGATAGAAAAATAAATAAGTTATTCGTAAGTGTATATATTACTTAATTATCATCATTGTCCTGACCTTATCCCAATTTATTTGGGGTCGGTGCAACATGTCTTTTTCTTCCATACTTCAGTATTCAGTCGTCATCTCGGTAATCACCCCCTTTCCCTTTTGTATAACTTATTTATATAATACTATATTTGTGATTATATTCCTCTGTTACAGGGTAAACCAGACAGTTATTGTTATTTGAATAGTAAAGTAACATTATTATCATTAAAATACATTTTCTACGACTATCTATCATCATTGTAAATTTAATTTGAAACTCAAATAAAATAATATAGAAAATTACTAAACAGTGCGTTCGTCAGAGAATGCGTTCTTGACACCTGTCAGTTTCATACAAACGAATACGTGTTTTGCGAATTTGATCTTTATTAGCTATTAGAATTGTCGCAATGATAGGTGTAAGGAGGAAGGCATTTTCTCGACAGTCGGACAAATTAATTTAGGATTTTTCTTTTTGTAACGCTTTCGACGAAAGAATCCCGCTTTTATACGCAAAGGTTTCAAAACACCGCTTTGTCCGAAAAAAAAAACAGTAGCACTCCGGGAGTGCCGACAGAAGAAAACAAAACACAAACAGAATACTTTGCCATCACTCACTGACAGATACACATTAAAACCGAGTACATCCAGAGGACAGCCGCACACATCCGAAGCGGGTGTTTTTTTAATCATCTTATAAACAAAACACGCGCGGTGTCGCTTACGGTAACAATGGTTTTTTCCCATCTCAAAAAATGCCCAAAGCGGTTAAAAAAGTTTTCACTCCAAAAATCTGGCAACGCAGAAGCCAGCATTTTTTCATAACTTGACATGGTTGTAGCATGCAACCTCCGCGAGTCCATTATAGGTAGCTGGCACAAATACGAGACAAACATTGATTTGTATTTTTAGAATAGAAAACATAACACAAGGGACCGATATGTCAGCACCAGTGAAGTGTAGGCCGTGAGGGCCGAAGCCTGCCGGGTTGGCGGGATCGTCCGAAAGGGTTACCGCTACCCCGGAACATAAAGGGAAGGAACACGGGTGGGCGTTCGTGGTGCGCGTGCCGAATTGCTATCTGCCCGTCGTCATGGAAGAAGACTTCTGGCCGCAGGACGTGGTGTTCCGTCGCTTCCGCAGACAAGTACCACAGAGCAGCCGGTCGATTCTGTAAAAATCTCACCGTGAAAACTAAGGTGAAGTGAGTTTGTTTTTGCTAGGAATTGACACTATTGACAGCTCACTTCACCTAAATTTTCACGGTGAGATTTTTACAGAATAGCACCGCAGCTCAAGAGTTAGCTAGTGAAGTACCGTTTTATAATAAGAATATAATATATGTATGTTTAGGTTAAGGTATTTATGTATGGGCCTGCGTCGCCTGAGATAAATAAATAAATAAGAGTCTGACACTCCCTTCCAATCCACCCAGAGCGGGATTTGATGATTTCCCACCCTCGAAAAAAAAGGGTTCAATTTAGCTCACACGCGAAGTAATATCAAAGAAAAGTTTTAATATTGTAACGTAGAATCGTATAAAGGAATAATTATGTTATTTAACAATCCTTCGTTTAATTTATTCCTCTGGTACGGTGAGCTCGCAGAGGGCTGACAGTACCTACTTGCCACTGTTTTAGCTGATTTTATTTGGGGTTTTTAGTGATTGATTAGAATATAATTGCCTAGGGAGGCAGGTGTAGGATACGAGTTGTTATTATAAGGATGAAGCTACAATTATAAAGTAAGAGGTTTTGTTTGTAGGTCCTACAAACAAATTAAAATTATTTATTGAAAATCCCATACAATAAACGTAATGCCTTTATAATAGTTCATGACGGTATCTATAAGTAATGCAGATATTGGTTAAAATTTCGATGAATGCAATTTGAACGAACGTCTGTTGATATAATTGCAAAATAAATGCGATTGAAGCTCATTATTTTATCTGATCGCAGAGGGTGTCATTTAGTGTGAATCTCGTTTGTTCGATATTCATTGCTTCGAACAAAACAAACGAGTTTCACTCTAGAATAAGGACACCCGTACGTAGATACCTGGTACTTACCTATTAGAGACAGGGAAATTATTTGTTTATCAAATTGACACACTACGTCAGTTTACTATATTATAGACAGTTGTGATTTGAATGTACGGACAATTTAAGTAGGTAGTCAATTTGCTTATCAATTAATTTTCCTGACTTTACTAGGTAGTTACTGCATTTCCAAGACTTCCAAGCTCCTCTAACTCTGATACCTCTATTTCTGTGTGGGCGAAGTGGTACTACACTCATGAAAGTGATTTAAAAAAAATGTTTCTAAATGAAACTCACTAACACAACATACAAAAATTATTAAACTGAAAAAATACAGCAATTGAATTTAAACAAACATTTAATTGAAGTCACGTCGTACACACATACAAGTTACAAATAAAACATAAGTACATTCATTTTAAAATATGAACAATTTCATTTCTTTGCAGTTTAGAGACACCATCCGCCGAATTATCTTGCCGTGTAATGTTAATTGTCCTATTGTTCACACCAACAGTTGACATTAGCAAAGCTTCCACAATGTCCTCCTTTGTAGCCACGTCTTTTGCACTCATTGAGACAATTTGACGTATAGTTAACAGCGCCCCAGACGCAGCTGCCGATAAGCACGTCCGCTTGGACTGCATTCTGCGGAGAGGAGACGATCACCAAAAATGCGACGCACACCAACAGGAACATAGACTGGCTAGTTTTCGTCATGTTTACGTTTATGAAGAGAAGATTTGAGCGGTAGTACTACTGATGCTTCACTGAAGTGACACAGAGTTTAACTGATGTCGATACCGGCATTCTCCTTGTTTATATATGCTTGGAATAGTTTACTTGAGTTCATTAGCAACTAGTTTCATGCTATTTTTAACCCTGCAATAGTCGCGCAGAAGGCATTTTTACGTATGGGGCTATCCCAGTAGGTACGCGCCTAAGTAGGTAGTTACGCGAATATCGCAAGTTAGCGCGAACCAACTCGTTATCAAACGAATAAGTGTAATCACTTTACCTTTACTGAACCAAATTCGTACCAACTCGTTATCAAACGAATAAGTGTAATCACATTTAGCGTTTATTATTGGATAAACGTTTATTAATAGACAGGGAATCTTAGAAACCTTTTACAACCAATTCACATGATATAATAGCTTGGATATTCTGTTAGTTTACAGAAATCAAACAAGCAATTTGCAATTTAACAGAAATTATGCTTAATTTATAGACAAAGCAAAGGACCTCCTCCTTTGCTTTGTCTATAAATTAAGCATAATTCATAATTTTAACAATACATTTATGCTAAGAAGGGTAAAACTTGGTTGATGGATGACTGAAGTTAGCTTCGCGATCACTGCAGGGTTAATCTATTTTAGTAAGGAAAATCCACGCATCATAATGCAAGTGGTTTGACCAGACTGTTAGCAAGCCGCGTAGGCCGTCGTCTTCATTACGAGATCTCCTTATTTTTTTGTCCTTATTATTGTCTGTGCCTACTCAAAATGTTGTTATTGTTCTGAAAAGAAATAGATACCTACATATTATAAGTTAAAATCAAAATAATAAAATAAAAATAAATTGAAATACAGCGTAAACTCCATAATAATGTATCGACACTAAAGGCAGGTACATTTTATGCCGTTATAGAGAGTTGTCATTAAATGGAAAGAAGAAAAATCAGAATTATGAAAAGAAAAAGTTTATTTTAAGCTAGTAGTTAAAAATAATCTTATTTGAACGCTATTGCGTATATTCTGTTATTTTTGTCTGACGTCGTCTTTTGCTGCACCAGTAATTTTGTTGTATTTTTTTACTTATTTTATTCACATCTTGCGATATTGAGACATCTTGGTGATAAAGGAAGTATTAAGTCCATGACTCCTACTTATTAGTCATGGTCAACAACTGTCTACACGTGCAATCCCAATTTGTAAACAAAACAACGAATTTTTTTGAAAGTTTGGTTTGCATGATGCCGACGACAGTAGAGTTTATTGGCTAGGATAATGCTGCGCGGTTTTCACTAATTTTGGCAACTTAAAAGGTACTTTTTATTACTTAGGTAATTGTTGTCGTTATTGAGAGTGGGTGTAATGCTATATGGAGTGTATCATTGTATGGAAAACAAGCTAAACCAACCAAAGACGAGTGATTTTGACGCTTTAGGGAGTTTGTCGTTAAATCGAGTGACGTTACATGGAGTTTACACTGTATTATAATTTAAAATCGCTTTTTGCGTTTGTCTGTCGTAGTTACTGATTTAAATAGTAAATAAAGTAAATCGTAGTAAATACAAAAGCCGTTGAGGCGTGAAAAGATAACACACAGACAGACTTAAATATATAATAATTATTAGTATGGATAGCACCATTACACACATGCACATTTTAGTACATGCAAGGTAGGTAGGTACCTATAGGAAATTCAGTAAGTAGGTGATAGTATCATAGTAGAGAGGATTCGCAGGCTCTCGTGCACGAGAAGTAGAGAGGTGAGTCAGCCCTTCACTTTATAAAAATCAAAAGTTCTAGAGCGCGCTTTTCATCCTCACCATAACATCACGCCTGTATTCCCCAAAGGGTTAGGCAGAGGTGTACCTACCTAACAATATACCTATAATACATCCACATTTCGCCAGTTACATGTTTAAGTCCCATGATAGGGGGCGACCCTATTGCCATCAACCGGGTACAAATCCAGACTTCGGGCTGCTACTGACAAATTCCAGATGGAAAAACCAGATAACACTTTGCGTGACCAAGAAATCAAACCCAGGACCTCATGCTCAGTAGTGCCGCTTACGGACACTAGATCAACGAGGGAGTCAGTTTGACTTCTGTGGTCCTTTTTATTATCCGACTGTTATTAAGGGTTATGTTTTGGTGCGTAGGTATCTTTGTTTATGCATTCTTAGATACAGATTCAGATAACCTAGTTCTTCTGGCTATACTGCATTGTTTTAATATTAGGTACATACCTACTCCGATGTGTGATGTCACTCCCACTAAGTGACGATGTAATGTAATTCACTGTTGGATGCATTTTAATACATGAGGTGTCTATCGACTCGTTTGTTATAGACTGGGTTTTGTTTTTCTAAAATCAAAATGGCGGATTTTAGACGACAACAATTAGGTAAGGTCTTGAAAAATAATATTAGTAGGTACCATTACTATGTGGGGTCAAAATAAAGGGCTTGAGGAGACGATTCCAAAAATTTGAATCCTTTTAGTCTGTTATAAACTTATAAGTATTGTAGTGTATAGACATATATAGTCTGTGGTATGTCTGTGGCGTGTGTGTGGCTGTCGTCTCGAGCAGCGCACGCGCGGTGTCGCGGGGTGGGGGCCACTGGCCTACCAACCGCCGTGGAGTGAAGACGCGGAACGCTTGCTGCGAGCCGATATCAGTGTGTGGTAGATTGTGTGTAATTGGGTTACTTGTTCTTTCCTAATCAACCTCAGAGTCCTGGTGGACATTACAAGTATAACACTAAAAGGATTCAAAATAAAATTACAAAATCAAAGCCCGACTGCAACTACTTATGATTCAAATATAGCTTACTTTTAAGCAGTCTGATGCAGTTAGTTGGTGAGGCATCAAATCTGATATTCAAATAAATTATCATACGTAGGTAGGTACTGGCTGCGGGGTTTTTTTTGTTTTAGTTTAGTATTAAAAAAAAAAATTTAATGACCAGCGGTTCATAATGAAATTCAGTACAATATTAATGCACGGCTAGAGCCTATGACTTGCTTTAGGTTGAGTTTGCAGCAGTGGCGAAGGTTCCATACAACTCGATTCCTACCGGTTTCCCTTTGAAAAATAACACAGAACAGCCACCCACTCCCTCTCGCCCCGGACCATAGCTTGCACCAGGGCCGGACGCGAGAGGTCGCGGCCGCTGCCGATCGCCTCTACGAGGACACGGCAGTGCTTCGCCCAAGCGGGGCAGACCTCCACCGTGTAGTCCTCATCCCCTTTTGGCCTTTGCCTTTGGTAATTATTGTCCCCACGGACAACAACATAATTGTCATTATTAAAGAAGATGTTAGGTATTTTAAATGTTCAACAACTTACGTTACTGGTGGTAGGTACTCCCAATTTCCTATATATTCCACAAATCTTTATTTTATTGCTTTCATTTTAAGGATGAGAACTTCCAAGCTCCTCCAACTCTGATACCTCTATTTCTGTGTGGGCGAAGTGGTACTACGCTCATGAAAGTGATTGAAAAAAAATGTTTCCAAATGACACTCACTAACAGAACACAAAAATGATTAAACGAAAAAAAATACAGCAATTGAATTTAAACAAACATTTAATTGAAGTCACGTCGTACACACTTACAAGTTACAAATAAAACAGAAGTAAGTATATTCATTTCAAGACACGAACAATTTCAATTCTTTGCAGTGTAGAGCTGTAGAGACATGGCACCATTCGCCGAATTATCTTGCCGTGTAATGTTAATTGTCCTATTGTTCACACCAACAGTTGACATTAGCAAAGCTTCCACAATGTCCTCCTTTGTATCCACGTCTTTTGCACTCTTGAAGACAGTTTGAGGTATAGTTAACAGCGCCCCAGACGCAGCTGCCGATATGCACGTCCGCTTGGACTGCATTCTGCGGAGACGAGACGATCACCAAGAATGCGACGCACACCAACAGGAACATAGACTGGCTAGTTTTCGTCATGTTTAGATACGTTTATGAAGAGAAGGTTTGAGCGTTAGTACTACTGATGCTTCACTGAAGTGACACAGAGTTTAACTGATGTCTAATTTCTAATTCTCGTTGTTTATATATGCTTGGAAAGTTTACTTGAGCTCATTAGCAACTAGTTTAATGCTATTTTTAACCCTGCGATAGTCGCGCAGAAGGCATTTTTGGCATTTTAGGTATGTGGATATCCCAGTAGGTACGTGCCTAAGTAGGTAGTTACGCGACTATCGCAAGTTAGCGCGAACCAAATTCGTACGAACTCGTTATCAAACGAATAAGTGTAATCACTTTTAGCGTTTATTATTACTATTAGATATTCAGAAATCAAACAAGCAAGGAGGTCCTTTGGTTTGTCTATAAATTAAGCATAATTCATAATTTTAACAATACGTTTGTTCCAAGAGGGGTAAAACTTGGTTGATGGATGACTCAAGTCATCTTCGCGATCACTGCAGAAATTTATATATAATATTAGTCTGGATAGCACCATTATGCGTATATGCTAGGTAGGTAGGTACCTTTAGGAAATTCCGTAAGTAGGTGATAGTATCATAGTAGAGAGGATTCGCAGGCTTTCGTGCACGAGAAGAAGAGAGGTGAGTCAGCCCTTCACAAATCTACAATAATAATAATTGAGCATCAAGATGACTGGACTAACTCAGAAGTTCTTGAGTGCGCTTCTCATCATCACCATAACAACACGCCTGTATTCCCCAAAGGGTTAGGCAGAGGTGTACCTACCTAACAATATACCTATAATACATCCACATTTCGCCAGTTACATGTTTAAGTCCCATGTAATAGGGGGCGAGCCTATTGCCATCAACCGGGTACAAATCCAGTCTTCGGGCTGCTACTGAGAAATTCCAGATGGAAAAACCAGATAACACTTTGCGTGACCGAGAAATCGAACCCATGTAGGACCTCACGCTCAGCAGTGCCGCTTGCGGACACTAGACCAACGAGGAAGTCAGTTTGATATCTGTGGTTCTTTTTATCCGACTGCTAAGAAGGGTTATGTTTTGGTGCGTAGGTATCTTTGTTTACGCATTCTTAGATACAGAGATATAGAAATTAAGATAACCTGGTCACCTAGTTCTACTTCATTGTTTTAATATTTTTCTGTATGACAAACGCGACCTTATTAAAATTGGAACATTGCAAAAATCATAATAGAACATGGTAATAATATCTTACGACTAGCTTCTGCCCGCGACTTCGTCCGCGTGAAATTCGTACTTTCCTCAAAAAAATTCGAAAATGTATGTTTATGATCGTTATCATATAATTAGATAAATAAGTATTCGGGCCAATTTTTAAGTTGGTAGATCAAAGGAATCAGATTTTTCAAATAATCTGTATCCCCGCTTTTCACCCCCACAGGGGTGGATTTTTGTTAAATCCTTTGGAATGTGTTCATGACTTGACTCAAAGACCGATACTCCTTTTCGAGTTAATGGAAGCAAGCAGTAAAATCCACCCCTTCTTCTTCTTAGCGTGTCGATAGCAATCTAAATGGACTCCGCCCAGAATTCGGCTACTTGTTTGGCGCCATCACCAGCGTCCATCGGGCGGTCATCGTCGTCGTCTGTTAATCCGACAGCGGGTTACATATTTTTCTAACCTATTAACTTTGTCACCCCCTAAATCCTGTGAGGGATTTTTTTAACTAAAAGTGACAGTGAGTGTACTGAGCCAAATATTGCCAAGTTTCAAGTTTATTAACCAAATGAATAAGATTTTTCATATACACTGTATCCCCTCTTTTTATCCCCACAGGGGTGGAGTTTTGAAAAATCATCTGGGATGTTTCTATAGCTTGACTTAAAGATAATTTATACCAATTTTCCAATCAAGCCACGTAATAAAATACTCCCCCCTATCGAATTGATAATAATTTGAAGAACCTATAATTATGTGTACCAAATTTCAGCGCAATCCGTTCAGTGGTTTGAGCTGTGCGTTGATAGATCAGTCAGTAACGGTTGCCTTTTATTTAAATAGATATATATATAGAAGATATATATCAATCAATGAATCAATCAACTTTATTTTCTCACCACAATATACATGACTCATATATAGAAGATAGAAGATTATTATTGGTCTTAAGTATAAATACTGAGTTTCGAGTTAATCGGACCGCGCGTTAAAATTCTTCCATACAAATTTTGATATCCCCCAATCCCCCTTGAGAGGGTAGTTTAGAAAAACTGAAAATGCGAAACTTCATAATTTACTTAGATTTTTCATACAAACGTATAATAGCTATATGTGTGCCAAAATATTCAGCGCAATCCGTTCAGTGGTTTGAGCTGTGCGTTGATAGATTAGTCAGTAACGGTTGCCTTTTATATATACACAGATAAACTTATAATTATAACACTAAAAGGATAAAATGACCAAATCAAATCCCGACTGCAACTATGATTCAAATACATATAAGTAAGCAGTCTGATGCAGTTAGTTGGTGTGGCATCAAATCTGAGATTCAACTAAATTATCATACTTACTGCCTGAGGGGTTTTTTTTTTATTTTTTCGATATAATGTCATGCATTTTCATCAAACACACAATAAATAATATCGTCAATGACAATGACGGGGGTATACCTACGCGCCACAGCGTCCGATCATTTTGTTCGTCGGCGGCAACTAAAACCTATTAAGTGAGAACTCGTTGGTCGACCTGAACATTAATAAGTATTAAAAAAAAAAATTTGTTAAGGTTTCCATACAATTTTCTCAGTTGACATTCCAAATTCAAATCACATTAATGACCAGCGGTTCATAATGAAATTCAGTACAATATTAATGCACGGCTGGAGCCTATGACTTGCTTTAGGTTGAGTTTGCAGCAGTGGCGAAGGTTCCATACAACTTGATTCCTACCGGCTTCCCTTTGAAAAATGGCATAGTCAGTATTCTATGTACAAATAATATAATCATATTAAAGATATCTACTCCGGCTTATCTCTAACAAAAATTTACCCGTCGCTACTGCCTAGTACCTATACCTACTAGAGACAGGGAGACACTACGTCAGAGTACTATAATTATTACACAGTATGTTTTGATTTGAATATACGGGCAATTTAAGTTGGTAGTCAATTTGCCTAACAATTAATTTCCCTGACTTTACTAGGTAACTGTCATCAGCAGCAACAGTCAACTAAACCAAGTAGTTTCTCACACAATTCCCAACATATCGAAATTGTCAAAAATATGTTAGTGATTTGTTGTTTTGTACAGTATAGTACAGTAGGTAGGTACCTACATACCTAGCTAGATAACCTAAAAACTAAACTTAAGTAATACCTACGGGACATTCTTCATTTGCCCCCTTGAGTTGATCAGCCCTCTTCCCCGTTTTTTTTTTTATGGATTGGAAATCATCAAATGACCCGCTCTTTGTGGAGCGGAAGGGAGTGTCAGAGTCTTACTGACTAAAACCCACCCGTGTTTCTTCCTTAGCCCTTTATGTTCTGGGCCAGTGGTAACCCTTTCGGACCCCACGGAGCCCTCTTCCCCTTAGGCCAGCTTTTGGCCTTGCCTTTGTCTTTGATGTCTGCTTTAACAATCATAATTATTGTCCCCATGGACAGCAACATAATTGTCATTATTAAGGAAGGTTTTAGGTATTTTAAATGTTCAACAACTTAGATACTGGTGGTAGGTACTCCCAAGTTCCTATATATCTCACAAAGCCAGTGCTTTCGTTTTAAGGATGAGAACTTCCAAACTCCTCCAACTCTGATACCTCTATTTCTGTGTGGGCGAAGTGGTACTACGCTCATGAAAGTGATTAAAAAAATGTTTCCAAATGACACTCACTAACAGATCACAAAAATGATTAAACTGAAAAAAATACAGCAATTGAATTTAAACAAACATTTAATTGAAGTCACGTCGTACACACTTACAAGTTACAAATAAAACAGAAGTAAGTATATTCATTTAAAAATACGAACAATTTCAATTCTTTGCAGTGTAGAGACATGGCACCATTCGCCGAATTATCTTGCCGTGTAATGTTAATTGTCCTATTGTTCACACCAACAGTTGACATTAGCAAAGCTTCCACAATGTCCTCCTTTGTATCCACGTCTTTTGCACTCTTGAAGACAGTTTGAGGTATAGTTAACAGCGCCCCAGACGCAGCTGCCGATAAGCACGTCCGCTTGGACTGCATTCTGCGGAGACGAGACGATCACCAAGAATGCGACGCACACCAACAGGAACATAGACTGGCTAGTTTTCGTCATGTTTACGTTTATGAAGAGAAGATTTGAGCGTTAGTACTACTGATGCTTCACTGAAGTGACACAGAGTTTAACTGATGTCTAATTTCTAATTCTCGTTGTTTATATATGCTTGGAAAGTTTACTTGAGCTCATTAGCAACTAGTTTAATGCTATTTTTAACCCTGCGATAGTCGCGCAGAAGGCATTTTTGGCATTTTAGGTATGTGGATATCCCAGTAGGTACGCACCTAAGTAGGTAGTTACGCGAATATCGCAAGTTAGCGCGAACCAAATTCGTAAGAACTCGTTATCAAACGAATAATTGTAGCTAATTATTATACTTTTAGCGTTTATTATTACTATTAGATATTCAGAAATCAAACAAGCAAGGAGGTCCTTTGGTTTGTCTATAAATTAACCATAATTACCGACTTCAAAAAAGGAGGTTATCAATTCGATACGTATGTATGTAATATTATTGGAATTGCATTATATTCACACATGACAATCTATTAGGGCTTCCAAACAAATATACAAAATTTTGTAGACGTATGTATGTATGTATGTATGTATGTATGTATGTATGTATGTTTGTCCACGCATATCTCCGTAACTATTAATCGGATCGTGACCATTCTTTTTTTATTGGCTTACATTTACTTCAACTTAGGGAACAGTGCAAGTTTCATCAAAATCGATTCAGTAATTTTCAAGATATGGACTAAAACGTGAAAGTGAGACGGCCTGGCTTATTGATACGAGCTACGGGTGTAGTGTCAAAGGGAAAATATCTCAAAACCTTGGTCAAATTCTAGTGCAACAACTAAAAATTACGAAATAAAAAGTAATTTAAAAAAATTAAACCGACTTCAAAAAGAAATTAACTCAAAATTATGAAATAATTTTAATTTCGGAAGTCGGTGGCAAAAAACTAAAACTATAAAATACAGATCCCAATCGACACCGACTTCCGAAATTAAAATTATTTCATAATTTTGAGTTAATTTCTTTTTGAAGTCGGTTTAATTTTTTTAAATTACTTTTTATTCATAATTCTATCAATACGTTTGTTCCAAGAGGGGTAAAACTTGGTTGATGGATGACTCAAGTCATCTTCGCGATCACTGCAGAAATATACATATAATATTAGTCTGGATAGCACCATTATGCATATATGCTAGGTAGGTAGGTACCTTTAGGAAATTCCGTAAGTAGGTGATAGTATGATAGTAGAGAGGATTCGCAGGCTTTCGTGCACGAGAAGTAGAGAGGTGAGTCAGCCCTTCACAAATCTATAATAATAACAATTGAGCATCAAGATGACTGGACTAACTAAAAAGTTCTAGAGTGCGCTTCTCATCATCACCATAACATCACGCCTGTATACCCCAAAGGGTTAGGCAGAGGTGTACCTACCTAACAATATACCAACATACCTATAATACATCCACATTTCGCCAGTTACATGTTTAAGTCCCATGTAATAGGGGGCGAGCCTATTGCAATCAACCGGGTACAAATCCAGTCTTCGGGCTGCTACTGAGAAATTCCAGATGGAAAAACCAGATAACACTTTGCGTGACCGAGAAATCGAACTCGGGACCTCCTGCTCAGCAGACCCGCTTGCGGACACTAGACCAAGGAGGAAGTCAGTTTGATTTCTGTGGTCTTTTTTATCCGACTGATAAGAAGGGTTATGTTTTGGTGCGTAGGTATCTTTGTTTACGCATTCTTAGATATAGAAATTAAGATAACCTGGTCACCTAGTTCTACTTCATTGTTTTAATATTTTTCTGTATGAAAAACGCGACCTTATTAAAATTGTAACATTGCAAAAATCATTTATTTATTTATTTATTTAATTATCCTCCTACTGGTACGCCTTACAGCAATTCATGGTATAACATGAATAATAGAACATGGTTGTAAAAATATTTTACGATGATGCAAAAAAGTGGCGTACTATTTTGCTCAATTTGATTATATAACCTTTATTAAAGTGGATAAATTATTTACTATTTGTAGGAATTATAGATAATACTTACACCTATGTTTAAGCTCTTGAGTGAGATAGCTACCTGAGATACAGGTTTATTCCTAGTTCAGGTAGAATCCAATTATTTCCTACCATCCACTAGTTTAAGGACCTAATTTGTAAATATTTACGTAAATAAATTATTTCAATAAACAATTTCAATTTCAATAATAGGTACCTTGTCACTCGCACTAAGTGACGATATAATGTAATGCACTGTTGGATGGATTTTAATACATGAGGTGTCTATCGACTCGTTTGGGTCGCGCGAAGGTTACATAAAGGCTAGGGTTTTGTTTTTAAAAAATCAAAATGTCGGATTTTAGACGACACCAAGAACTTAGGTAAGGTCTTGGAAAATAATAGATATTAGTAGGTACCATTACTATGTGGGTTCAAAATAAAGGGCTTGAGAAGACGATTCCAAAATTTGAATCCTTTTATTGTTATAAACTTATAAGTATAACACTAAAAGGATTCAAATTAAAATAAAATGACAAAATCAAATCCCGACTGCAACTATGATTCAAATCTAGCTTACTTAGCAGCCTGATGCAGTTAGTTGGTGAGGCATCAAATCTGAGATTCAACTAAATTATCATACTTACTGCCTGAGGGGTTTTTAATTTTTTCGATATCAAATCAAATCAAGTTTTTTTTTTTTTTTTCAAATCAAAATATATATATTTTTATATATTTTTTTCAAATCAAGATAATATAATCTCATGCATTTTCATCAAACACACAATAAATAATATCGTCAATGACAATGACGAGGGTATACGCGCCACAGCGTCCGATCATTTTGTTCGTCGGCGGCAACTAAAACCTATTAAGTGAGAACTCGTTGGTCGACCTGAACATTAATAAGTTAAAAAAAAAAATTGTTAACCTTTCCATTAAATTTTCTCAATTATTGATGTTCCAAATTCAAATCACATTTAATGACCAGAGGTTCATAATGAAATTCAGTACAATATTAATGCCCGGCTAGAGCCTAGGGCTTAAATGACTTGCTTTAGGTTGAGTTTGCAGCAGTGGCGAAGGTTCAATACAACTCGATTCCTACCGGATTACCTTTGAAAAATGGCACAGTCAGATTCTATAGACAAATAATATTATCATAATAATATTACAGATATCTACTCCGGCTTACCTCTTACAAAAATTGACCCGTCGTCGCTACTGCCTAGTAGAGACAGAGAAATTAATTGTTTATCAAATTGACACACACACCACGTCAGTTTACTATATTATACAATAAGTTTTGATTTGAATAAAAGGGGAATTTAAGTTGGTAGTCAATTTGCCCAACAATTAATTTCCCTGTTTTTACTAGGTAGTTACTGCCATCAGCAGCAACAGTCAACTAAACCAAGTAGTTTCTCACATAGTTCCCCGACATATCGAAATTGTCAAGACAGTGTTAGTGATTTGTTGTTTTGTATAGTACAGTAGGTAGGTACCTACATACCTAGCTAAATAACCTAACGCCTAAGCCTAAGTAATACCTACGGGACATTCTTCATTTGCCCCCTTGAGTTGATCAGCCCTCTTCACCCTTTTTTTTTTTTCGGATGGGAAATCATCAAATGACCCCTCCCGCTCTGGGTGGGGAGGAAGGTGTTGAGTGTCAGACTCTTACTGACTAAAACCCCCTTAGCCCTTTATGTTCCGGGCCAGTGGTAACCCTTTCGGACAATCCCGCTTCGGCTCGGCAGGCTTCGGCCTCATGCATCTCTTTGAGGCGCGCGTGGAACACGTACGTGCCGTCCGGCATGGGCCTGGTCTTGATCGGACGGTGAGCTACCCATTACTCTACGCCTGCAGGCCCGCGCCTACGGTGGCCGGGAGTCGTCCCGTGGCTCCCGACGCCCGGAGCGTCTCCCGCGGCGGCTGGGACGGGAGGCTCTCTCCCTCATCCGTCCCGCCACCTCCTTCGCTAACATGACTGCTTCGCAGAAGGAGGTGACTGCCTCCCACTCCCTCTCGCCCCGGACCATGGCTTGCACCAGGGCCGGGCGCGAGAGGTCGCCGCCGCTGCCGATCGCCTCTACGAGAAGCGCCGCCCAAGCGGGGCAGACCTCCACCGTGTAGCCCTCATCTCCTTAGGTCAGCTTTTGGCCTTGCCTTTGCCTTTGGTGTCTGCTTTAACAATTATAATTATTGTCCCCATGGACAGTAACATAATTGTCATTATTAAGGAAGATTTTAGGTATTTTAAATGTTCAACAACTTACGTTACTGGTGGTAGGTACTCCCAATTTCCTATAGTATATTCCACAAAGCCAGTGCTTTCATTTTAAGGATGAGAACTTCTAAGCTCCTCAAACTCTAATACTTCTATTTCTGTGTAGGCGAAGTAGTACCTACTACGCTCATGAAAGTGATTTAAAAAAAAATCCAAATGAAACTCACTAACATGTTGTTTTAGTGGGTTTCATTTGGAAACATTTTTTTTATCACAAAAAATTTTCAAATCAAAAAAATACAGCAATTGAATTTAAACAAACATATAATTGAAGTCACATCGTACACACATACAACTTACAAATAAAACAAGAACATTCATTTAAAAATATGAACTATTTCAATAGGCTATTTGACAATGTAAAAAATAAGGTCATAATTATTGACACTCGTATAGATTATCGCTTTTAAAATCGATTTGCATTAATTTTACTACAAAACAATGTATTATTTATAAAAAAAATCCCGAAAAAACTTCATCTTTTTAAATCTGGCGCCACGTAATCGAAAACGGTCTGGATTGGCTGAACTTAAGATGGCGTCATGATTTAGTAAATTTCTGTCTATCGTTGACAGAACAGATGACTTTTGTCTAGTATCTCGACCGTTTAAACGTTTGTTTATGTGTACCGTGACGTCACGACGCCATATTGTTAAAGATAGCGTTTTGGCGGCTTATTTAAACAGTACATTTTTATTTACTATTTTTTAAAAGAAATACATTATGCAATTTGAAGTAATAGGTTTTTGTGGGCTCGTTAGAGACCATTAAATAATCTGAGATGTTTATCAGAAACCAGTCAAATAGCCTATTCTTTGCACTTTAGAGACACCATCCGCCGAATTATCTTGCCGTGTAATGTTAATTATCCTAATGTTTTGGTTCGCACCAACAGTTGACATTAGCAAAGCTTCCACAATGTCCTCCTTTGTAGCCACGTCTTTTGCACTCTTTGAGACAGTTTGAGGTGTAGTCAACAGCGCCCCAGACGCAGCTGCCAATATGCACGTCCGCTTGGACTGCATTCTGCGGAGACGAGACGATCACCAAGAATGTGACGCACACCAACAGGAACATAGACTGGCTAGTTTTCGTCATGTTTACGTTTATGAAGAGAAGATTTGAGCGTTAGTACTACTGATGCTTCACTGAAGTGACACAGAGTTTAATTGATGTCGATACCGATATTCTTGTTGTTTATATATGCTTGAAGGAGTTTACTTGAGTTCATTAGCAACTCGTTTCATGCTGTTTTTAACCCTGCAATAGTCACGCAGAAGGCATTTTTAGGTATGGGGGTACGCGATTATCGCAAGTTAGCGCGAACCAAATTCGTACGAACTCGTTATCAAACGATTAAGTGTAATCACATTTAGCGTTCATAATTAGAAGGGAATCTTAGAAACCTTTTACAACCAATTCACATGATATAATAGCTTAGAAGAGAACCAGCAAGGAGGTCCTTTGGTTTGTCTATAAATTACCTATGCATAATTCATAATTTTAACAATACGTTTGTTCCAAGAGGGGTAAAACTTGGTTGATGGATGACTTAAGTCAGCTTCGCGATCACTGCAGGGTTAACATATTTATTAAGGAAAATCCACGCATCATAATGCAAGTGGTTTGACCAGACTGTTGGCAAGCCGCGTAGGCCGTCCTCGTCTTTACGAGATCTCCTTAATGTTTTTTTTTCCTTATTATTGTCTGTGCCTACTCAAAATGTTGTTAATGTTCTGAAAAAAAATCATCATCATCATCATTTCAGCCAAAAGACGTCCTTTGCTGGACATAGGCACAGTATAAAGATCATACAGTATTGTAACTCAGCCGTAACCTTGAAAAGTGTAAACGCACCCACGATACAGGAGAAATTCCTATTGTGGGGCCACGTTTTATTTAATAAAAAAAAAAAAAAAACTGTTTATTAAATCTGGAACTTGTAGGAATTGTATACTACCTATGCGACATGTGTTTTCTACCTACCTACCACTATTGGGACCATTGTTACCTACTCTATTCATTTTCCAAACTCTGGTAATTTCTTTATATTTCCTGATAATGATTTGTTCTCGCCAAAGTTTTGTAGCTTGATGGCGCGAAGCGCTTGTTAGTAGCTATAAGTCGATTAAAACACTAGGTTCAACGCGGCGCGGGAAGTGAGTTCCTGGAAGGATTTGGGGAAAGCCTTTGCCCAGCAGTGGGACGGTCTAGTCTAACAAAAGAAAAAAAAACAACCTTAAACTTAGCTTAACCTTTTTTGTTTTAATTAGGTACTAACATTAGTTAAATAAAGCTAAATTCTTGTTACTAACAACCTTGCCTTGTCTATGGACTTTTTTGTCTAAAATAAATTATTTTTATTTTATTAAACTGTACCTATGTACCCTAATAATAAAATGTGAATTTATTTCTCGGTTAAGGCTGAATCCTCGTCAACGAGAAATAAACTCCTTAATTTTAATTTTAACATACAGTACCATTCTAGGTAAATTTTGATGACAAAAACAAAACCCCATCTTGCCGCGCTTTCCCATCCATAAGATCGTATTTAAATTTATTTTCCTCGTAGGCCCGGTTTTTACTCATTGCAATAAGTAGATCATGCGTTTACGGAAAATCCACCTCCAACGACTCCATAGCTATTATAATTATAATTAAGTAGGTACTATAGTAGTAGGTATCTGGTAAATACTTCCATTACATACTTATAATCGCTATTTAATCACATTGTCTGTTATAGGCATATAAATTGATACGTAATTAAGCTAATGTTAGGTCATAAAGGAAATCACTTAGGGAATTCCTTGAGTACCTACACTACCTACCTATTATAATGAGGCCTTTTGCCTAGTGAACACGCTGCATCCTCAATAGCGACTCGTAGGTTAGTAGCAACGCGAATTATCCGATCTGCGAGGTTAAGCTGCTCTAGCCGCAATCAGTCTATAGATGGCCAACAGTTTTCATAACTTAGGCATATCGAGATGCCTCTGTGCCTTAGAGAACACGTAAAGCCGTCGGTCCTGCACCTGAACATGCCCCAGTCGTGTCGGCAGGGCCGTTGTCTCCATTGGCCACTCCAGGCAAGTGCCCAGCAGGTCCACCTAGTTCCTGCCAGGGTCGTAGCTAGAAGCAGTTAAAAGAAAACCTTACCTACTTATCCCAGGCGGGTGTTAAAATTTTCGTACCTACACATCCTAAATTCTCAAACTTGCTTACATACTCGTAAGTCGACTTACTCTTATTTTAGTAGTACTCGCAAGTACGTAGGTACCTACTTTGTCGCTATTTCGTTATGGATGGTCAAAATCACACTATATTATAAAGGCGAAAGTTTGTGGGGGTGTGTGTGTGTTTATATGTTAGTTACTTCGTCACGCTCAAACGGCTGGACCAATTTTGATGAAATTTTGTATGGAGGTAGCTGACACCCTGGATTAACATATAGGCTACTTTTTGACGTGACAACGTCTTAAATTAGGTTGCGGCTGGGAGTCACTTATGAAAAAGTGTAACGCTCGGTAACGTTACGATGAGTCACCGAACGAGAGAGAGGCCCGCCGAATGCCTTGCGTCTCTCTCCCACTCAACTATGATCGGTCTGCATGTCATATATATATGTATTATAGTAGTTAAAATTTGTGCAATTCTTATTTTCATTCAATTCCTTGTTCCTATTGTGCAATTTAATTATATTCATATCAATAAATATTCTACCGAGAAAAAGACGTTGTCACGTAAAATCTTCGCCCGTAAAACCGACTTTACAGGCAACCATTTTTTATCCCGATATTCTCACGGGATCGACATTTACGCGGGTAAAACCGCGGGGCGCAGCTAGTAAACCATATTTCTTTTAAAAAATGCGTTTGAGAGACAAGATAGCTTGTGAACAATTCAAATAGCAGCTTATGTTGAAAGATTCTTAGACTTCCTTACAAAGCCAGTGCTTTCCTTATAAAGATGTAGCCCGAGAACTTCCAAGCTCCTACAGTCCTCAGGTACAATTTCAAACGTCTCGCATGCTATCAAAACACTCGGATCCCATGAATATAACATGTTAAAGTTAGAGCCGAGCACAATAGATAGGTACCGTGAAATCCGAAGCATTAGCTGATAATGCGGCACCTCTATTCTGCGTTCCTTCGTCGGCGCTTAAACGCTGGAGGTTCTGTGCCGGCGAGATAGGGCTGCGCTCACTAATACTTCAGTAAGTCTAGTTTACCGGCTGCCAAGCTTCGTTCCACACGTATCAGTGGACCGCACTTGGCGAGCTAATGAAGCAGTCGCACGAATGAACCGTTTGTGTACAATGGTGTACCAAGTACCTATGTAATTGTTTTGTAGCTACATTTTGTTTCGTTGCTTTCGTTGGGTTGTCGGGTTTACCTCACCTATTCAATTGTATTTCGTTGAATAAGTTTATGTTGTTTCCCATTATTGGTACTTCGTCATGCTTTATAGGTCCACCTATCTACCTTATTTTTATACCTTATTTTAACAGTAGAACACTGTCTCCTAAGGCACAGGTTTCCCCTAGTTTAGGAGGCAGGGTTTCCACCATTCCAGACACCTTTTTACAACCAATTGTTTTTGTTACCTACATGTACTACTTATTGTAACGAAGGTTTTTAGTATCAAAGTATTATTATTACCTAACTAGACTTGTAGGTCCAGGTACTTAGTGAAAGACGATATTATGTAGTGGACAAGCCAAAGCAGATCTCTAATAGATACAAGAAAAAAAAGTATCTATCCTAAAGACAATCAGTAGGTAGATAACCTACGCTTCCGCTTAGCCAACACACGTAGGTATAGGTATACTACATCTATGATCTAATCTAATCTAACCAATAGATTAGGTAGTGTGTAGTGTACTTACCTAATTATACCTAAATTTATACACAAATCCGGGCAATGCGACGTGAATGCAGGCAATTTCACGGTCAGAAGTGACACATCTGTTCCGATCACCGTCAAGGAGTTGCCTATGTTAATTACCCAAGTCGGCTAACTCGATGCTCCGGAATTACGTCTGTTGCTGTAATTACTCACCCAAGTCACGCTAATCTGTTTAATTCCCGGTAATTCCCCTCAAACAGACTTAATTGTTCATTATTTACGAGGGCAAGAAAGTATTTTTAGCTTGCTGGTGATGGTTGAACTTTAGGTAGGTAGGTTTTAATTAAGTATCTAGTTACTTTGAATAGATGTTATTATTGTTATTTTCACTAACAGGCATTTTATACCCTTGGTATTTGTTTTTAGTTAAAAAAAAATACACTGGGAGCCTATTTGCTGGTACGATGTTTGGAAGGAATGTTCAGATAAGTAGTCCAACCCGAAAATGAGTAGGTACCTACCACAACCAAATAGATCTCCGAAAAATTATATTCTTTTTATATGGGAATAGGCACTACAACCAACTAGGCACCCTAGAACGCGTCTAGAACTAAGCATTACTCCTAGGTACCTACATAATATGTTGAAAACTTATGGGAATCGGAGCGGACGGATTTTCTTAGATTGTATTCATAACTAAATATGTAGGATACTAAATAGGTACCTAGTCGGAACTATAAAGAGAACTACTTTCACTCACTAGAACGACAAACACGCGTCAGACGGAATTTAACGTAGATAAACAAAATTAAGTCGCTCCAATTTACATAGTGTGGTCGTGCGTATTCAAAATTTATTGTAAAACTAGCTTCTGCCCGCGACTTCGTACGCGGATCCTGTTGCTTATGCCAGCGACAACGGGGTCGTCAAAATCGAAGATCTGAAACGTCTGTGTCGAATTCTAAGAACCCGGGGACTGGATAAGAACGGGATGCGCGAGACGATTCGAGACGTCATTTTCAGGCAATAATGAACCAATAGGGTGGTAAACCTGGCCTTGCACTTTGAATGTTGGCATAAATGGGCCTTCTGAAATCTGTTTCGCAACAAAAGATGTCATTTGAAAGGCATTATTGTACGAACGTATATTGTCCAAGAAATGTTTTGACTGTGATGGTCACCGATTAGCAGTGATCTTAATATTTCTGGAGGATTTTGTAATATTTCAATATGTACTTTCCCACCTGAGCAGCACATACCGTTTGTTTCTTTTTGCTATTTAACAGCTTCACAAAAAGTAAAATTTTCAACCATACCTCCGATGGCGGAATATGTGGCGTAGTCAATCATAGGAGTATACGTAAATGCACTCCGTTCCTTATCAACCCAAGGAAGGTCGCCATGCCCTACGGCTATATCTTGAGACACATCCGATTCTTCAGATGATATCGACATTCTGTTCAGAGAATGTCGAAGTCGATCAGAATTCAAACGTCCGTTGCGCTCTTCTTAATCTGTCTCTTCATGCCGTACTCCAGCAATTCTTTCTTTCTCACTTTCTGATTATGAATATTTTGTTGTGTGCGTGTTCGGAACAATGTATGATAATCTCACCGTATCAGCGGTCAGTCGCGCATCATATTCTGCACTGGTCTCTAAAGACCTGGATGTAGATGCGTAACTACGCTGAGAACGCAGGCGTGCTTCGCGATCCGAAGAGGTTTCCACGGAGCGAGTTGCAGCCTGATGTTCTCAAACAGCATCAAGTCTCTCCTGACGCTCTTCGGTAGATTCTTGGGATCTTATGATCCTCAATCTTTTAGCTCCTTTGGAACATTGGGAAAGATTTGACCTCTTTTTAGGCATGGTTATAGTTTTATTATGAAGATACCTGATCAATTAAAATCTAAGTGACTGCTCCCCTACCAAGGGTGCCCAGGCACGGGATCGTCTGGCGCCCATGTGCTGGTTTGGTCCCTAGGGTGGTCACGGCGTGCTATGTGTTCTGGTGCGCCGGTGACGGGGAGTACTCCCCAGCGGAGGGTCCGGTGACGGACAGCCGCGGCGGGTTCACGGATGAGTGCTAACGCGTGCCCATGTTCCCGCCGTAAGCGGCAGAGGAGGACACAGTGGAGTTTTAGTGGGTTAGAGTCCCACATAACTGCACTATCTCCCCGTGGTAGTGCAGAATGCATGAGCATTTCTTCACGTTAAAAAAAATAAATGGGAGTTTTGGCCAGTAGAGTCAAATTTTCAATGATATACCATCGTCATCGAAAATCAGTCCTAAACTGTTACCGCCTTCACCGCGTGGAGGTGAAATTAGTGATAGCTTTGATTTCCACATCAGATGTTTCTGATCTTCGATTTTTATAAGTCAACAGGAAATGCCCATCAGACCGAATAACTTTTACTAAGACGTCATTCCTATATGTGTTATGGTGTAGCTGGGCTCTTGGAGTTCCCCATCAGGTGTTCCAGATCTTCAAATTTATTCTCTCAGCAGAAAATCCTCATCACGTGGAACAATTTTTGCTATGGTACCATTTTTGTATCTCTTATAGTTAAGCTGGTCTGTTTCGGTTCTGCATCAGGTGTTCAAGTTTCCAAGATAAATTATAGCCTGAATGTTGTCCAGCCATATAATAACAATATAAATACAATAAAAAAAAATCATTCAAATCCGTCCAGTAGTTCCGAAGATCGGACGCGCAGGCCCGAGGCGTGTACGTACTCTGATAGAATACCTTAACAAATGTTCGCCGTGATTCTTTAAATTGACATAACTTTTTTATTTATGAACCGATTGACATGAAATAAACACTAAATGTTAAGTGAAGCCTACTACAATATATTAGTGAAAAAAAAAATCAGCTGTTCCCTACATTTATGTTCGTATAACTCGTCAAAATGTAGGGAACAGCTGATTTTTTTTTCGCGATTTCAGGTTTGGTCCCATAGTAAAAGTTGTTCATAATGATGAGTACAATGACCTCTTAAGAGGTTGCTGGTGTTTTACAAATAACCCTGTATAAAGGCTAATTGTTGTACATTTACATTTTACATTAGCATTTGCTCGAAATTAGCGTAGGTAGGTACTTTTGTGATAGGTAGGTACTACTTACATGGCATGTATGGGTACCTATTCCACACTATCTGCAATAGTTAACTTGCGCATTTACCTTTCAAGTAAAACTTGTGGTGAAAATTAAAAACAAACCTTCATTTTAACTTTCATTATATTTCAATATTTTTTTTTTAAACAAGTCGAAATAAATGATCAAAATAGACATAATTACATGTTCAAATTCCTTTTTTCAATAAAACTAATACTATAACTTTACACAATAATTTACACATAATTTCAAACACAAATAATAATAACATCGTTCCTTTTAATTTACTGACAAACCTTTACTAGAAATTAAAATTAAATAACAGATACCTATGTGGGCTGATCACAGTAACCGGGCTTAAATATGGTACAGACGCCAGCAGGTCAACCTACCCGAAACTGTCAGATTTTCCCAATCAACCTTGAACCTTACGCTTTAGCAATAAAGTCGAAAATCTATTAAAGAAATCTGACAGATTGTAGTAACTTGATGTGCTGGCGTCTGTACATCGAGCTTCACACAAGTTCTATTTCATTCTATTTGTTTATGGTAAGCAGAGCCGATGTAGGCCATTCTGCCACTGTTTAAAGTGAGTTGGAAGTGTGCATGATAAAAAAAATACCTATACATATTATAAATTGAAGTCTCTTTTCACGTTTAACCGCGTTGTTCTTCAACGGATTTGGATGCGGTTTTCACCATATATAGAGAATTTATTCCGGAAGGTATATGTGTATGATACATTAAAGAGACATTATTTTTTTTTCGTAATAGAAAAGGGCTGCAGGACCCTCGAATTATTTCTAATATATCAGACCTTTTGAAGGTAGAATAAATTATTAGAGGAGCAACGATTACTACATAAAATAAATAATGTATGGACCGTGTGTTCCGTTGGTCTCGTGGTCGCTAGCGCGACTGCTAAGCGTGGGTTCCTTGATTCGATTCCCGGGTCGGACAAAGTGTTATTGGGTTTCCCCATTGCGAGTTTCTTGGTAACAGCCCAGTTTGGAAGGTTGACGCCAGCAGTCAGCCTCAACCCGGCGCTGTACATCTGACGCACTGGAGAATAATGCAGCGCTACACCGACTCACTGGGGACATCTTCGCAGACAGTTCCGACTCACCGTGAACTATGCGACAACCGGTTCCGACTCACTGGAACCTCAGCAGGCCTGGCAAGCATCGCAAGATCCAAGACTCGGCCCACTATCGACCTCCGGTCTCCGGAGGGGAGTGATGTAGCGGTATCTACAACACCACATGCGAACAACGCGTCATACTGACATCACACAAAATCCTGCATCTCGCAAGCAGATTTTACCGCGCAACTAGCATACCTACATACAACGGCCCGACATGAATCATCGGGCACTTGCCCGCCAGACACAACACCCGTCTAGTCGGAGGATACTCCCTTTTCTATGGTGTATGAGTGAACTTTACATGTTCCTCATACCTCTATACCGTCCCATCGGACTATGAAATTGAGGGAAGAGAGAGTGCACCTTTGTCTGTGCAGAAACTGCACTATAATATCACCCGAGCCGAAGGCTAGTCTCCGTTGAGATTAGGCGCCACAGTCGAAATACGGTCTGGAGGACGGTTATTATTAGATTAGTACATCACCCTAATTGCGTAACACACTATCAATCTCAATCTGAATCATTTTGAAGGATATCGCTTATCCATTGCTTTATATGTTCGAAAAATTCGACTGCTCAACAACGTAAATAACGCAATGAGTATTGTTGAACTGTCAATATGAAAGCCACTGCTACTGAATACTAATAGTGTGTTACGCAATTACCCCGCGGAAAGTCACTCAAATCAAAAGACGCTCTACAAGGTCGAACCTTGCTGTGCCTTATTTATGGCTGGTTACTGTATGTTACATGCAAACTGTATCTCATCTAGATGACAAAGTCAAGGACCGGTCCAGTAGGATATATTTCAGCTTTATTTAATAAGAAAAACAAAAACTATGAGCCTACTCAACCACTTAACGGCGGGTTATCCCAATTTGCTTTTTTTTTTAACTTTAAATAAGAGATTAAATTACGTCCAAGTAGAACCTGTATTAGGCTGGCACAGGAGCGTGGGTATTGGCACATGAAGAGAGAGGCCTGTGCTCAACATTAGGTGAAGTCGGACTGTGGATAATGATGAAGCCCAGAAAAAAATTGTTTTAAAGTGTTTTTTTAGCTGTAATTCCAATAAACGCATGTTTCTTTCTTTCTTTAAAATATGCCTAATACATCTTTTTTTTTTCATCATAGTCAGAAGCCCGAAAGTCTGACAACCAGTCTTACCAAGGGGTATCAAGGGGTATACCGGGTTGTGGAGGTCAGATAGGCAGTCGCTCCATGGAAAATACTGGTAGGTATTCAGCTACATCCGGTTAGACTGGAAGTCGACACCAACATAGTTGGGAAAAGTTGAATACATCCTTGTTTTTGTTGATAATATTAATATTATGCTTTGCCAGATCGATAAAACCAAAACTACCGATTTTAATCACAGTAGGTACAAATTAATAATATAGAAACTTCATGTTGCAAAGTCGTGCGCCAAGCTTTTTCCGCATGCAAAATACAGGCTTGGGATAACCCGCCCTTAGTTTACATTATTTATTTTTCCTCATACGGTAAACAGTAAACTGGTCTGGATACTTGACGCAAAGGTATGTAGTTGTTAGACAGCATTTTTAAAAGGTTATTGTACCCTATAAGGAAAAATTGTAAATCAGGGAATGTTAAAAGAATTATATTACAGAAAATGGAAGCGAGCAAAATAAAAATATGTAGATACAGATAAGCCGCAAATACATATGACTAACTTGCACAAAAGTATATGCTAATAGTTATAGTCGATTCCAAAAATGCCTACCTGATGAAAATATAAACAAATGGATCAGAGACGTACTTTTTTTTAATATTAGGTACGTTTTTTTAGTTTATATTTACTTACGCTACTTAGGTAGGTACTTAAACCCGAAATTCTTATTTTAAATCACCATAAAGATGTTTTTTTTTTATTTTCGTCGATTTCGCAATTACCTACAATTAAATACTTTTATTGAATGAAATGTTGTTGTAAAACGTGATGAGATAGTTGGAACCTTTTAAATACAGATAAAATGTGTCACTATTTGTGACTCAATGCGTAATAATTTAACCTGAAAAGGGTTTGTTTACTCTTTCTCAGATACTTTTGGAACAGATCATAGTTGCATACTTTCGTGAAAGTTACAGGCGTGTGTACTATAACGATAATAAAGATAATGAAATATATGTTTGAGATTTTGGATTCAAAACTGAAAACCAATTCAGTTTGCAAATATTTCATTGACAGAGTATTATAATAATACTCTTACAACGGAATATTAAACACAATATTAGTTTAACAGAATAATATTCTTAAAACAACGTGTCCTTTTTTGCATCTGCATTATTGCACGTTACATTATTTTTGTTGATGGTCTTGTATTATTATTTATTTATTTATTATATTAGTACTTACACGTCTACTTTATATTTATTAAGCTTTTTCCTGTGATTTTGTTTTTGTAGCGACTTGTGTGACTTTACGGCTATTGATTATTTTAATTATTTTTGTGTTAGGAAGCCCTTGTGGTTATATAGTTATGACGACAATTTTGTGGATGTAGGCAGTAATTTAATATATTCACAGTAGGTACGCATAATTGACATAACATTATGAATAATGTACTTCTAATAAACAGGGTGATTTTTCCAAACGTGCGTGGATTGTATAAGAAATAGCGATATTTAAATGAAAATGAAAACTTTTAATCGCTAGATTTTTGAAAAATTATTTTTCTTTGCCAGGATTTAAATCGAACACGTTCATTTTGACAAGAAAGAGGACAATTCTCCCTGTATTCTATACTATTTTATTGTTGATTTAAATGGAAATTTTATTTCAGCTTGTGTAAAGGTTTGTCTGCACAAAATAATAAAATATGCAAAATGTTTGAACTAAACCATATTCAAGGCGTGATAAATCAAGAGTTAGAACATATTATACTATCTGCAAAAGGAACTGTTGAATGTTATAGTGAAATACAATAAATTATGAATCATAAAAACCCAATTTCAGTAAGCGCCACTTAAAAAAGTATAAATGTATTCCGTACCACTATTAAACCCACAATTACTCACAAAACATTGGCATTTCGAGATTCTGTGTTAATAGTAAGTATAGTCCATTCAAGAAGCTCGCAAGCAAGTTTGCATAATTACAACTTCGTATAAAGTGTGCGCGTACTTGAGCATTCAATAATAAATAAAACATGACACCAGAAACCAGAAAAAGGTACCAAAAACCGGATACGTACCAGAAACCTTAGATACATTTTCAAAGGCACGGAATACTATAAATGCTTCGGAACACAACATAGAATGTTTAATCTAATTTTAATGACAAACTTCTTGGTTAAAAGATCATCATTCTAACGTCAGACATAAGAAAAAGACGCAACGAATCATTGTAAATGTAAATTCGCTAAATATTTATTTTCATATAAACATTATATAAAAATCTAATTTGAAAAGTTTTGCAACATTGGCTCCACATGCGATTAAAGAATCAATATCAAGACTGACAGCAGAAGAGTAAAAATTTAGGATATTCAAAAAAACCTAAAAGACAAAAGTTCATTGCTATGTAAAATATTTTCACAAATTCATAAGTTCATTTTGGAACAACTTCATTTGAAAAGAAACGAAAAAAAAAAATGTGTGTCTATCTAGCTGGGCCCCCGGAGCCACAGCAACAATATCGGAATAGATTGTTAGCATGTTGCATGCAACTGTCTAATCTAACGAAAATATTCAATGTACAGACAACAGCACATCAAGCTACTACAACGTGTAAAAAATAATTTATTAGATTTTCAACTTTATCGCTAAAGCATAAGGTTCAAAGTTGATTGGGAAAATTTTACAGTTTCGGGTAGCTTGATGTGCTGGCGTCTGTACCTCCGCCACAAAGACAGAAATGGAATTCAATTTCGATTTCCATCCAGAGGGGCCGTGCGTGAGGCCCTTTATAACACGCACGTTTTTCTTGGCGTGAAAAACTACGTTTTACACGCCGTACCATAAAGAAACCCGAGTCTTGTTAAAGGGCCTTATTCTATTCATCTATTGCTTAGAGACTTAAAAAATTGTGGAGATACTCCTTCCAATGAGGGCTAAGGAGGGCCAGCTAGAAAGAAACACATACAAAAAAAGATATGCCAGTCATCGTAAAATAATCACGAAAAAGAAGAGTAAAACACTGGTTCTTATAACAAATTAACAAAATATAGGCTTTGAGGTGAACTTTTTAAAGTCCTGACCAGATTTGCTGTGACTGCCAAACTAATTCGATGTATCTACTCTAGCTCACTACTTCATTTTTATTAGAAAAGGCTTGAACAACACTAGCGATTTCAACTAGCGTTTTTTTTTTACTTTTAGTTTATAGTACGATGACTACTACAACACTACTCGATACTAAGGTCCCGCCCCTATTTATGGACTTCATGACATAGTCAAATAATAGAAATTAAATTAATTATAATGAGCCGTGTGATGTGATGGCCCAGTGGTGCAGGTTCAGATGTTGTGGGCAAGTACCAATGTGACTTTTTCAATTCATATGTACTATCGCGGACACTCCCGCCTGACCACCACTAAATTCATTTTTGCTTGCACTCAAAAACTAGAAGCGCTCTCTAGCCCCGCGTAAAGGTCAAATAGTTCGTCCATAAAATTCACAAAATCAATACACGTGATGCGTCACTAAGCTGCGCAGTGCAGGTTGCAACTAATTGCATTATCGTTTTCCTAATAGGCGAAAACGTTAAGGGGGCGTGGCTTAGCGCCGCCGCAGGCTTTAGGCGAAAAAAAATTAAGTGATCAGGCGGAAAAGGCCGCGATGGTACTTTCTAAGTTTTTCTTGCACATCACTGACATCGGTGAAGAAAAACATCGTGAGGAAACCTGGACTTATAGTTAACATACATCTGAAATCGCCAACTCGCTTTGAGGAAGAGTGGTGATGAGTGCTCATGCCTTCTCTGTATGAGAAGAGGTCTTTGCCCTGCAGGTGGGCAATAACAGATTGGCATTATTATAATGAGTCGGTCTACACAGGTGGCAGGAACATCGACTCACAAACTGTAACCATGAATTCAGCACAATGATTCTAGACCCACTGGCGTAAAGATATATAGAAGGCTCTCAAAAAAAAAACAGTGGCACTCCGGGAGTGCCGACAGAAGTGAAAACAAAACACAAACAGAATACTTTGCCATCACTCACTGACACATCGGATGTACATTAAAACCAAGTACATCCAGAGGACAGCCAAACACATCCGAAGCGGGTATTTTTTTAATTGTCTTATAAACAAAACACGCGCGGTGTCGCTTACGGTAACAGTGGCGCGAGTTCAATGGTTTTTTCCCCATCTCAAAAAATGCCCAACGCGCCAAAAGAAGTTTTCACTACAAAAAATCGGTGTTTCATAGAAAACAGCTATTTCTTTTTTTAATAATCGACAAAAAATCAACGCAGGTGGTTCAAACCTATGTATTGAATCCATGTTCGGTACCATGGATTCAATACATTGGTTTGAACCGCCGAGTTGCGCATCGATGTACCATCGAGGGACCAAAAACATCCTTACCTATCTTAGTTTTTCGAAACGCCAGTAAAAACCGCTAGGTCTTAGCACTAGATATCTGATCCTCCAGTAAAATTATTAATGCACATTAAATTCGAATACTATTGGTCGTTACTAATTGCTGACCGTACGCGAATTAGGACGCAGTTACAAAATGACGTCACCACCAAAATAATTGTTGTAATTGACGACTCGCCATAAAGTGACGGTTTTAAATTGTTGTTTGTATAATTTACCTAATTAGTTCCACTTTCGTCTATATTGAATAAACTCTACATTAATCAAACATTTTTGGGCAGTTGTATACAATGGAACTAATTATAGTCTTGTTTAAGACTTCAGGAGGTCTACTCCCTAAGAACGAAATCCGTAGCTTCGGCCGAAGATACGGGCGCCTCCTACACTTACTGACATAAGATAAGTTAGGAGCCCGAACTAAGAATGACTGTCAAAACGGTTTGACAGCTGTCCCTACCCGCGATGTGTTTTGCCCAATCGAAAAATTTCATTTGTTACTCTTACTTGTTTTGACGGATCAATTCCTTTCGGACGGGGCCGTATCTTCGTTGAACGATTTAGAAATTAGACCCCCAAACACGTTAAAACAGTGCAATTCTGTTTATAATGGATATCGACCGTGCTTAATATTTGCTTTGGGGAATAAAACTTAATTTTCTTAGCCCGCATAATGAGACTGCGTCCTAAGTCATCTGTTACAATAAAAACAGCTTAAAATTACATTTTGTGCAATAATTTGATAATCGCCTAACTACTCAACTGCTCATGGCACGTCGCGAGAAATTCTCATATTGTACTATAACGCTAAGTATTTACTCGTTGTCCATTTAATGACCCCGTTAGGTACCCGATACCTACTCAAGTATTAGCACCTAGTATTCATAAACATTATTTTAAGTACTAACAAATTCAATATTATACAAAAGGATTATGCAACAGTAATAATACTATAGCATAATAAACGTTTTTATAAACTTAAATTACGATAATTTCGGTAGGTAACTTAAAATTCTTAGAACTCTAAGGGTAGACGAGATTGGTAGGAAACTATTTTCTAATTATGAATGTACGTTGTAAGGCAACAAGCGCAAATTATTTATTGTACGCGTTTATATATTATTTGTTCGTTTCTAATTAACAATTAAACTTGGTCCTTTAGTCGTGCAGTTTTTTTTTGTTATATCAGTATCCAGGTTAAAAACATGTGCTATCTAAAGGCTACACTCGGACGCCACATATACAAACATACGCAATCTTGAGTAAAAGTAAACATACAGGGTTCAATAAAATTAGTTAGCTAAACTTCGCAGGCGCGATAGGTACCTATTTGAACACGATAATACAAAAAATAAATTAATTTGATGATTCTTTTGTGGGGTCATCGATCGCAATGATTCAGATTCATTTGAAATACCTATCAGTTTAAAAAATCTGTTTTTTTTTTATTGTGTAAACTTCACATACTTGATGGGTATCAATATCTAAACACGATAAAACATAATACAACTGTTTTTCTCAACTCGTACTTTGAGTGACAATCTTAACACGGTCGTTGACCTTCAAAAAAAAACCGAATCTTTTTATTTTTTATTGTATCGTGTTTAGATATCGATACACATCGCGTCTGCGGAGTTTAGCCAGCTAATTTAAAATAACCCTATGTAACGTCGTCATTCATAATTAGAAAACCAGTTTCTCAGGACACTTCCAAAGACGTATTCATAAAACACAGAGTGTTTCACTCTCCCACTTTGCGTGTAAAGATTTGAGGTGATCATACGCCCTCTTAGTTATATTCAAAGTTGGTTCTATTTCTAGTAGTCCGCTTTCGCCTATTAAACTGAGTCCTGCGAGTCCTAGATACGTGTGCATGGGGTCTGTGCATGTGTCGGGCCATTTTGAGAACCCGCCTACGACCGTGTCTTGTGTTTCATAGACGTATCTTCTGTTGCTGCCATAGTTCGAGTATTGCAGCATGTCTAGTATTTTTAGGGATGCCCCTACCCAGAAACTGTAGCAGGTATCGACGGGTTTGTTAGGCCTGCCTTGGAAGCCGTCGACTTGACGGAAGAGGAGCCATCTCTTCAAGCCTTCCACTTGCTGTTCTGATAGCTTGTCCAGTTGGTTCGTGAGGCTTAGTGTGGCTAGCGCGCAGAACGTTGTGCCTCCGTGGGATTCCAGTTCGGGGCACTGAGCGATGCCGTAGTCGTAGCCCTGTAAATAACGTTTATGTGAATCTGTTTAATAAAAATCTTGAATTAATTTGCAGACGGACAACGCACAGCCTAACCACTGATTCTAGAAGCACGAAATTTTACACAAGAGTTCGCTATACAACATTATTTTTAGTATATGCGAAACCCGAAACACGTGACTAGTAGTTTTATGTAAAGAATCTATGTACAAAATTTTAAAACTGTATCATGAAAAATCACAAAGTTATAAGCTTGTTAAGTTACCTGTTTGTCCGTAAAAAAACATGCTCATCCGCGCCGCGCCGTCTTGCGCTCATTGATAATAAACCTAGGTACCTGACCGTTCGGCGCGGAGATTGGATAACCTACAATTCACAGCATGTTTGTACACTTGTGAACCACAAGTAAAGCGCGCGGCGCTTTGTGAGATATAAATACTGTACCATTTATGAAGGAACTGTGACATTGGTCTTAAAGGCAAAATAGACGAACTTAGACGTTCTATTACGTAAAATTGTCATTCAACATAAGGGTGGTAAAGTAGTTACAAGGTCAACTATACGCGTTGGTCACTTTTCTTGCTTTGCTTTAATAAATTTGAACACACGTAATACTTACAATAGACTTGATAATATAATCAGTAGCCCTTTCAATGTTGAACCCGGACCAATCGTTGAGCATATAACTGATGCATGCAGCACAATACACGAAACGCATATCTGACTCGCAACCCGATAGCGTAGCTGCGAAGTTACCCTCCTCTGTTTGAAGAGCTTTTACACCTGGAATTAAGAGAAATAATATTTAAATAAGAGTAAGCAGGATTAACTTGAGTAGACCATACTAAGTTACATTTAAGCAAATAAATAAGTTGAAGTGTCTGTTTGTAATGACAAAATAACAGCTTTTTACTAAATTCATATAAAAATGTGTAGGTAAGTACGGTACTTATAACAACAAAACAATTTTTAACAAAGTGTGTGCGTGCGTGTGTGCGTGCGTGTGTGCGTGCGTGTGTGTATTATGTGCTGACGCTACTCGTCTTCACGCACACAGTCACAGCGCGTAAGTACACTTGATTACCACATGTAAAGCGCGCGTCGCTTCGTCAGATAACATTAGTGTACCATGAATTTGGTACCTTAAAACATGTATTTACATAAGACTACTCGCATGTTGTGTTGGATATCTGCTAAGCAAGAAACTCAGGTGCCACTCCCATCTCAACGACATCAGATAAGTCCTATTTATTCTGCGATAAGCATACCCTAAACATCCTTAAAGGACATACAGACGGTCAAACGCAGATAAAATCGACGTCAATGGTATCAACACCAGATTAAACTGGCGTCTTTTTATCAACTTGTATTGACCCACTGCTGGGCAAAGGCCTCCCCCACAGCTTTTCGCTGTGTGTTACCTTCTCATAAACACCTCGTAGTCCTCACGCCAGCGTTTCCTCGGCCTCTCTCGACGATGACGCCCATTTTCTAGCACCAATTGCTTATTCTCAAGCTCACCTCTTGTTAAGTCAAAATGTAGCACTGACATGCGGTCTACTGTACAATCAAATCAACGGAACATACCTTCAACTAAAGCTTTCCTATTTAATCTTGAGAGGTCATCGCCTAATGCCAGCAAGATACAAAGGCCTGTATACGTCATAGCGAGATGTCCGCAACGATAGTGGTTGTTCGGAGGAGCCAATTCTATATTTACTGTCGAGGAACCTTGGAAGCCACACATTGACATGTCGCCATCTGCAATGGAGAAAAGCTTTTCTTAGTTTGGTGTAAAACAATCTGTTTCAGCGCCTCGGAAAGCACGATAAGCAATTGGTTCCGGCTGTCATTCAAACCACCACCTGTCATCTTTGACAGTCGTTACGGGTAGGTAGAAGCCAGAAATTTGGTAAGAACCAAGGGTATCGTGCTTCCTGAGGTCGGTCTGACAACCAGTTTTGCCATGGAGTATCGTGTTACCCAGTGACTGGGTGTATTTTGTATTTCATCATTATGGAATCCAAATAATCCGGATGAAAGTAGCCTATGTCCTTCTCCAGGTCCGAGGCTACCCATCTGTTACATTTCATAACGATAGGTTCAGTGGCTTAGGCGTGAGTAAAGGTAGCAGGCAGACAGTTACTTTCGTATAATCCAAACTAATATTATAAATGCGAAAGTAAGTTTGTTTGTTACCTTTTCACGCCTAAACCACTGAACTGATCATCTTGAAATGTTGCATATACGTTGTCAAGTGTACAGAAACGGACATATGGTACCTTTCATCCCGAAATAAAGTGGTGTTTCCGAGGAAAACAACAATAACGTTATTATGATAATAGATGGCGCCACGTGTCTTTCGAATCAAAAACAGGACAACGTCTGTCGGGTCAGCTAGTATAATATAAGTATGAATGTTTAGTGCATTTTATGTTTATACATAATCAGCCTATAATGTGGCCATGACACAGGAATCCTCTCTCTGAGTGGGCCGTAATCCAACACACGGGCCCAGTTCGAGTTGGTAGATGTCACATGTCTTCAAATTTTTGGGTCTAGGATATGCCGGTGTCCTCACGATGTTTTCCTTCACCGTTTTGAGAGCAGTAGTGATGAAATAAATTACACAAAGTATATTTTTTATGTGTACCTAAATGGTGTTAAATGCTTCGTTATATTTTGGCAGTAAGTATCATAGAATAAAGAATTAAATTACGTGAGCTGAAGTATTTTTATTTTGTTGTTAAAAACATAAGATCATTTTATAAAACGGTTAGTACAAATAAATTTACAAAATTCGTCTGAGCTTCCATCACAGTTTTAATTACTGGTATTAAGCCAGAAAAAAATCAAGTTTCACCCGCGCCTCCTTGCTTGCCCCTTTCATCAAACACGACGAAAACAAAACACAATCCCTTCCCGCCAGCAGAAACTTTTCGCCTGGCCTATATATTTGTGTTTGAATTTGAATCTTCTGTGGTAAATATACGCAAAATAATCAGATGACACGGCTCTAATCAATGTAGTACCTAAGTATGATCGCTGTGCAAGTAGGTATATTATGCAATATTATTGTATGTTCATGAATCTATTCCGACGCCGGTAACAGATTCACGGAAATCACAGACATACAAGTAATACATATGGCTATGAATTTCCAATTCCAGATTGAAGGACAAACTTTACTATGCAATAAAAAATATTTTGTTAGATTGGAGAGTAAACCGAGTTGAATGAACTAAATTCAAGATACGGCCTATAAATTTGCGATGCCGAATAAAATTACAAATGAACGATTTTCGGATATTTTACTGTATCTATTTGTGCTGCGAAACCTTGCATATTGCCAAATTTCTTGATCTAGAATCAAGAAATTTGTCAACGGAAATAATTAAAACCCATAGGATTTTAATTTATTTGCGAGTGTCAAAATATGCGACATAATTGGCAATTTATGCCAGCTTCTAAGTCTACGTTTTAGAGGCTTGATGTTTCTACAGCTTTTTCAAATTGATACCACGCATTCCGAAGAAAAAGGATCAGACAGATAAACAACGAAGTGATCTTATAAGGGTTTCGATTTTTCCCTTTGAGGTACGGAACCCTAAAAAGCAAAAGCACTTCCATCAAAGTATTATACTACATACTCCTGATCATGAATCATGATGAAAACAAACTCAATGAGTTTGTTTTTTTAATGATATAAAGATCAATATAATCGCATCATTTACCTTACGCTTTTTACTGTAAGCTAATGAAATTAAGCATTATTAGAATGACGATGTCATAATGGTCATATTAACGACGAACATGATTGAACAAATCTATCAAAATTTTATTGCACTGCAGAGTGATCAGCAACCCTACGTATCGTAATGGTTTCTCAAATTACAATATTTAAACGAAAGATGATCTTTGGCATTCTCATTATGCTCAATGAAATTCTTCAGTACCTACGTAAAAACATCTGTTTATTTTGCATATACTTACTATACGCTAAGTATGAATTCAGAATCTTAGGAATCATCTTAGTTATGTTGTGGAACTAGAAACTCAATGTTGGCGTAACAAAGTTAAAATTCCAATGTAACCAAATTTTATTTATAACCTTGTACTTACATGTCATGTTGGACGTCAACGACATCTTGGTGGAAAATAGTGTTATCCAGTAAAAAAGTATATCGTGCAAAGTCAATAAAATAGCAACCGTGATACATAAGTAATAAATAATGTCGGTATGGTGGATTTTGCACTGTATTTTGCAAAGTCAAATGGCATGTGTAATGAAAACCTTTCCAGCGCGAAGTGCGAGTAGGAAAAAAATCCCAGCCGAAAACATTTGTAGAAAATGAAGCCAAGTTCGATACAAAAGAAGTACTGGATTGTCGGATTTACCGATAAAAAAATTGGCAACTATATGTAAATGGGTGCCAGAGTAAGTCGAAAGTTCATTTGGTTCCTCTTTTGTACCTAATTGTTGAAACTTTAGCTTTGATAACTTGCCAAGTTACAAAATGAGCTTTTGACTTTCTTTCAACTCTATAGAACTAAGCACCCATTTAGATCTCATTAATCATTAACATTTCATTTACCATTAAGATCTCTTTTATCGGCGATGCCGACAATCCCAAACATTGTGATCCATTACAACCTATCTCATCCCCAACATAAAAAGAAGGCTAGTCATGAGAACACTATCCATATGAAATATTTCATGTGCACACCGTTTCGTACTTTTGTCCACAATAAACCCATTACATAATTAATTTCCGATTTATTTCTTTTGTAAACACCAATAATAATATACCGATAACCTACCTTTGTTTTAACTTGATTTAGGGAATGGTCAAAAGTCACTCGAAATGAATATTCTAAGGGTTACCTTACAAGGTGTTTGTCAAGAAAAGTAGGAGTAGACGAATTTGGTTTCTGAGTTAATCGCAATAAGCTGTAAAATCTCCAGCATGAACTTTCAAATGAACGCGAAATTGGCTAGTTGGCTATGTTGCAAATTTTCTCCGCAAGAAAATGGACCGAAATTGCCGAAATGCAGAGCAATGGCGCTAGTTGTACTATACAGTCAAATATCTGTCAAATAAAATGTATGTCATCTTGACTTTTGGAATATCAACATTGAATTATTTTAATATTTTTATTTTATAGTTGCCTCGATATTTATTTAGTTTAACAAGTCTTATTGTTTTTAACAATCGTTTCGGGAGTGGTTTTAGTTATTTTTCCCACAAAGTGATAAATTACGAAAATATTATTTAGGCAAACAAATTATATACCAGCGCAGCCGAAAATTTGAGCGCAGTCCTCTCGTCTCAAAAGATTGACGGCGACTCTGATTTGTGAAACAAAAATATGTTTGAAGTTCCCGCAATGTGCGACGGAAGATGACTTATTCCACAAACTAAGAACGTCGTAAGTGCCATAAGCTTATCGTCGTAATAAAACCACAAAGAAAAGGAATAAAAAAAAAATACTTCCACAATTTTTGTCGCCTTGTGTTTATTACATTTTTATTCTAGTAGTCATAACTTCATAAAAGCATACTCGTATTAGGTACTAATCGAAAAGTCGTGAAATTTTGAGGTAACTTCGTGATGTTTTTTTATCTAGATTTTTTTTATTTTTTGTGCTTCTGTTGCACAATAAGTGTGGAAATATCATGTAATTACTCATGTTATTTTTATTTTATACCTACGTCTTATCAATTTCATGAACTAGCTTCTGCCCGCGACTTCGTCCGCGTGAAATTTCTTGTACCCCCACTCCGTCGCAACACTTCGTATTCGCTTAGCGTTCTTTCTGATTTTTTTTCTTTTTGCTCGGCTCCTAAGGGTCATAGCGTGATATTAAATAGCCTATAGCCTTCCTCAAGAAATGGGCTATCAAATGCAAAAATATTTTTTCAAATCTGACCGGTAGTTCCAGAGATTATCGCGTTCAAACAAACAAACTCTTCAGCTTTATTATAAGTATTATATTATACTTACAATCATCAACAAATATATTTCGAAAAAGATTATTACAGGATTTTATGTTGATAAAAAACTCTATGGCCCGGTACCAACTCTTAACATCTTACACACGTGATAACTTTTAAACGAAATATCCGATTGAGATGAAACAAAAAGTATTTTACTTCTTCATAAATACTCTTGATAACATAATGCTTAATTTCGATAAAGATTAATATTACGATACATATTTAACGTAGTTTTTTTTTCTTCAGACGATTTAATAATTATTTTGAACACAAAATCGGTTAGGTATTGTGATTAAACCATGATAGCTAGATATATGTTCTCGCGGACTTTTTTGTAGGTCTTAATGGGCTCTACAAACCCGTAGTACATCATTTTGTTCTATTGTCAATAGTTTTAGCAGCGCACGCAAAAATAGGTTTTCGATTTTACACCTTGTGTTACAAAATAGCAATTTTATTACGGATCCCTAATTTTGAAAAAAAAAAAAAATAGCCTATAGCCTTCCTCGATAAATGGACTACCCAACACTAAAAGAATCATTCAAATCGGACCAGTAGTTCCAGAGATTAGCGCGTTCAAACAAACAAACAAACAAACTCTGCAGCTTTTTAATATTAGTATAGATTATATTGAAGTTAAGCTATTTTGCTTACTTCCGCCTCTTAAAACAAGGTGACGCATACGGGCGTAAAAAATAAATACTACAGCTTCTTCATAAGCCGTTGACAAGGTTGTTTAATGTATTTACATGCCGATAAATCGCGCAATAAAACCGCTACTTAAGTAAAAACATGTTCAAACAAAATAAACAAGATAACAACACTATTGCATTGCATTATGTATTAAATCCAGCCTACATGTAATTCAACGTTTACAAATTAATCTTACACTTTATCTTTATAACATAAAACTACAGAAACTGTTTAAACAGGTACCTTTGCCTACACGCTTAAGTGGACTTAACAATTTTTTATTTCCTAGCAGCAATAAAACGTGCCAACATGTTAACATTAAATTGTTATTTGCATAAATTTTCGTAGAAAAATAAAGTTCTGAGAAAGAAAAAAAAGTAATTTAAAAAAATTAAACCGACTTCAAAAAGAAATGAACTCAAAATTATGAAATAACTTTAATTTCGGAAGTCGGTGTCTTGGGATGTGTATTTTAGTTTTTTGCCACCGACTTCCGAAATTAAAGTTATTTCATAATTTTGAGTTCATTTCTTTTTGAAGTCGGTTTAATTTTTTTAAATTACTTTTTATTTGGTAATTTTTAGTTGTTGCACTAGAATTTGACCAAGGTTTTGAGATGTTTTCGCTTTTACACTACACCCGTAGCTCTTATCAATAAGCCAGGCCGTCACACTTACACGTATTAGTCCATATCTTGAAAATTACTGAATCGATCTTGATGAAACTTGCACTGTTCCCTAAGTTGAAGAAAATGTAAGCCAATAAAAAAAAAATGGTCACGATCCGATTAATAGTTCCGGAGATATGCGTGGACAAACATACATACATACATACATACATGCATACATACATACATACATACGTCTATGAAATTTTGTATATTTGTTTGAAAGCCCTAATAGATCATCATATGTGAATATAATGCAATTCCAATAATATTACATACATACGTATCGAATTGATAACCTCCTTTTTTTGAAGTCGGTAAAAAGGGGCCGTAATTCTAGGGGTTCTCATTTATCATGCTTGTAATAAATAGACCATTACTATGCCTAGATAGTACGGAAAACTGAAGGCCAATTCTCATAATTTAAAACGTTCAAAATCTAGTCGCAATCTAATCTCAGCGAAAATCAATGTCATAAACTTGTCAAAAATGTAGGGAAATTAGAGGTACTTAAGTATTTTTGACAAATTGAGACTGAGAGACTGTGAACGTTCTTAAAATTACAAGAATTGTCCCTCTGACTTGAACAGGAATACCTATATTGGAGCAGTTGACTACCTCCAAACAACATCACATTCTGATTTGTTTAAGAAAGCTTTTCGTCTTCAGGTCCTGTCTTTCCATTTGACATAGTGAAATGGGCTTGATCCCCCGATGGTATCGTTACAACAGGTAATTAATTTTCTCCAATTAGTTAAGACTTGGCTTCACCAAAGACCGGTCGATGTGGTGATGCTGGAGAGTGACCTATGACCAGCAGTGACCGTTTTTCGGCGGAATGATTAATTTTGATGATGAGTCAAAGCTTGATATGTTTACTTGTAGGTTTAAATTAGGTAGGAAAATACAGAGCAATCAACAACGCCGTCAACAGGGTGTAGATGTCGAGCTGTTTCACAAACTACGCACCACCTCCTAGTCTGCCATCAGTGCGGAATTAGCCCCTAAGCAAATTAAGCAATTGCTTAGGGCATCACGTCTCGGGGGGCACCATAAGGCAGAAACAGCACCGAAACAGTATTTGCCAACACATCAAAGGCAAGGCTGTATAACAGCAAGATATTACAAGACCCAAAAGTCACTCAAACCAATCCGCCAATCTTTACAAATCGCTCGGCGATGTTTTGATAAACTACAGGCGTACAGGCGTGGATTGCTTAGGGCATCAAGTAGTCTTAGGCCCGTAATCCACCAAAGCGGAGAGGAGAGGAGATGTCTCATTTTTGTACAGAATTTCGTGCGAGCAAGCGGGCAAGCGGCACGAAATTCTACAGAAAAATGAGACATCTCCTTCCTCTCTTCTCTGCTTTGGTGGATTACGGGCCTTAATCCGGCACGGTCTGCCATCAAAGTGACCTCTGCGCTGCCACCGACCGTGACGACGCAGCGAAAGTGCCGAAAATTTGGACCAACAAAATTTGAAATATCTACTGTCGTGCCGGCGACACGACGGAGATTAGAAGCAACGGACTGCTAATCAAGTATCTTGTAGCAACCTAAAAGATCATCAAGTAAATCGCGTTTTTTGTTTCATGTAATTCTCGTTTGAAGTACCTACATAATGAAATGCACTAAAAACTGCATTAAAAACCTTATACAGCTTAGATTAACACTCGTTTTATAGGCTTTGTGGTTTTATCTAAATAGGATGCAGAGTACGATTACGAAAACGACTGATTGAGGCAAAAAGCGGTCAAGCTACTTACTTGTTGGAAAACATAATTAGGCGACAAGATTTGACCTCTGACGATGACTACCTATAACGTGTTCAGGTACGACAGCGGTCAACCTTGTAGTATCGACGAGTATTATTAAATTAAATCATCTTAATTTTATTTTTAATTGTGGTTATATAGGTGTTATTTTTGAAAGTAAGTAGATAGTCCTCTAGAAACCGGGGACCCCTTGAAACGACTGTTTAGAGTAAAACTCAGATTTGCACCCACAGTGCTGAAAGTAGAATCTCCTGGAAACCAAGGACCCCTTGAAACGAATGTTTTGAGTAAAATTCAGATTTAGGTGTATTCACGGCTATATTAAAGTCGAGCTCGGTTGAATTCGAAACCAGTGGGGGGACAATCCAGGTAAAAATGCACGTGAATGTAGCCGTAAAAACGCCTAAACTCAAAGCATTTCAATTTAAACCAATTACAGGCACTTTTGAATTGTCAAGGAGTCCGTCAGTCAGAAAGCTAGTTGAAGCTAGTTGCCCATTCCAAAACGTAGTTGGTTCCTATGGCGCAGAACGGGCAAGAAACTCCGTGGATACTACCTAGGCCTTTGATTACCTACAATATAAGACCAGAATCGTCTTGATACTCATCAAACAACATGAAACTCTACCTAAACCAGGGCTCGCTGATATAATTATATTAGTATCCGATATCATGATATCACGATACATATCGGATAAATATCAAATATCGGATATTTTGATATTTATTATAAATATCAGATTTTTTTTTAACTGCCTACAACAAATGGGCCCTAGCTTACTTTTTTTATTGTAGTTTTCTAGAACCAGCCAGTTCAGAATGGAGGGTTAAAAGAAGGTTAATAATTGAAGTGAAAGACAGCAAAAAATGACCTCAACTGACATTGGGTTTAAAAACCTCGACGACCTCGCCGAACATGGCGCAAACCGGTATCAATCAATCGTCGAAACGGGCTTTGATTTGAAGCATTATTAATAAGGGTACCTACTTAAAACGAGAGTAGATTAAAAGGTAATTTGGCCTGTACAGTCACGTGCATAAGTATGTATACACTTGGCTTTATTCAAAGTCGATTTTCTCCTTTAATTTTGAATGACATTTTATGTTATTACGAACATAGTATTTTCGAACCCATAGGTTTATGTAAAGTGTCGTATTTCAAGGTTGCCTTCGTTATTTCACGAAAAATTCGCAATTGAAAGTTGCTAAGTGTTGACATATTAGTGCTCGTGACTGTACATGTAGGATAAATTCCGCGTAAGATCTGACTTGTATAGCCCTGAATGAGATCTTTTGTGAACTCTTTAGGGCGACGTATAATATGCTAACACAAGCGCATAGTAATTGTTAAGTTATACATATATTTATGTTTAAGCTTAGTGTTTAGAGTAAAATGATAATATGTGCAAACAACTCACATCGCATAGTCTGATACCTGTCCCTGTGGCAAACATGGTGGATGCCGTATGCATGCGTGGTAAATACTATGCTACATCAAATCAAATGTACCTAATCCGCATTCGCGATTTATTTGCCAAAAATGTAAACAAATATGAGTTTACTTATGGAAAAATTACTTTAATTCATAAGTACATAATAAAGTTCAGTTTACGCTACAACTTCAAAGATTTTTATAACTCTTTCAATAGTGCTAAGTAGTCACACTGAAATCAACTTAATTACCATTAAAATAAAGTTGATAATTGATTAACTTGAAATAACATCAATTGGAAACATACATTTGAATAGACTTTACACAAATGCTGCATTTTACTAACAACGAAGTTAATTAAATCCATCATCAGCCAAGTCCTTTTCTAACTATTCTGGGTCCTTTCTGGACCTGTAGGGTTATTGCGTAACGCACTATCATAAGAAATGGGTTTCATTTTGACAGTTCAACAAGATTCATTGCGTTATTTACGTTGTTGAGCAGATACATTTTTCAAACATAAAATATGGAGCCAATGGATTAGCAATATGCTTCAAAATTATTCAAATTGAGAGTAATAGTGTGTTACGCAATTGGGGTGCTGGATGTCGCTAAAGACCGGTATTTTAAGGGTGATGCGCTGAGGTAGCCCGCGAAATTCAATTTGATTATGTTTTGGAATTTGCAGGTCAGTGTCAGGTTATAATAATATTGGTTAAAATATGATGACAGCCGGTGTCAACGGTTTAACGTGCTTTGCGAGACTCGGAGGGAGGGGTCTCGGTATGTAAAGATGGTCACCGATCTACGGACCAACCGCGGCAAACGTAACGTAACCAATCGACCCCTTTGGCTGTTTTTACTTAGCCTTTTCACGTACCGGCACAATTTACCCGGCCCGTGCATTCGCAACCACGGTCTCGACTAATCGGGAACCCGCGCGTGTGTAAAGGGCCTAAGGCACTGCTCTAAAGACCACAACACGGAGTTTTTTATGCATAAAGATAACACACAAGCTACTGTCACAGTCTGCAGTTGTACAAGACATGTACAATCCCAAGCAAAAGTATGTATACACTTGGCTTTATTCAAAGACGATTTTCTCCTTTAGTTTTGAATGAAATTTTATGTTATTACGAATAAAGTATTTTCGAAGCCATAGGTCTGTGTAGTGGCGTATTTAAACGTTGCATTGATTATTTAACGAAAAAATCGCAATTGTAAGTTGCCACGTGTTGACATATTAGTGCTCGTGACTGTACTAAGACAAACAAATTCGTGAATTAGCTATTTGGTTATGATTATGAGCTAAGTATCAGATATTTTGAACAGTATTTTCAGAGACAGTAAGACCAGGTACGCACGAGCGCGTTTTTCCCGTCTCATTTTTTTTTCGCGCACTGGATTTTCAACTCTCGGTGTTGAGCCGAACTTTGAGAATACAACAAAGCGCATCCCAGCGCGTCATAAAATCATACTGTTGGATTTTCAACTCTCGACGCTAAACAGTGCACAGTGCGTTGAAAATCCAGTGCGCGGAAAAAAATCGCCGCGGGAACAACGCGCCCCTAATAATCTTCGTGGGCTTTCATTCAGACATTCTTCAATCTCAGCAATTAATCAAAGAACCCAATGCAACTTGACCAAACACTTGGAACTCAAAAAAATTGCATGCCAGTAGAACAAATATTTCATGTGCAATATGTAGATATGTTCTTCAATATAAACAATGACAAATTAGCATAGTAAATGATAAATGTTGTAATGTATGACGAAAAGAATTGTTTTAAGAATATTATTGATCTTAATATTGCAAAATGTTTTACTTGGGTATATTTTTATTTACATTGTAGGTATGTGCTATTTAATTATGTACATTATATAAAAATAATAAGGTTAAATAGGTTTATAAGTTTGATGAACTCATAAACTAAGTAACTTATTTATGAGAGTTACACTTACATTCACTTTAATAAAATCAAAGTTAATTAATTAATAGCATAAGCATAATCAGCCAACTAAGTAACAAGCTTGTCTGGGTTCGAACCTACGACCTGAAACTCGTAAGTTGCGGCCGTTACCACTGGGCCACCACTGGTATCTGTGTCACAACTGCTCTAAATAATTCATGATTTATCTTATTCAATCGCAGAGGCATTAAAAATTAAAAATAAATAAAATGACTTTATAAATATTATTACACTAAACAGGGACAGATATAGTGACTGAGGTCAACCACCATCTTACATTCCAGTAAAGATAGGTATTCAATATCTTGCCCATGACATGTATTGCATGCGTCAATAATAAACTCAGGATTATTTATCAGTATGTTAGATAATACCTGCTACTAATAATATTAGTGCAAAATTTCTTGCATGTTTTATACTAAATCATGCTCTAACAGAGCCTAAGAGCAGTCGTGACCCTGTGGTAACAGCCGCGACTTACGAGTGTAGGTCGTAGGTTCGAATCCAGACAAGCTTGTTACTTAGTGTAAATTATTTCATCGCCACTACTCACAAAACGTTAAAGGATCGTGATGAAAACGGCATGTCCCAGAACCAAAAATTCGAAGACATTAACATATACCAAACCACCCAGAACCAAAAATTCGAAGACATTAACATATACCAAACCACACTAGGTATGTGAGTTGGATTACTGCCCACTCCCTGTCACCGAGAGGACCCAAACTGCCTGCTGTCCCAGCAGTGAGAACATTATAGGCTGAATATGACAAGCCACTATTTTCCCAACCACTGCAACTTCTTAACACTAGAATCAATAGTGCAACCACCATAAAAACAATGAAGCTTGGCAAGTCCCAGAGAATCAATTCAACTGCCATCCCTGGAACGTGAGTTACAGCAAGCAACAGTTAGTACTTACTATTCTTATCAGGGTGAACTTGCAGTCTGTAGATCCATTCTATTATTCTAGTCCTTAGGTCTAATGAAACCGAAGAAATTGCGCCGAGTACATCCAGACCGGATACAGAAAAATAGGCAATTGTTACTCTGAAATAAAAACATAGTGTGTTAATTACCCATGATAAAAATTCAGGTACAGAAAAAGCTATGATAAAAACGCTAAAAAAGGTTCAATCAGGTTCAGAAAAACAATTGAATTCTACAAAAAATCAGTTAACGGGGACAGCAATGTCTAGTTTTATTTAAATAATTTTTGTGAATAATTTGCTTTAAACCTTTGCGCAGTTGGTAATTCGTTAATTACAGGATGTAATAATTCAACTCAATACATATTACAATTATGGCTCCTAACTAAAATTACCATTTACTCCTAACAACATAAAATTATTGTGTATTTTTATGCTAAATACTAGTCAGCATCTGAAATAAGTCTGAATAATTGAAAGATTTTCCAAACCCAACAGAGCAGCAATCAAATCGTTTTGTTTTTTTTTTTTCAATATTTATTGTCCAACTGGGCAAAGGTGTCCCCATATCATTCCATACATTTTGTTGTTTTAAAAATATATATATAAAAACAGGATAAAGTGTAGAGTCATTTGTGAAACAGGATAAACATCCATATAGCATTTTAATTGCTAATTGATAATGGTTGGACAAGTAATAAAAAATCTTTTTAGGGTTCCGTAGCTCAAAAGGGAAAACGGAACCCTTATAAGATCACTTCGTTGTCCGTCTGTCAAGACCCTTTTTCTCAGCAACACATGGAGTTACCAAGTTGAAAAAGTCAACGCAATCAAATAATATGGGCGTTTATGTTCCGTTCGTGCCGTATATTTTGACACTCACAAGGGAATCAAAACCTATAGGGTACTTTCCGCTGATCTAGAATCGTGAAATTTGGCAAGAATAAAGATCACGTAGCACAGGTAAAGGAAAAATCTGAAAACCTTTTTGTAGTAGGAAATTTGGCAAGAATAATGATCATGTAGCACAGGTAAAGGAAAAATCTGAAAACCGTTTTGTAGTTACATACCTACAAAGTTGTACAGAACCCTCGGTGCATGAGTTGGGACTCGCACTGGACCGGTTTTTTCTTTTATTCCTTTCTGATTAAGAAAGCAGCATAGCCAGTCAATCAGATAACAGATTGACTACCTATGCTGCTTTGTTCATTAGACAGGAATAAAAAAATTGTAGACATAAATAAGATTAACATTAATATCTTTGCATGGTTTCATATTAGAGATATACATAGAATACTCTTTATTAAGTACACCATAAATATTATAGATATAAATCTAGAAATTTTGCAAGGAGTGACACAATGGGTGGTATTATTGCTAAAAGCAATATTTTAAAGACAACCTTAGATAAGCATATTAGAGGATGATGATATACAATTAATGACGGCACAGTTGGCGCAGTGGTTAAGCGATTGACTGCTGCGCTGCGCGTCGCGGGTTTGATTCCTGCACGGAACAAATATTTGTATGACCTACAAGTAATTGTTCCGGGTCTGGCTGTTTGTGTATGTGAGTTTAAATGTTTGTAAACGTACCCACAATACAGGAGAAATTCCTAGCGTGGGGCAACGTTTTTTAAAAAAAAGAAAAGAATGCATATAATTGTCTTCTCGGCCTTATTCCCTACAATGGTGCTGATCCATGTGTCAGTTCATGAATGGGAGCTGTATGTTAATTTTTTATTGTTTCATTTCTTTTTTCCATTCTTCTTATAAGCAACAAGAATAATATATTCGGGATTTTTTAAATATTTGAGTTTCTTGCCTGTTCTTCTCCATAGAGATCTACGTTTTGGAAGGGCAACTAGCTTCAACTTTCTTAATGAATAACTGACAGACTCTTTGACAATTCAAAAGTGCCTGTGAATGGTTTAACCTTTTGACCGCCACACTCATGCATAGATGACAAACCAAAATATGCCCATCACGCCACGGTTACAACTAAATGACCGACTTTTGTAGGTAATTCGTAACTTGGCGCCGAGGGCACGTTTTTGCTTTTTTGATGTGGCGGTCAAAAAGTTAAATTGAAATAAATACTTTAAGTTTGAGTTTTATACTCCTGACCTTATCCTCTTGCCCTTATCCCATAATATCAGCAGATTGCAGTGATAACACAGTAAACAGACATAATAAGAAATTAAAACTGCATAGTTCTTTACTATCTTTAATAGCCAATTCTCATAATATGCTAATGAAATAATTGTTCATTACATTTTAAAATGTTAAGCCTTGTATGAAATTTACATTTTTATTACCCTCAAGATGTAATTAACTGTTGCTACTATAGTTGAATTCTTTCAAAACTCATTTGAAGGAGTCATCATTACTAGGAACTTATCATAAATGACTGATTTTGTACTGAATGATGACTTCTATAAATTTACTATGGCACACTAATCTTATAAACGCGAAAGTTTGTTACTTCTTCACACTCAAACGGCTGGACCAATTTTGATAAAATTTTGTATGGAGGTAGCTGACACCCTGGATTAACATATAGGGTACTATAAATCCCGATATTCCGACGGTATCGACACTTATGCGGGTGAAACCGCGGGGCGCAACTAGTGTCTAATAAAATAAATGCATTTCTTAGTGAATGAATGACTTCATTGCTTTAGAATAAGATACTGACTAAACAAGGCACTGTATTGACTGAGAAAGTGATAAATTATTGTTAGCAATCCTTGTCTGACCGATAAAATTAAGACTGATGTTTATTACCTGGTAGTATCATGAGATGACAACGACGATGGCAATATGTTCAGAAATCTCATAAAATACTTCACGTGCTGCCGGTGAGCCATAATTTTATTCTCTTCGTGATTCATTTTTGTAGATTTCTAGTTAGTTTTTATTACCGACTTTATTATTCAAACGCTTCAAACGATATAAATAAATGAAAGTATGCACTCAAACCAAAAGTAAATGAGAATGACGATACACTTGTTACGAACTACTCAATAGTGTGTGAAATTATTTCATTTTTAATTTTGTCCACTCATTAATTTGGAGAGACGAAAAATCACTACTTTACTTATGTCTGACACAAGCAAGACAACCAGACAACTCTTTCAATGAATAAAATTTATGAGCAAAATGTGGTCTATGTTTCCACTTTAATGACATTCGGCGTTCACTGACTTCAGCGAAACTGTAGGGATGTGAAAAAATAATTGAATATAGAAAACATCGATTTTTATCAATAAAAATCGATTTTTGTAATCGATTTACATATATTATTGTAAAAAATTGATTTCTTAATCACTGCCGATTTTTTTCACCTGGAACGGCTGCAACACCGCTTTTTAGTCAGGAGCGCAAAGCCGCAAAGTACCGCGAAGCGAACCACTAACTAATAGATGAATGACGCTAACGCCTTCTGTATGTACATTTAACGCGACGTCAATACGTCATCCATTGTATGTTGAACACAATGTTACGTTGAAGTAATCAAACCTGATAATAGATGGCGTCAAGAACTGTATTACGTATTACCGCGACTAAAAGAACTGTTTTATCGTCATGACATTCATGACAGGACTCGTTTTTTTCTGTTTGTGAACAACAACGAAAATTTGAAAGATTTTCGTGACAAAAGTAAAGAGTATTTCTTATTCTTGTTGTTAGTTTTTTGATAGTAACAATGTCAACAATCAAAAAGCCGAAGAGTAGTTGGCGTCAATATTTTCATGTTGACAATAAATCTGGCAATGCCAAGTGTAATTATTGCCCTAAAATTTTAAAAACCTATAGTAATACTACCAATCTAAAGCAACACATGGAAAGAAAACAAAAATCCTTTTTTGTGTAAAATTAATGTATAACTTGTTGATTTTATTATTATTAATAAAACTGTGAATGCTCTGAAAGTGATTGTTGATATTTCAGGCGTTCAATTTAATCTATCAAAAAATAAGGAAATAATCGATTATTTTAATAAAATCGATAATTTTTATTAAAAAAAACGATTATTGTCTAATCGATTTTATTACTAGGCAAAACAATCAATTAATTATTAATCGATTTTTTATGTATACTGTCACATCCATCCCTAACTGACTGCGAAAACCACGACACTTCACATCTGTCAAATATAATATAATAGAGTAGTCATATTATAAATACAGTATGCCGAGTGTATTTTTATGCTACGGCTAAATTGTCGAGATAACGCGAACTACACTTCGCCCTCTATGTTGTACAGTGAGACGTCGCGCGGTGTGCGAGTGCGAGAGAGAGAGCGCGCGCAAGTAAACAACCGTGCCTATCAACTTGCTTTCGTTTGGTTAGTGTGTCTCAACAAATCTGTTGTACAGACGCCAGCACATCAAGCTACCCAAAACTGTCTTTGCCCAATCAAATTTGAACGTTATTCTTTAGTATAAAGTTGAAAATCTATTAAAGAAACTTGACAGATTGTAGTAGCTTGATGTGCTGTAGTTACTTTACTCTTTGATGTGCTGGCGTCTTCTGTACTACAACATAATACCAATAATACTACCCTTCACTCCTTTGCAAAGCGTATTACTTAGCGAGTTCTGTTAGTGTGTCACTATTTTGACTGCCGAACCTCTGTTTTTCTTTAATTAGAAAATAACAGTTTCGTGCGAATTAATAATTTTAAATAAATGTTTTAGTACTGATAGTCGAATTGGCCATAAGCAAATAGTAAAATGCTTTGTAAATGTCATAACCAAAACAGAATTTAACATCCCTTTTACACAGCTCTACGTTTGTCTCTGGTCTTTTTCATGGCTGACGTTCAAGGAATCTAACCGCAGTCATGAAGGTTCTCATAATGTTTTTTAATAAATTATGTATAATTTAGGTGAAATATAATGAATTTGTGATACTATAATAGCTAACGTACAGCCCAATATATTTTTTTGTTAAAATCAGGATATGATTCTTTGGAAAATATTTGATAAGTTGTGCCGTATTGTGGAAAGTGAAATTATCATGCTATGAAATAAGTGCCGTGTGGTTTTGTTTGTCCAAGTTTAAAGTAGTTCTCAACTGAAATGTTTTCCAATACTGCGTTTGGGGGCTGTAGTAGCTGTTTCATGAAGATGGGAAGTGTGATTGTTATCCTAACCTCAATTTAATTTTGTAGCTGAACGTCTCGTTCCCGGCTACGGGATGCCAGAAGTTATTCGAGGTAGTTGATGAGCATAAGCTCCGCATCTTCTACGAAAAGCGCATGGGCGCGGAAGTGGAGGCGGATCAGCTAGGTGATGAATGGAAGGGCTACGTCCTCCGCGTCGCCGGCGGTAACGACAAGCAGGGCTTCCCCATGAAACAGGGAGTGCTTACCAACAGTACGTATTTCCCACATGATATTTTTTAACTTTTTTCTTGTCATTTCTTTTTTCAAAAGTAATTATGGTTATAAAGTTGTGATTATCTGACAAAAAATATCCCACATGTACAAATAATAAAATTGTACCAGTGAGTAGTTACAAAATACTTGATAAGTCTCCATTGTGTTCCAGGTCGTGTCCGTTTGTTGATGTCAAAGGGCCACTCATGCTACAGACCACGTCGTGATGGTGAGAGGAAACGCAAGTCAGTCCGTGGTTGCATTGTTGATGCTAACCTGTCTGTGTTGGCCCTCGTCATTGTCCGCAAGGGTGAACAGGTAATTGTCATTTTCCAGTAGTAATTAGGTTAGGGTTGAAGCCCTCTTAGTAGTATCAGTCAGTGGGTCATCTTATGGGCGTAACTACATAGACTATTTCAATTATGAAATAATTTAGATTTTAAAGCGAGACATGCATTGTTTTGCATCTGAACTTAGTTTTTTTTTTTCTTTTTGGCAACTGAGCCGATGTCGACTATTCTGCCAGCGTCATGTAGTGACAGCATGATGGAGCCATCGAACGTTGCACTTTGTGGTAGTTGTTAATTTTTAATGTTAATAGCTGAAAAGACAATACAAGTTTTGTTAGTTAACATGATTTTTTTAATACATCAAACTTCTACTCCTCCTTTTGCTTTCTGAAATGACAATATATGACATTATTTACACATGTTTAAAATGTTATTTATATACAAATGTGTAATTCAATTTGTTAGTGGTCAATAATAAAATGACATACATAGTTTTAATATAGGTAAATACTATCAATTGTTAATAGGTTTTTTTAACCCTGTTCTTACTGTTTCTAAGATAACCACATCTTAGCAATTATATGCGTCAGGGGAAAACAACTGGTACTTGGCATAACCTTTGAGTTACTTGTTCAAAGGTCTTTTTTCAAATACCACACATTTATTTACTTTAAATCTCTAGTTATTATACCTAGAGACATTGTAGTTCTCATCATAATCCAGCAATACTTGTAATTGCTGGATTGCTGTTGACAACTACAAGAATTTGTAGTAACGTCACTAATATGAACTAGAAAGTTCATCGTTACAGCATACTGTAACAATGAACGTTACCTACTCTAGAAGAATAACAACATACTGTAATTCTTCTACATTAGGTAACAACATAATAATTTTAAAAAAAGCAGCATCACCTTTTTTATCTTCCTAATGACTAAAATCTAAGTTTGCCTAGTGCAGCTTAATTTTCCAAGACATTTTAGTTAGGCAGGGATAAGTCATTGAAACATAAACTACAGTATTCTTAATCCACCATAATTGTCCACAGGAAATTCCCGGCCTTACCGACGGCAATGTTCCCCGTCGTCTCGGTCCCAAGCGTGCATCAAAGATCCGCAAGCTCTTCAACCTGTCGAAGGAAGATGATGTCCGTCGTTATGTTGTCAAACGCCTACTCCCCGCCAAAGAGGGCAAGGAGAATGCTAAACCCAGATATAAGGTAAAATAATAATAAATGAAGATTGATTAAAGAGTTAATATGATATTTCACCACCATCAGGTTATCTGGCTTATGATTTTCTATAACATTCATCGGATGGGTTGTCCAGAATTTGTGAAACATAGCTACTAACTACTCCAATATCCCATTGGTGGTAGACTATTATGGAGAAAAAATTACACTAAGATAGTTATCTTAGTGTAATTTTTTCTTCAACACTCCAGTAACTTGTTAGCATTAGTTACTACTAGTCTACTAGAGTCTTCCACATGCTCAGATGATAAAATATCCAACTATTCCATTGTAACGCAGTAGATTATTAGACAAATAGCTTTGGTAATTTTAAATGGTGCATGTTTATATTGCTTCATAACCCCTGATTACAATATTGTTTGCAAGCTACTTTAGCTTGGAAGCAGCAGCATCAGGGCATATCAATGGCGCCGAGCAGAAGATTCAGGCTCATGTCTGTCTACTTTTACAGTGTGCTGAACATTATTACTTATTTAACAGAATAATAGCAAATATTATTCTGACATAGAATTATGTTGACTTTTTTTTTTTTTCAAAATATAAACCTTAAATTTAATTTATAATTAAATGTTGTGGCAGAAATTCCTAGATTGTAAGCATGCATTAAGGCCGCGTTTCCACTGACGCGGAGCTGGGCGGAGCGGAACGGAGACGTGCAGGAATCGTCCAATCACAGACGAGACGAGTGACGCGATGAGGATTTCAACCATTGTGATTGGTCGATTCCTGCACGTCTCCGCTCCGCTCCGCGCAGTGGAAACGCGGCCTTATACACAAAAAAAGAACATTCGTTTTTCTGTAGCCTGTGTTGAATCCAATTTTTGTTCCTAAGTTAAATCTGTACTATATTTTGACTAATGACATATTTTTGTCCACCAGGCCCCCAGGATCCAGAGGTTAGTCACCCCAGTAGTCCTGCAGCGCAGACGCCACCGTCTGGCACTCAAGAAGAAGCGTCTGGCTAAGCGTAAGCAGTCTGAGAACGAGTACGCTAAGCTGTTGGCACAGAGAAAGAAGGAATCCAAGGTAAATAAACATTTTTGTTTCGATTTTTGAATGTTACTACTACCTATGCGCATATGCAATGCCAGAACCACATGCCATAAACAAAGCTGTACTCTCATGTAACCCCTGTAAATACAGTCTTGCATAAACTTTAATAGTACCTCTACTACTATCATCTAAATTAGTTAGTGTTCATTTCTTAACAGCTGGTATCATATGGCCACATTATTTGTGGAAATAATACTCGGCTGTAAGAGTAATGGCTGTTTCTTACCCCTTGGCGTATTCTTCATATAGACCAAGATATTAAAACAGCAACAGTTTTCGCCTATTTATTAAATTAAGAAAGACCTGATCCAAAATAATTGCATTATTACAAAAAAAAATTTGCCCATTTGCAGGTAAGACGTCAAGAAGAGCTGAAACGTAGGCGTTCGGCTTCAATGCGCGACTCAAAGAGCTCCAACCAGAGTGCGCCACAGAAGTGATTTACTTTACACAATAAAAAAATGTAAAACCTAATAAAATATCTCATTTACTTTAACTATGAAACCCTTAACACATCCTAGTCCTAAGTAAATCTGCAGTTTTTTATTTATCAAAACGAATATGCATAAACAAGACAATCTTTTAAAATGGGTCAGTGTGGAAAAATATGAAACCGAGGAAGGTAATGGCGCAATTTCATCATTATTCGATAGGGCCCGCATGCCTGGTGCGAGAGATTTCTGGAACGCGTGTCACAGGGCCCGCATTCGGGGAATTTGAGGTGAGTGAACTTTACACCCTGTTCCTCATACCTCTTTATGTCCTTTACAGGCTTCTTTGTGCTCTGTGCTAGAAGAGATCGGTAGAATTGGTAAACTCCGAACGTAAACGGGCGTTTCGCAGGGTAACACTTTAGGTACAATCGTCTTTATTAGTATTTCATCAATAAAACGAGATTTGATTTTATTTATCATTTTAAATAATTTATTTGAAATAAATACAACTTACAAAACCACTAGACAATTTTCAAGTAAGTACCCGCAAACTTTACATCTTAATTTAACACTGCACTCAAAATATTTTTTCAGTCGGCGTTTTTACCAGTCCTAAACCTACATACCGTGCCATTACACGGAGATACGAGGGATTCAACTTCTTGCGTTTCTGCAACAGGGACTTCAGGAGCCTTACTGAAGATTCGTCGAAAGGTTTATTGTAATCGGAAGCCTGATGAATAGAAAACGCAATTTGTTACATATACTCCAACAAACAAATACAAAATAGTTTATTTCTTTAACAAGCTTTGTACTACATTACTAGTGATAGAAGCGTCTGTATTAGGACACTCCACTCTTCCGCAACTTAAATTTACGTAACGTACAATCTTATATACAAAAAAATTATGCCAGTATTTACTATTTATATAATTTTGAGAAAATCAATTGAGACAAAAAAGAATTACAGAAGACTAATTAAAAACTACTAATCAGAAATAACAAACATTTGCGTGGACATTCCCTAAACCTAAACCTATGGGAAAATTACACTTAAAACATTAACATCTCCCATAGATTTTCACTGGGCACTATTAGGCTGCCGATTGCTTTACCACCGTCACACAGTGGTCCGGATTTGAAAAATGGTGGACTTAGGAACAAAAGTCATTATTTTGATTTGAAAAAAATTGTATTCGATAGGAAACCTGATTTACATTAACAAACGTCATATTCCATTTTTCGATATATTGACTAACATGTTGAAAAAAAATTATTACGAAAAAAATGTGCAAGATTGATTTTATTTTTTTTCTCGGTGTGTTCAAAAGTGTTAGCTATGAAACCTTTTATATATTGTTGTATTCATTTTGTACTTTACCCCTATAATTAAATTATTCGCAAATACTTGCAATCTTGGAGTGAAATCGCTGTTGAAATTCCAAAATTATAACTTTATTTTTCTAAGGCTGTGAACGTTTTTAGTTGCATTTGTCCACATCAGTGTTGTGGTTTCTCAATACTTTTTTAATATATTGCGCCCACAAATGATGATTTTAGCTCTAGGAGTGTATTCCGTGAATTAATGAAATATTAAATAAAATGTCAAAAAAGCATTACGAAAGCTATATCGAGGATGTATTAGTATTGGGTTTATGTTATTGGTGAATCATCTATCAACTGTACTTAAGTTTTAAACTTACCCTTGCATCACAAAAAAGCATTACGAAAGCTATATCGAGGATGCCCCATCCTCGATATAGCTTTCGTAATGCTTTTTTGACATTTTATTTAATATTTTATTAATTCACGGAAAACACTCCTAGAGCTAAAATCATCATTTGTGGGCGCAATATATTAAAAAAGTATTGAGAAACCACAACACTGATGTGGACAAATGCAACTAAAAACGTTCACAGCCTTAGAAAAATAAAGTTAAAATTTTGGAATTTCAACAGCGATTTCACTCCAAGATTGCAAGTATTTGCGAATAATTTAATTATAGGGGTAAAGTACAAAATGAATACAACAATATATAAAAGGTTTCACAGCTAACACTTTTGAACACACCGAGAAAAAAAATAAAATCAATCTTGCCCCATAAATTTTTTTCGTAATAATTTTTTTTCAACATGTTAGAGTCAATATATCGAAAAATTTAATATGACGTTTGTTAATGTAAATCAGGTTTCCTATCGAATAAAATTTTTTTCAAATCAAAATAATGACTTTTGTTCCTAAGTCCACCATTTTTCAAATCCGGACCACTGTGCGTCAGTCCAATTCTTCGGAAGCTGTACTACAACTCCATCAATAAAACTAAACAACAAACGTCGTTTGTCAGTCTACAAAAACTTTTTGGTTTTTCAAGATTTTGACGACGGCAATTATTTACTTTCATTAGCGGAATAATTAATTCAAAAAAGCCCCAATGCGAACTCATAAAACAAAAATAACCAAAAAAATATCTTACAGTAGTTTTAGCTATCCAGTACAATTCATCCAAAAGATTTTCGTAATCCGTGGCTGATTCCGGCAAGTAAGTTATTCCTTCGTACTGCTACAGAAAAAAAAAATATTATGACACTTTCTAATGGACTATTTGGCCACATGTAAAGGAACTAAGTACTGAAGATAGACAGGAGTTAGGTAAAATAAAGAGGATTTACTTTTAGATTACCTCTTCAACATGTATTTGTTAAAGTTACCTGAGGAAATGTCTTAAAATTTTCTCTGTCAATTACTTCAATCTCCATATCTAATTCAGAAGCTCGAGTAATTCTGTTCACTGCGATGGCTTGCAAAATTATTGGTCTGAATCGCACTAAATTCTGCGTATCTTTCTTATTGGTCAATAATACTACCAACAAGGCCTGTTTTGGATTTATCTCTGATATCCAGTTCTTCATCTGCACATATTGTAATAATATGAAATAAGTGTATAAAGCAAACATCATCAACATTTATTTGATAGTATGTTAGAAAATTACCTCCATCACTGACGATAAAATCTTCTTTGCAGCATTCCCATCAAATACGCTAGAAAATATTTTTTTCGATCCTAGAATTTGGAAGAAATCGTCTATAGTTGTAATTTTATCGAGTGGTGTGTTAGTCCATTTCGCTCCTGACCATACATTGGCTTTCGATTTGCATTTTCTGTAAAGCCTTAGGAAACCTTTTCTTGTTTTTTTAAGGTTGATTTGAGTCATTTCTGTGTTCCGTGATTTTCTTGCTACTGTAGTGTTAGTGTATTCAATGCATTCCAAAGGACTATTATTTCTATTCATTTGGTACTTATATAGCGAATCCATGTTCAAGTTGCTTATAGTTACTGAGATTGTTTTGTGCACGCCGCTGTTGTTTGTCATGGACATATTAAGTTCAACATTTTTACCATCGTACTGCAGTTTGAACATATCGAAATATGAATTCAAATTCTGATGTATTTGTAAGTTGTGTCTGCGCATAACACTTTCAATCATACCCACAAAGTAGTTAGGTTTAAAGGCTGAAGTCAATCTATTTTTGGTGCCGGTATAAATTTGCACAGAGTTGCAAATTGTATGATTTTGGGCACCAGAAATTTGCTTATTTGATTGGTGGAAAGATACTTGCGAATGCTTGTATTGTAAATTATCAAGTTTCAAGTTCATTATCAGAGCATTCTCTTGATATTTTAACAAATTATTCGACAAGACCATTGGTAACATTTCTGTTACCAAACACTGATTGTATTTAATTTTAAAATCAATTTGATTAAACGTTGGCTTTTTGCAATCTTTATTTGAAAACCTTCCTTCAAGAATGTGTTTAATCTCAGATGAGGTTGGAATCGTGGAATCACCACCTTCATAGCGAGTCAATTCGGTTATGGTTGATAACCACGAATTCGTTGTTAAAGGACATGCAGCAGGACTTCCCATCGAGCTTTTATTTGAATCAATTATACTGCTCATCATTTTTGGTAGAATACTGCATAACTCAGCCGGCAACATAGCATTAAAAATTGTAGTTTTACATTTGTATATTTTAGTCTGACTTTCAGTTATCGCGATTGGGGTTAATGACAAAGTTTTATTTAGGCCCATTGTACTTTTATCGCTCTTAGCCGGGACAGTAACGTCGAACTGCACCAAAATGTTTGTCACACAATGTTTCACAGCAATTTGTTTCATGTTGAGCGTTTGAATTTCAAGCAACGGTTGTGTATTATTGAAGCCCGGTATACATATATGATTATTTTGGTTTATATCATTTGTTTCACTCAGCGGGAAAGCTGCCTCTCTATCACAAGTCTGAGTAAAATCAGCAGTATCACATACCGATACCGCCTGTACGGAAACTTCCTGCAAATCTGCGGAAAAGGATAACAAGGGTAATGCATTAGGTACTTAACTAATATACACCCCTATGTAATTTTTTGTACTGAAATTAAAAAAAAACTTGCCAATTTGATATGTGTGACAAAAATCCATACGATCTTGTGTATAATAAACTCCGCTTCGTATCTTCTTCATAACGTTATCTATAAAATCACTCGCCCACTTCGCTTTGGCCCAAGGATATTTATAAAATGGAACTTTTTTGTTACTGCCTTCAGTTGAAAAAGGTATCTTCTTGGGCGGGTCGTTTAGGACCAAAACATTACCTGGTTTCAATTGACTGTCCGTTACAGCCGGAACATTATTTTCGGCCATGGCAGGGCAGGCAATATCGTTGAGTGATAATGGTTTCCTTTCATCATTTTCATAATTGTCGTTATTAACATCACGGTTCGAAGATTTTTTATACAAGAAGTTCAGCATTTTGTCCTTTAACTGTACAATTGATTTCTGCTTCTTATTACACTGAATTAACTTATCGGTTAATTTTAAATTAGACGTTGGCGTAATTTTAGCTTTATTTTTTAATATAGATGAATCATTATTTGCCAGCTTCTTGTCTTTCAAGGCCGTCTGCTTGCATATACCTACGTCAGTGTTCGCTTTGCGTAATTTACTTTTGATTTGACTTGCTGCAGCATTTGGAGACCATTCAATCATAAATGGCCAAATATGATCATCTAAGCCATTGAACTGCGGAGGATCGTAATCCATAACTTGTATACTCGAACTGACCTGATCTTTTCCTAAAACCACTATTGGAAACCTCATATGTGCAATCCTCCGTTTTATTTCAGTTTGAGTAAATTTTGCAATCATACACGAACTGGGCATTGTAGTTACTAAACGGGGTTTTCTTTGCTGAGGATCTAATCGTTGTATATTTGCAGTTGACTCGTGTTCTTTGTTTAAAACTGCAACATCTACAGATTTATCTGGAAACAACACAATTAAATAAGATACAGTTGGCTCGTGTTCTTTGTTTAAAACTGCAACATCTACAGATTTATCTGGAAACAACACATTTAAATAAGATAGATATCTATCATGTATACATACACAAATCAAGAAAGCAATATTTTATTTATTTACCTCTAACTTGTTCGTTCATTTTACAATGTAGTTCAGCTTTGCTCGATCCTGAATTATCAGAACCTATAAAGCTAACCTTCGCTGGAAGCATGATATCGTTTTCCGTTTTAAGTAGCAAAATATCAGAATTAGGTTGTAAACTGTCGGTACCAACTAGTGAATCTTTATTTTCGTTGCTATTATTCGTCATTTGACTTTTACTTTGTTCAACAACTGGAGTCTTCAAATTTATTTTTTTCTTCCTTTTCAAGGGTATTATTTGTTTAGTATCTTTAGCCACAGAATTGCCTATTGCTCTTACGTTGTTTTTGGGACCTTTGCACAAAATTTTATTTTTCTGAATTAGGTTTTTGGAATTATTTGAATCTTTAAGAAAATCATGTGTTCCAAGAAGTCGTTTTTCAAATTCTTCACATATTATGTCAAATTCATCTTGGTTGTCAATAACTGTAATACGATCAACACTAGAGGATTGTGAGAAGTTACATGTAGATTTTTTATCCAGTTCGTAACTTGATATATACGCAAACTCTTCGGTTCGACAAGTCTCAATCATACTGAAAGATTAAATAGATTTACTGCAAAAGTTATTAAATCACGTATAAACTATTACACACTTTAGATAATTACCGTGCATCTTTGCGATTCGCCTTTATTGGTCTTTCTTGTACTTTTCTTTTCATCCGTACACTACTCTCTTCAGACATCGGAGGTGAAGGCCTAAACTGAAATCTATTTATATTTCTAAGTACGGCCCAGACGTCACTTAGATTGTTAGTCGCTGTGTGAGTTTTATTAGAATTAAGTGATGTTTTCTTCCTGTTGGACACCCTTTTGTTATCACCATTAAAATTTTTAATCATATCCGTAGAGCTAGAGTCTAAGTCTATATTAAGCTGCGAACAATATTGAGCATCTCTATCATAAAACTCAAAATCTTTTTCTCTTACACGGGCCTTTCTCTTATTTTGAGTCGGTGCACGCTTCTTAACTACTTTTCGTTTCCGCTCTTCAACGTTTTTGTCGCAATACTCCGAATCATTCATATCGCTTACTGTACATTGTTGAGGCACTGGAGCCGGGTGGTTTGGAAGAGTCAGCACCGATTTTTTAACTTTCTTAGTAGATTTTTTTGGTGGTTTAAAGTCATCAGAGTTAGTTTTGTACAGATTTACAGCCAGTGGGAACGATGAAACAATATTAGTTTTGTGAACCAATCGTTTTTCTACTACTCTTGAAAGTAACTGAATTCTATCCCCAGTTAGGTATGGAGATCTACATTTCCTATTATTTATTTTTGGTTTACTACATTTGCTAGTAGCACTTGATAAGCTGCTTTCATGCGCTAAACGTAATTTATGTAATCGGCCAGAATGTTTGGAACTGTGAGCGGAACCAGAAGATTTCGAAGGTACTTTATCACACGACATATCAGATGAAGTGACTGCCATGTCTGCGAATTTATTTTATACTGATGGTAAGTAAACAAAATCTTCTAATCTGTAATTAACAAAAAAGTCGAGTTATAATTCTCTTAAATAATAGATCTGAATAGGTGTACCTGCCTCATTTGGTCTAAGCTCTGTAGTCCCAACTACCAACTGCTACTGCTGTGGGGTTCTGGGTTCGATTCCCGGGTCGCTCAGTGTTATTGGGTTTTTCTAGCAGGAATTTCTCTGTAGATAGCAGCCCGGAGTCTGGATTTGTGCCCGTTTAATAATAATAGGTTCGCGTCCCTTTTCATAGGACTTTTAACATAACTGGCGAAATGTGGGACTACTACAGGTACAACACCCTTAGCCCTTTCACCTGTGCCCTTGATGATCTTATAACTGCGTCAGTGAGCGGAGTTTTCGCAGCTGAATTTTGGGCCAAAGATGTTTGAACTTTTTGCCATCGAAACGCTAAGACGAAGAAGGTAGGTACACTATACTTTCATATTGACACAAAGTTGGTTAATTTTTAATATACCTACTAGTGTTTATTTTCCCTCACAAAATAAAATAAAATGAAAGGACTAGCAAAACACGCAATGAGAGAAAAATAGAAAAGCTTTTACAGTAGCCACATTTATTAGAACTTTGTTGCAAACTATCTCAACTAGGCATAAAGTCCATCAGTTTTTTATTAGTGGTCGATGTCCATCAGTGAACTAGGTAAGCCTAGAACTCAGTGCCACTGCTTTGTAGGATGAGTTCGCAACGCCCGTTGCGTGGAGCTATACAAAGTGTTAAAAAATTAACCCCTTAAAGTTTGTCAGTTTGATTTTTTAACACCTTCTATATCTGGCTGCGCGTATCTACCTATTCCCTGCAGCACATACGGTGCACATATTGTGACTGGTAATTAGTGACCGATACTTAAACACGTGATTTTACTCATCATTATGAACAATTTTTTTCGCAATTTCAGGTTTGGTCCAATAGTAAAAGTTGTTCATAATTATGAGTAAAATCACGTGTTTAAGTATCGGTCACTAATTACCAGTCACCCTATATAGCGTCAGTCATACTTTAAAGCTGTTCGAACTCGGTTTAAAGTTTAGAGTTCTAAACATGGATATTACTCCGGCCGGCCTTCATTTTTAGGGTTCCGTACCTCAAAAGGAAAAAAAACGGAACCCTTAAAGGATTAATTTGTTGACCGTCCGTCCGTCTGTCAAAAACCTTTATCTTGGGAACGTGTGGAGGAATCGAGTTAAAATTAACCGTAAAACCGTATACTCAGGTCTGCGGTCCCTTGAAGCTGTGAAAAAATAAAACTTCTAAGTTAACGTAAAAAAAAAAGATACGGCCGTATATGCCACAAAAATCATATATTTGGACACTCTCAAGGGAATCAAAATGTTTAGTGTAGGTACTTCCCGTTGACCTAGAATCATTAATTTTGGTAAGAAGCAAGGTTATGTATCACAAGTAGGTACTTAAAGGAAAAAATCCGAAAACAGTAAATTTGTAGTTACCTACATAAAAAAAAAATCGCGATAATATTTAATTTGTACCGGACCCTCGGTGCGCGTGTCTGACTTGCTCTTGACCGGTTTTTCAATATAAAAAAAACTAAGTACACGTACAGACGCCAGCACATCAAGTTACTACAATCTGTCAAATTTCTTTAATAGATTTTCAACTTTATTGCCAAGTTTCAAAGTTGATTGGGAAAATTTGACAGTTTCGGGTAGCTTGATGTGCTGGCGGCTGTACATAGAGTACGCAGCAATGAAACTGCGTCTTTACGGCCAATGTAGGTATGTACCTACACAAATGATTAAGACGATTAGTAACAAATGTTGTGAAACTTTCTGTTCAATACTTACAGATTTTCCCACTATAATTTCGATTGTAGAGACCAAAATAAAACCACTCTCTACATGGAACTATACTTATAGTTATAAATTTATTTCAAAAACCAATCAAAGAAATTATAAAATAAGGCATTGACTGACATTATCATGTTAGTGTCATTTATTCATTTCGAATACTTCAAAAATCATAAACGAAAATAAAAAAAATGGTATTACCTACCAGTACCTATTAATTTTATCCACTACCTACTTACTGCTCCTAAAGTCCTAAACCTCGTTACTATGTTGTTAAATGGGACTGTACTGATTTATACTCTGCTGGATTTCCTTCCGCCATCCTATCTACCTATTCCTAGTACGACGGGCTGTGCTGGGGCAGCTGCTGCAGGTGCGGAAAACGTCAAAGGGCGAAAATATTCCAATCTTATTGGGAGTTAATTATTATGTTCGAGCCGTTTGGAGTTGGAACACCAGGGCCATGGCGTCCGAGTGCCTACTTGGTTTTTCGCTTAGACAAAGTAAAGTATAGACGGCGGGTAGCGCCATTTCATTTCCACAAGAAAGGGATAAAGTATTGAGTTATTATAAGTAACAGAAAAGGATAAAGCTATACTATTTCCGTCTCTCAGTGCGTGCCCGTTTTTTCAAGGCAGCTACATAAGTAGCCAATGTTATTTAAGTTAGTTTTTGTCTCATGTGTGGCCACGCTACCCGATGGTCTATAGCTTTCTTACTCTAAGGTTTTTCGAGACATCACCAAGCGATTGTTTGAATTCACGTGACCAGAGGGCTGGCCAATCAATTTATTGGCCAAAGAATCAGCATTGCCATACATCGTGGCAATGCTGACAGCTTTTTGGACACTTTTCCTGTAAGTAAACAAAGAAATACTGTAATAATATCGCTTTGACATTGAGTGAGCACTGTGAGCGCATTCACGAGCGTTCCGATTCCGAATTGTTGACAGCTCTCAGCCCACTCTCAGCTGTTATAATCGTAATATCTAAATCGGAACGCATGTGAGTGCTGTGGGCGATTAAAGCTAATTCGGAATGCAGCAATACATGCTCTGTGCTTATGACTGTCAGTCAGTGACTGTGTCACTGACACTGACAAATTATTGTGCTGTTTTGTGTTCATGTTTGCATTGTAAATTGTAATCTTCGAGCGATTGTTACTGAATTATAAATCTTAATAACCGGCAGAGAATACGTAGGAAAATGTCAGCATCAGAGAGTCAAGAAGAAATAATACAATATGTGCCGTTTATGTCGTTCGTGCACCCATCCTTCTGGCATACCCTCACGGAGATGAAACTCGATGTAGATAAACTGAACGAGACTACTAAACAGATTTGGGGGCGATTTACTTATCGCGGCGACCTAGGAGCTGTTTTCGAAGTCGATGGCACGTCTTTCAACAAGTAGGTTTCGTATTAGCAGTCATTTTTATAGTATAACAACAGTAAAGGCTTCATTATGTTCATCTACAGCTTATAACCTTATTTTGCCCACCTCCCACTTTAGGATATTTTTTTTCTAGAGCCCCCCATTGCTTTTTACTTACAGTCTGTCGCGAATCTTAACAGCTATTACCACGATTATATTTAAACGTTTAATTTATATAGTCTTAGATAGGATAATATAATTTTCACTGGCCCCCCTAAGTCTTTTACCGACCCCCTGAAAGTCTCAAAGGCCCATGTTCAGAATCTATAGTATGATCTACAGCAACATAGATTGCTTTTTCTAGTGAGAATTTGGAAACACAACATACCTACATTAAAAAGATATTGAAATTCTATTTTCAGAGTGCCAGAACATGAACAGTTATACACAAATGCTAGAGGTACAATAATGAACAAGAATACAATAGAAGAGTTTAAATCTATTGATAAAGCTGCCTTACTGAGCACAGTCGGAAAGAATATATGGGCCGGACTGAAGGAAAAAACATGGATTACTAAGCCTAGTAGTTTATTGAATTTTATCATATTATCATTTGCTGTGAGTTTGGATTGAATTTTAATAATATTTTAATTATTCGGCTGCTTGTCTCTGAGTTATGTAGCTACTGTGATAGGTTTAAATAATGTTGATGATAACAGTGTAACTGTTTAGTACTAGCTGCGCCTGCGGTTTAACCCAGATCCCGTGGGAATATCAGGATAAAAGTAGCCTATATGTTAATCCAGGATGTCAGGCTACATACCAAATTTTGTCTAGCCGTTTGATTGTGAAGAAGTAACAAACATATAAACACACACACACTCACAAACATTCGCCTTTATAATATTAGTATGATTAATAAAGATGCTACTCTAACATTTACTTGTCACAAACTAAAACCCATCATTAGAAGAAGGTGTCTACACCCATAAACTAGTGAAATTCTTTTTAATGTACGATTGCTATAGTTTGCATGTACAGCCCAATTCATACTTTATGGCGGCTCTGAAGTGTGCTACTTGCTGCTTCCGAGACACTATAAAGTATGAATCGGGCTCTACAATGGATTTCATGATCATTATTACATGTATTTTTACATTTCAGGATCTCAAGAAATTCCATTACTATTACTGGTTTGCATTCCCCGCTCCCATGCAGCCCACAGTATATGTAAAAGACAAAAGTACAAGTATCACAACAATTTTCAGCACCCAACAGATTGCCGAGCTTGCACATAGCTATAAATCTCTAGATCTGGAACAACGATGCTTCTTTGCAGTCACTAACGAAAATTACAACATCAGTGTTAAAACATTGTCAAGCATATTTGATTTGAAAGAAGGCCCACTAAAAGATGTTGACTTATCCAGTACTTATTTTGTCTTTAATGATCCGAGTAATGGAACTAATCCCGGATGGCCTTTAAGACTGTTCTTGGCAGTTTTGTTGGATCACTGTCCAAGTTTAGTTGGGGCTGATATTAAAGTGATTGGGCTACGGTGCAATGCTACAGGTAATGTTGAAAATAGTCGATACTTTGCGGTGACAACGTCAAAGGTACTTATTATTTTTGTTAATATTCTGAAACAATTAACTAAACTGCTGTACAAACACATAATTTGCCATTCAAAATCAATAATTTTCGCTTTGTTCATGTGTTTAATTTGTTTTAAAATTTTCATTTAATATTTTAGGACGTAAAACAGGAACCTTCTACTGTGGGTAATGTGTGGGTGGGATGGGAAAGGAATGACAAAGGAAACTTTGGTCCAAAGCTTGCCAACATGTCAGCATCTTTAGATCCTGTCATGTAAGTTTTTCAATGAGAACATTCAAGATTCAAGAGAGATTTTCTCCTAAAGTATTGATAGAAATTTCTTGGTGTTACAAACATAGTATTCTCGAAACCACACCATTACGGAATAGGTCTTTTCTAAATGTTACAATCATTATTTCACGAGAAATCGCTTTTGAATTTTGAGTAATTGTAAGATAATTATATCACACATATTACTATTTTTATTTTACGAAGCGATGCGCGCTTTATTTGTGTTAACAAAGTGTACAAACACGCTGTGAATGTGTGCGCGAAGACGAGTAGCGTCAGCACGTAACACAAACACGCACACACACACACACACACTTCTGACTTCGCCATTGTCTCGTCCGGTACCGAGTGCTCCTGCGCTTACACACACATTTACAGCGTGTTTTGTACAGACCTACACTTGGTAACTACAAGTAAAGCGCGTGTCGCTTCGTGAAATAAAAATATTATAATAGAGACAACGCTCTACAAGATCAGTATATTTGCAGTCCGGTTAGCAGTTCCGGTTTATTTATATGGGAATTTATGAAAGCCACTTGTTTCATCTTTCTCTCCCAAATTCCAGACTGGCTGATACAGCGTCAGATCTGAATATAAAACTAATGAAATGGCGTCTAGTTCCGGATATAAACGTGGACATCATGAAGAGTACTAAGTGTTTACTGCTTGGAGCTGGGACCCTCGGCTGTCATGTCGCACGGAACTTATTGGTAAGACAAAACAATCATCACCATTCTCTTGGCCATAGTCCAATTTACATATTTGAGGTCGGCGCAAAACGAATGTTTATTTGAAAAAAAAAAAAATTCTTCTATACTTCTTGATGATTACCAATCACGCCTCAGTAGCCACCCCCTTTCTTATACGTAAGGTGACAAAATGGGCGGTTTTTTCGCTGAACGCGATCTTTTGGCCTAGCTTCATTGACTACACACACTTTACATTCATAATTTTCTTTAGTTCTATCTTGGGTTAAACCACCTGAACTCACTGTTTTCTTCCAGGCATGGGGCTTCCGTCACATAACATTTATAGACAACGGCAAAGTGTCATACTCCAACCCGACGCGACAGGTACTGTTCAATTTTCAAGACTGCCTCAATGGCGGTCAGAAGAAAGCTGAAGCGGCTGCAGATAGCCTGAAAAATATTCTGCCTACTACTGTGAGTACCTATTAAATCCTTTTATTTATCAGTAACTAAGCGACTTGCCCCTGCTTCGCACGGTTTTTATGACTTAACAAAACATTGTGATTTCTTTATGAATGTAAGTTTAATATTACCTACTTATACACATACCACACACCTTACCGAAACGCGCTTCCCCTTTAAATACTTTAAAAGGTGCTGGAAACCGTATCAAAATCCGGTGTGAAGTTCAGAATAAGAGAAGTATAATATGTATACCTATTACCTACCAAATATAAACATAGATTTCCAGAGATAGCTTGTGAGTTTCTCCAGGTTATGGGTTCGACCTATAGTTTGTGTAAGGGATCTTCTAAGGTGTGTGAAGTTTTTTTTGTGGCAATGTTCCAACTAGCACCATCCTCCAGTAAAAATGGGACCCTATTACTAAGACTCCACTGTCCGTTTGTCACCAGGCTGTATCTCATGAACCGTGATAGCTAGAAAGTTTAAATTTTTACAGATGATGTATTTCTCTTACTGCTATAACAACAAATACTAAAAACAGAATAAAAAAAATATTTAAGGGAGCCCCCCTTAAATATTTTTTTCATTCAACAAACGTGTTTTTTTTCGGTGTTTTTGCCTTGTGGTATCCGGACCCTTCGTGTGCGAGTCCGACTCGCACTTGGCCAATTTTTTAGATATTGGCACCTTGTTTTTTTTCTTCTTATATTTACCTATGTAATTTGTTATCATTTAATTGTGCTTTTGTGGATTGTGCTATTTCTTTTCTGTGCCCTGAATAAACGCTTGCAGAATGCAGACTAACGCGCAACTTTTACTAGCCTGCGGTTTTCATATTTTATCTGTTATTTTTCATACATTTATTTTATTTCTTCTCTAATGTTGTTTAGTAATACATTTTATTTCGCTTCATTTCTAGGCAAGCCAAGGCATAGTAGCACACATTCCGATGCCAGGCCATCCGATTGGAGAGTCATTGGAGGAGGAGACGATAACCAACATCAAAATTATCACGGAGGCCATCGCTGAACATGATGTGATATTCCTTCTGTTAGATACCAGAGAAGCGCGGTGGCTTCCTACACTTTTAGCAGCTCATTACGGAAAGGTATTATTTGAAAATGTTTTGTCTTTTCATTGTTAAGAGCGTTTACGCCGAACGGCATTTCATGCAAACTTTCAAGCCCTTGTTTTTCGAAGTAAATGAACCGATTTTAATAAAACTTCATACGCATAAGCAGGATACAAAGGTCTAAAAAGTTAGTAGAGAACATTTTCGAAAAATAGCGTTACAGCCAAATTAGACCGAATTTAAACTTTCCATAGAAACAGAGATTTCCAGTTATCTTTTTTTTAATAAGACATTTCGAAAATGTTGTCTACTAACTTTTTAGACCTTTGTATCCTACTTATGTGTATGAAGTTTCATTAAAATCGGTTCATTAATTTCGAAAAACAATGGCTTGAAGGTTTGTATGAAATGCCGTACGGCGTAAACGCTCTTAATATTTATCTTGTAAATTGCTGACCCTGACGACGTTGTCTTGACCAAATTTCAATTATTCATACAAAAAGTCAGTTTTTCTCAAATTGTTAATTTTCCGGGAAACTTCTCCAATTTTTCTTTCCATTAAAACCTAATTCAGACTAACTATTACGCACATTTTAAAACATAAAATAGCGAAATCAGTCCACACGTTCTCAAGTGATGCACTGACCAAGGAACAGCATTTCTTTTTTACTTCATCATCATCTGCCTAGCCTTTTCCCAAAATATCAGGGGAAATACGTCTAACTGTTGAACATAGCCTTCTTCCAAGCGTCGCCACAAAGTCCTTACCTTCACTTGATCGTCAGACCAGGTCCACCCAGTGGCGAACCCCCCCCACATTGAGCAAAAACGAAATAAAGTACAATAATTTCCCTACCCCTTTACGCTCTTTTCTGGTTCTGTTGCTTGTTCCAATCTTCTTCTTTTTAGTCGATGGTTAATGTTAATATATTATTACGTTCGATGAGTTCGACCCAGTAAGTGGCGACGCCGGCGGCATCCGTAGCGTTTTATGTCTTTAGAAGTGCAGGTTAAAGTCCAGTTTACTAACATATGGGAGATGGTTTGGTCAGGAGCACCGCATTGACACTGGGATCCAAATTATACACCTAATGTAATGTTAATTTTATTTCCACAGATAGTGATAAACGCGGCGTTAGGATTCGACAGCTACCTAGTGATGCGCCACGGCGTCGGAGGCTCTAATCCAGAAGAACCCACATCTGTAAACACTGCCTGGATCGCTGGCGAAAACCTTGGGTGCTACTTCTGCAATGACGTCACTGCGCCTGGCAATGTGAGTGTGTAACAAATGATTATAGATTTTAATTTTTTTTTGTGACAGGTATAAAATTGTGGTACCTATATTATTATGTTGTTTTAAAAAAACAGTTAGGTATGTACGTGGAATCATCGACACGACGAAGAAGAAGAAGAAAATATTGTATGTGGCACTATGTGCTGCCTTGCAAGGCGTACCATTATTACACAATAATAGGCTTAGTGTTTGGCCAGACTGGCAGCGCAAGCGCGACGTTTGACAGGTTTTGTATGAAACAACTGTCAAAGTTTCAAAATTATTCCTCGAATAAAGTTATCAGTTGATTGAAAAATCAGCCCTTAATCAAATAGACGACCGCTATTCTTCCGACAGCTGTTTGTTGTCGGGGGCAAGGCATATCGAAATGTGTAATTTTGGATATGATAGTCTGTCGGACGGTTGTGAATAGCTATGCTGATCTATTTTATTTTTGTTTCTATTTCAGTCGCTAAAAGACCGCACGTTAGACCAGCAATGTACGGTGACAAGGCCGGGTGTGGCAGCTATTGCAGGTGCGTTGGCAGTTGAGATTCTAGTCGGGTTATTGCAACACCCACTAAGGTAAGTCCAATAATTAATGTTTGATACTCAGTTATACTTACTCCACCCAAACCTTTTACATACTGAACAAATTAACTTTTAACACGTAGTCTGTAAGTCTTAACTCTTAGGTCGCAAATTTGGAGCTGCGTTTCTTGCAGCGTGAAGCCGGGTGATTAATCGAACTGCCCATGTAACGCCCCGCTCCACGCTGCTAAAAACGCCCCTCTGAATTTGCGGCCTGTTTTGCAAACTGCTAAATAAATTTCTGATAAACTTTAGCTGACAATTCCAAACAGATTCTGATCCCCTTTTTACCATTTTTGATAGTCCTTGTGAAAAAGCTTTACAGGCTTTTATAAAACAATAGAAAAATTATATGACAGCCAGACTTTTTTTTTTTTGCGGATGGGAAATCATCAAATGACCCCTCCCGCTCTGGGTGGAGCGGAAGGGAGTGTCAGACTCTTACTGACTAAAACCCACCCGTGTTCCTTAGCCCTTTATGTTCCGGGCCAGCGGTAACCCTTTAGGTATTATTTTGTTTACTTAGCATCGCTTAAACATGTTACTTATTTTGCAGGGTAAACGCACCAGCTGTATACAATCTAAACAGCGACACAGAGGACATACCTCCAGAGTTCCAAGGCGTGCTCGGTCCCATACCCCACACTTTAAGGGGCTATCTACACTCCTACCAAACATTAACCCCAACCTGTGCCAAGTTCAAGCAGTGCATAGCCTGCTCTGATGTTGTGATAAACAAATATAGAGAGGAAAATATCGAGTTCCTGCTTAAAGTTTTCAATAGCGGGAACTATTTGGAAGAGGTGACCGGGCTACATGAGCTGCATTTGTCGGCTGAGATGACTGATGTAAGTGGAATCACAATGCTACAAGGAATATTTTTGCGCGTGGCCAAAATCGGAACTAACGCCGCCATGTTGTTTTGTTAATACAATTTCTGTGTTAATCATAAATGTTTATAAGCCCAATGCAAACTTTATTGCGGCTCGGAACATGTGGCGCGTCGCTGCGCAGTAACAAATTCACGTGTCAGTGGATGTCAGAGTGCGGTACTGCGCAACGAGTAACGCACTTCAGAGCCGCCATAAAGTTTGGCGCTTACTATACCAACACGCCCCCTGTCAATGTCATTTAGGCGCCAAAAGAACCTTGTAGCACTGTATTTTTTTTTTTGTTGTACTCTTGCCCTATTGGTGTGTTCTATGAATCTTTCCCATCATTACATTCCATGGGTTATGTTGTCTTCCAAATACTGGGAAGGGATGCTCAAATTCTCATTACAATATTCTTGATCAATTTGTGGATTGTTAAAATGGCTAGGTATCGGCAAGCGTAGCGTGGGACCTCTAGCTAGATGGACCGACGACCTGAAAGGGGCTGACAGTCCGGATGCGGAAGGCGGAAGACGGGGTGATGTGACGCAGCCTAGTAGAGACCTATGTCCAGCAGTGGACTGCGATAGGCTGAGTTGATTGATTTGAAATGGCTAGACACAGAGTACTTTTTGATAGACTGAAGCAGCAAATATGTATAAATAGAACACTAGATTTTTTTTTTATATGATTGGCATGTGAATTCATTACTTTTTTTTATATTCACAGATACTGACTTTTTCGGATGAAGACGAAGACTAAAATATTTCCAAGATCTACGTGTATTAAGCTACGCTTTTTTGCCAAACCTACATACATTTTAATCTCATGCATTTAAAAGTGTTTGTACCTACTAAAGGCTCAGTTAATCAATTAGCTATTTATTAAATAATAATTGTTACGTTTCAAGCACAAAAAGCAGCTTTATATGTTGTGATATTTATCTTTAGATCGAATGTCGTACCGAGAAATAAAAGTCATTGAAAACATCTAACATTATTTTTATTTCTACAAAATATTATAATTAGGACTTTGTCATTGTCAGTCTGATGGCTGGCAGTGACTTAGGAGTGGGTAAATGTATTTCTTTCACTGGTTTAGGGGGCTTGATCTTCCTTCCGTGTCGTCCAGACTTTCGTTGCCAAAGACCGGAGCGAGGTCTGTTTCCGAGCCATCTGTTACGCTGTGGAGAACCTATTGGTGTATCACCGTGGTCTACGTTTGAGAGGCGACCTGAAAAATATTTTTTGTTGAAATTCTGCGCTGCATAAAGATTTTTTGTGACCTATTAGCTGATCATTTTTAGGGTTCCGTACCCAAAGGGTAAAAACGGGACCCTATTACTAAGATTCCACTGTCCATCTGTCTGTCTGTCACCAGGCTGTATCTCATGAACAGTGATAGCTAGACAGTTGAAATTTTCACAGATGATGTATTTCTGTTGCCGCTATAACAACAAATACTAAAAACAGAATAAAATAATTATTTAAGGGGGCTTCCATACAACAAACGTGTTTTTTTCAACGTTTTTGACTTGTGGTAACCTTCTTGTGCGAGTCCGACTCGCACTTGGCCAGTTTTTATAATCTTCGTCAAGTCTTTTAAAAGTTTAATTTAAGAAGCTGTAATTAAAAATGCTCTTTTTTGTTATCTTACCTACAACAGCCATGCAATGTTGATTAAAGCTGAACAACCTCTTGGAAGGCATTTGAACTATTATACGGTCATCTTGTCTTCTCAAAATGGTTCCAAATGTACCTGCAGCATGAATGTAAAGACCGCCTTGACCTATAAATAGATTAACGTTTATTTATTAATTACTAGCTGCGCCCCGCGGTTTCACCCGCGTAAATATCGATCCCGTGGGAATATCGGGATAAAAAGTACCTAGCCTATATGTTAATCCAGAGTGAAATTTCAAGGATGCTTCACGTTTAGGCACATGTCGTTACATGAGAGAGACGAAAGATATAACTCTCTGCCTCTCACACGAAATCTCTCTTATTATTTTATTTTTAAAGAACATGATTATGTTTTAGATACAAATCTGAGGATTTTTTATTTTAAAAGCATTTCCTTGGTCAGTTCTCTGCTTACCTGGTTCTTTTTCTATACAATGTACAACAGTTCCACTTGGGAGCGCTCCTAATACATAAGCATCTCCTTCATTTGCTCTCACTGAAAACAAAACACATGTCTTTGACAAGAGTAAATAAAAATATATTCCTATACTAATATAATAAAGCTGAAGTTTGTTCGTTTTATTTTTGTGTAAACAAGCGAAAGCCTGGAACAGACGAATTAAAAAAAAATTAGAGCAAAAATAAATAAGTCAAACAGAAACAAAAACTAAATAAAAGCACGGGCGGGCGATGCGATGCGATGCGGGAGTAGCGGTCGGGGCCGAAATGTCACGCGGACGAAGTCTTGGGCTGAAGCTAGTACATACATACATAAATTCAATAAGTTGGTCGTTTTGAAGTATTTTGCTAACTTTTATGTAACTTATATACAAAATATATAAAGTTATTGGCCTTACCGGGTATCCTAGGCAATATGCGAGAAGACTTGATGATATCTCCTGCCTTCATATTCACTGTAGCCAAAATATATTTGAGTTTGTCACCAACAGCAACTAAAGCTATGTGTGCTGTTCTACAACCATCTTCCATTACCTGTAATTAAAGGTATTATAGAAAAGAATACTATTATTTCAAGTTTGAAATGCAAGTCATGTAATATACAGCATGTATCAGAAAGGTGTGGTACAGACCATTAAACTGAAAAACTTTGTCCATGGGATCAACATCGTAATTGGGCAAAAATAGCAGCTGTCCCGACATTTCGGTCAAGTAGGTTTGTAGAATGTTGATCCCATGGAGTAAGTTGTTTAGATTAATGGTCTGTACAGTCAACAGCAAAAGTAGATGATCAAAATCAGAAATTCAATACTAATGAACGGAGTTCGCGTCAGAACATTTGGCGTCGAAGTACTACTACTTAGAATACTTACTACGTAGAATACTTTTGAATCACTTCGACGCCATACAGTTCTAACGCGAACTCCGTTCATTAGTATTGAATTTCTGATTTTGATCATCTATTTTTGCTGTTGACTGTACCACATCCTTTTTCACCACACCTTTCTGATACAGGGTGTATTTTTTGGAAGAAGCTTTGCTCTAGGTTAGATAGAGCTAAGGGGAAGGCATTAAACTTTAACTTAGTCCCAGATTTAACATCAAATCCTGTGGAAACCCAAAAACTGATGCATGATCTTGCTGCCTTCATTATCCACATAACTAATTTTTCCATAACATCTTGCCTGTATTCCCTGAAGGGTTAGGCACCCACATTTCGCCAATTATGTTTAAGTCCCATGTAATAGGGATAGAGCCTAATGCCATCAACCGGGCACAAATCCAGACTCCTGGCTGCTACTGAGAAATTGAATGGAAAAACCTAATAGCACTTTGGTCAACCTGGGAAATGAATCCAGGAACTCATGCTCAGCAGTAGCGCTTCTGCCACTAGGCCAACAAGGCAGTCTATCAAGTAATTTTTATTTACATTTAGCAAAAACCTACAACAAATGTAAAAAAAAAATCTAATAAGTAGGTTATTTTTAGAGGTTTAAGCACAAATTGTATAATACAAAGTCAGGTTAGTTACACCATTTATAACTCAAGAACGGCTGGACCGATTTTTATGAGCTTTGATTTGTTGGATTTGTCTTCGCCCTGAATAGCAGAATAACTATAGAAACGGGGAAATATTATTAAGATAATTCGTTTTTATTGATTCTAAGGCGGTACGAAGTTCACCAGGTCAGCTAGTTTTATGATAAACATCAATGTGAGCTTTGCAGTGAACTACTCCCCATATTAACTCACCTGAATTACTTTTTCTTCTTGTGGTGGTCCCTCAGTTGGACCATCCCTGATCCAATCTATCCAGTGGTACTTGTGTTTGATACCACCACCAATGCCCTTTGCTATAACTCGACCTGTAAGAAGACGTTAACAATGTAAACCGAATATAAGTATGTAATAGTTATTAAGGGCTGGTGGCCACAATTCCATATCAAAGCTTGTATTTTGCGTACAGTAATTAATACTTCTCCTCCTGGCCACGAATCCTGAATGTGATCTGTTTGCCGATGAATGGAGTAGAATTATGCGGGTATGTCTGATCCCCTAAGACGACCCACTGACCGATGTTTTGTGAGAAGTATGCTAGGGTGTCCTCTATTATATGTTAGTAGTTGAAATTTTATATCTACCATACCTGTTTTTTTTTATTTTATGTTAATTAATGTAATTGGTGTTACAGTTTTAATTAACAATAAACAATCAAATACTATTACATTATTAAATATTGATTGTGGCCACTGATAATAGCAATAACAGTATCCGCAAACTTATTTGGCTCAAATTAAACTTTATGATTCTTTCACCTTTTACCTTTATGAGTATCTACCCAAATTACTTCGTACTCACCGGATTCAGGATCTCTCCCAGCGAGGTTTGTAACGTCTAAAGGCTTAACAGTGTATTCTTCAGGGAAATGCACAATTCGTCGGTAACTCTTGCCTAATCCAGGTTTGGGCTTTTCAATGTCGGGTCTACTGGCAAAATTTACAGCAGCCACATGAATAGACCTCCTAGCGATTAAATTAGGAGTGATGACTAGACTAGCAAATAATCTATTTAACGCCATTTCTTTTATTTTTTATTCAATAATTCTAGAAAATATTATGAGGCTACCACTTAACATAACCTCAACAAATGCGATGGATGGGAGCAAACTTACTAGTCTTATCAAAGTACTCTGTGCAGTGCTGCCAACTCTAAAAATTATTTTATGCTAAATCTACATTCGAAAAATGCCAAAAATATGCTAAAATTTTTCGGAAAATATAAAAAAAATGCCAATAGGGAGAAAAAGAGCATTTATTATAAAATCTTTACAATACCTAGTGTAAAAGAAGCACCAATTTTGTGACACATAAAACATCGTCGGTATACTCTTGAACAGAAGCAGCCGGTAGATATAGCGCGGAAGACGTAGATGTATAAGCCTTATAATATGTCCCTATTTTTCGCAAGTTTGAGTCAGAGACCTCGTAGGAAAAACAGCATTTGTTAACCCTTTTTAATCCGAATCTTACATTATAAAATTGCATTGTATAAAAACAATGTTTCGCCATTGTGATAAGTTTATCAATTCCTGTTGCATCTGTTTTAAATTCTTGCACTATTTCAACGATTGGTAGTTTGACAACTTTTAGCGTTTCTTGTGCTCAAAATATTTTCATTTTTCGTAGAACTGCAAAGTTCGTAGTTTCGTAGGCAATCTGGCTTGTAATTCTGTTACAAGTTTAATGGTAAATTTTAAAAAAATATACAAAATGCAGACTTTATCTTAACAGGGTAAAATGCTAAAAAATATGCTACAGGCTAAACTGAATTTTTTCGTGCTAAATCACTGGGGAATGTGCTAAATTTAGCCAAAAAAATGCTAAGTTGGCAGCACTGACTCTGTGGAGCAAACAGCATCATATTGTAGTCTTTGGAGCAAACGAAATGTCACTCATGTCACTGTCACCATAGATAAAATACTGTCACACAGAACACTATCCCTGCGTTCCGAGCTGGGAAATAATCGATGTGAGCGTGCTTAAACCCGTACGTACCGAATTAGCGTGAGCGCGATAACGACGTTCCGTGAATCGTCATAGATGACGTCATGACATGCGCCATCCATGGCCTAACCCAGGAGTGGGTGATTCCGGGCTGAAACGATGATAGTGATCAAATCCTATCAAAAGAATGAGACTTTACGACAAAATACCATGACCATGTGTATCAAATAAAGGACTTGAGGAGACCATTTCAAAGATATAACATACTAAAAAACACACTTCAGACACTACAAATAGACTAAGATTTCAAACTGCATTAGACTGCTTGAAAATTGAACTTGGTTTGAATTTTTTAGTTGTAGTCGGGTTTTTAGAATGTTTGATTAATTTTTTTTATATTTTCGAACTAAAATGTCAGTGTCATTGTCAATGCCAAATTCCATTATTGTCGCACAAGTTTTAACTCATGTTGTGCAATTTATCTTGTACTTTTCGCAATAACTTCTTTAGTTTACGTACTCAAAATTGTTAGTACACTCCAGTGGCACCATTCTACAGGAGCACATAACAAGGTTGCACTAAAAATTTCAAAATGCGGCTTGTGGATTCATCAAAACTTTTAGAACTTCAAAACAAACCTACAAATATTCGAAATATTTGTATCGTGGCGCACGTGGATCATGGAAAGACTACTTTGGCGGACTCTCTGATATCTAGCAATGGGATAATATCGCAAAGAATGTCGGGGAAGCTGCGGTATATGGACAGCAGGCCCGATGAACAGGAGCGAGGAATAACTATGAAGAGCAGTAGTATATCGTTGTACCACTGTCTGGAACAGCAGGAGTACTTGGTAAACCTGATAGACTCGCCGGGGCACATCGATTTCTCCAGTGAAGTGTCCACTGCAGTCAGACTTTGTGATGGAGCTATTGTTCTTGTGAGTATTTCTTGTTTACTTGTTAGTTTTCAATAAGATTTTTGTATAAAGTACTAATTTCTCAACTAAATAACATATAATACAAGTTATGTTCCATGGAAGAAAATATTTCAGCTAAAAATAAATATTCTGCTACTACACATGCTGTTCAGATATAATATATATATATTTTTTTTTTTAGCCTACTTTGTGTCCCACTGCTGGGCAAAGGCCTCCCCTTTTTCCTTCCAAACCTCCCTGTCTTGTGTGATCTCCGGCCATGTTGGCCCTGCGAATGATATTAGATTTTTTTAATTTAAATACTTTTATCTAATCAGCTGTTTGTATCATAGTCTTACCTAATGAAAGTAAAAGCAATGATTAGCAATGGTGTTTTTAGTAATACAGTGAATTTATCTATATTGCAGATTAAAAGTTACATATTATTATAACTTTTATTTATTTCTTTGTAAAATGTTTTCCAATATGTAAGAGATGAGTCATATCACTAGCATATGTTTCTATTATATTTGTGTCATTGGACCTTTCTTTTACAAGAAGTCCTTCCTAATTCATCAAATACATGGTATTGCACTTTATTAAATACTATCTTCTGGCTGCGACTTCGTTTGCATGAAGTTTCTCGTTTTAACATAAAACAGCCTATGACACTCAGGGATAATGTAGCTTCTCATTAGTGAAAGAATTTTCGGGATAGAATCAGTTCCTTCCCCCTACAACTTCACAAACCTTACCTCTTTATAATATTAGTATTGAAAAATATATTAAATCATACTGTTCAGTACCTCTAGTTTTACTTAGCTTACTTTAGCTTTACATTAGTTGGTACAGTCAACAGCAAAAGTAGATGATCAAAATCAGAAATTCAATACTAATGAACAGAGTTCGCGTCAGAACTGTGTGGCGTTGAATTGATTCAAAAGTATGTGATTGTAAATTATACCAAACATTTACTACTATTGCAGCTGCCCTATAATCGTGATCAGTTTTGACTCCTATTGAATTTCTGATTTTGATCATCTACTTTTGCTGTTGACTGTACATTGGCTTGTGCAACAGGTTAGTTAAGTTTACTTGTGACCTAAGGGACATAATTTAATGTAATGTTTTGTGTTTAAATGTTGATTATTTTGGAATACAATCATTGTAATTCACTTAGAAAAAGTTGATTCTATACATTGATTCTATAACTGAACTGACAGCTGATCTGCTGGGGAGTTGGTTGCGTCTCTTCTTCTTACCAGCTAAAGCACTAGGCAGTGGTGAAGAGCTAGCATTTTGGGGGACTGTCTTATGTAATTTTACATTCTAAAAGTACTGATTCTCAGCTTAATTTGAACAAATGACTCACTGATGTTGATTAGTAATCCTAAATCCAATAATTTGTAATTACAGGTTGATGTGGTAGAAGGAGTATGTCCACAAACCAGACTAGTACTAAAACAAGCGTACTCAGAGAATATTCGCGCAGTCTTGGTACTCAACAAAATTGACCGCCTCATATTAGAAATGCAGCTGACACCGTTGGATGCCTATGTGCACTTGATGCAGTTGTTAGAACAAGTTAATGCGGTTATGGCAGAGCTGTTTACTACTGAAGTGTTTGAGAATGAGGAAACTACTATGGGGAAACAGGTATGTTACACAAAATACAAGGTGGAGACAACATTAAATTAAACTGCGAGTATCTAATGCCGTTCCCAGTCTGCATATGAAAATTCAATCAAATATATCCAATAGTTTAGTCACATAGCTAGTCAAAGATTGACAAAACCCATAGCCGGCCTATCACTACTATTCACATTGTTTAAAAAAAAACACTTACGATTATTTGTTAATTCCAAAATACTCTTATGCATGAGTATTGCCAGTGTTTTCATTTACTGTCATATTGTTGTCAGTTTGTAGTGATTTTTTTGGAAGTCGGTTTTTTTTTTTGTTAATGTCTCCAGCCAAACAATCTGTACTTCCAGTCTAACTTGATGCAGCTGAAGACCAGTATTTTACATGGAGAGACTGCTAATCTGACCTCCATAACCCAGTTGCTGGGTAACACCTGCCTTAGCTTTGTCACCAGCCAGTAGCACCCAAGTAGTTGCGAGTTTGATTGAGTGGTTTATGTAATGGCTCGTGGGTTACCAAGTTTTATGTCATTAAGAATTAAGTGTCACACGTAAATCTAGATATATCTTTTCCAGGAAGAAAAAGAACAGCTCAATAAAGAAGACAACAACTTCTATGATTGGACCTCTGCTATGGATGATGCAGATGACTCCAACCTTTATTTCGCACCTGAACATGGAAATGTGGTGTTTGCCAGTGCAGCCGATGGATGGGGCTTCACTATTCATACATTTGCCAAATTATTCTCTGATAAACTGGGTAAGTGTGATAAAAACTTGAAAGCTTTTAGCTAAAAAATAGAAATACTGCTATGAGCTACTCTCACTTTTTTCAATTCTGTACTACTATTGAAACAAAAGTGTAAGTAGCCAGAACTTTTATCATAAAATAGGGTTTATAAATAAACCCTATGATTTATAAACCCTATTTTATGATAAAAGTTCTGACAACAGTAATAACATATTTCTAACAATAATAACATACATAATTCTCTAAATTATGTAGTCAATGATTTTGGTGCACAGTAAAACTCTAGTGAGATGTTGGCCCCAACTTAAATGTATATAATGTATGTGTACTACTGAATAAATAAAAAATAAATAACCAACCTAAAACATCTTATTCCTGTCAGGTCCAAAACTAATTTTTTTTTTTTTACATTTCAGGTGTAAAAGAAGAAATCCTGAGAAAGGTACTTTGGGGAGACTTTTATCTAAACACAAAAACGAAACGCTTCATGAAAGGAGCTCAAGAAAAAGCTAAGAAACCTCTTTTCGTCCAAGTCATTTTAGACAATCTATGGAATGTGTACGAAACAGTAGCTATGAGAAACGAAAAGGAGAAAGTCCCAGGTATATGTGAGAAACTTGGTATAAAGCTAACAACAAGGGATTTAAGGCATACGGACTCCCGAGTTCAACTCCAGTCCCTCATGGTGCAATGGCTACCTTTATCAAGTACGGTTCTCAACATGGTCTGTGAAAAACTTCCATCACCCAAAGAGATCCTTCCAGAAAAAGTAGAAAAATTAATGTGCTCAAGAATCCGCGACTTTGATTCCTTGTTCCCTGAGACACAGAAACTAAAGGAAGACTTTCTAGCCTGTGATAGTAGTGACGATAGACCAATAATTATTTTTATATCCAAAATGTTTAATGTTGATAAGAGTATATTACCAGAGAACAAGCCTAAGGTTTTGACGACCGAAGAAATGGCTTTGAGGAGGGAAAGAGCGAGACAGTTGCGTGAAAAGAAAGAGAACAATGCAAACATTGAAAGTACTCCTCTAGAAGAAAATAAGGAAGAGGCGGAAGTAGAAAAGGCAGCTATAGAAGATATTGACCAGCCAGTATTTATAGCGTTCGCTAGAATATTTAGTGGGAAAGTAAAGAAAGGGGATAAAGTTTATGTATTAGGCCCCAAACATGATCCTTCCAAAATACTTAGTAAGGACTTCCAAATAGATCCTAATAAGAAATTGAAGGACTTGCTCAGTGATGAGCATATTACATGTACAGAGTAAGTTACTATATATTTTATAACTATCGTGAGTGAAACCTCGGGTACAATTTCTTTAGCAAACAGGCAGCACCCTAATTGCTTAACGCTATATAAATTTCAATCTGTATCATTTTGAAGAATATTGCTAATCCATTGCTTCTTAAGTTAGAAAAATATGTCTGCTCGACAACGTAAATAACGCAATAAATGTTGTAGAACTGTCAAAATGAATGTCACTGCTAATGTTATTGTGTTACCCCGCAGGATCCCCAATATTTGATAGGATTATGCATTATGATATTCTAACAGTAACATAATGAACTATATGTTTTATTTCAGGATCAAATCCTTGTATATTCTAATGGGAAGAGAATTGGAATTAATTGACGAAGCAATAGCAGGAAATATCATTGGTGAGTCATTTATATTTTTAGAATTATACAGATAGCGCCATCCACAAAGACGCGCCCCACTATTCTTCCTAATCGCTTACAGTACAAGTGTGCAACATTCCGCTAGTGTTTTAGTGTTGTCGATACACAGTAATTACTTATTAGTGGGTAATTAGTGTGTATCAAAAACTTAAAACACTAGCGGATGTAATTAGCGATTAGTAGTAGAGTGGGGCGCGTCTTAGTGAATGGCACTATCTATATTCAGTATTATATTGTGAAATTCATGTAAGACCGTCGCGGACGCATCGTTCATGACGTGATAAAGGTTTTAAAAATACTTCAAATCTAGAGTAGAACAAATTACGTCACAATCGTCATTTGAAAAGACTTGCGTGACTGCAGCCTACTTGGGTTACTAATGTTTTATTTGAATTTCAAATTCGTGTCGTTATGTCACCTAAGCAGCTGGATGAGAGTTGCCGAGAACCGACTTGAAGGAAGTGCAATTTGAGGGGCGTATGTCTAACAGTGGACTACTGTAAGCTGTTGATGATGAAGTCCCATTGTGATACAAGTGCCCATTTCTGATGAAAAACTTTTATGGTAGAAATACAACATACAACACAACAATATACACAATATTAGCTCATTGGCACAGTGGTCATAAGGCTCAGGGTGCGCCTCACTTACATTATTGAAATATTGCAACTCGAGGATCAATGAACTCGCGTTGTGTTCCACGCGCGCCTCACAGAGATGTCAGCACTAATTGACGGGGTCCGCTAGGGCCGATGCCTGTCAGGGTCGCGGGTTGTTCGAAAGAGATACCGTGGTCCCTGGCACAGGCAACTCAAGGAACACGAGTGGGTTTTAGTCGGTAAAACTCTGACACACCCTCCCGCTCCGCCCAGAGCGGGAGAAGTTATTTGATAATTTTCCACCAAAAAAAAAAGGATCAATCAACTCAGCCTATCGCAGTCCACTGCTGGACATAGGCCTCTCGCAGGCTGCGCCACAACACCTTGTCCTCCGTCTTCCGCATCCAGTCAAACTCAAGGATAATATTTATGAAGATAAAAATAGCATGTTTATAATTTTTTATATGTTTTATATTCCAGGCATCGGTGGTCTAGAAGAACATGTACTAAGAACAGCCACATTATCTAGTACCATAGCGTGTCCTGCGTTCAGTGAGATGCAATACTCAGTAGTACCAATATTGAGGGTAGCTTTAGAACCTACGTACCCATCACAACTACCACAATTAGTCAAAGGTAATGTTTATGTTTCCATTTTATTTTATTGGCTGTTGAAAATTGGACTTTATGTCAAATAAAAAAAGATCTTATTTACTAGCATAAAGTATAATCAGCCTATAATGTTCCTACTGCTGGGACACAGGCCTTGTCTCGGTGAGAGGGAGTGACTGAGGGGACTTATTTACTAAACAATTTGTAATATTGCAGGTTTGAAGCTGCTCAACCAATCAGATTCTTGCGTGCAAGTGTTGCTACAAGAAACGGGTGAACACGTTTTGGTTACAGCTGGTAAAATACACCTAGAAAGATGTCTAGAAGATTTAAAGTAAGCAGATCATATTTTTTCAAACAAATTGTACTTATAAGTAATTTAAAGGTGAACTAGTCCGCCTGGCCGCAACGCACGCACGACACGCAATGGACTTTGGTTTACTTTGTATGAAGAAATGCACCGAGCGCTCGGTGCGGGCGGTACCGATAGTGGACGCAGTGCTATATGAATTCATAAACAAAACCGGGCAAGAGCGAGTCTGACTCGCGCACCGAGGGTTCCGTACCATCATAATTTTAAATTTTAATCGGCGAGGCCCATATTCGTCAGAGAATTTTAACACAGTGCACTGCGGTGTAGAATATTGCAGTTTTATGTCAGCGCCATCTCTTGACTGATAGTGGAACTAATGTTACTTTTGTTGATGATTTCTGAAAAAGTGCTAATTTAGAGACTTCGTTTTATTTTTCCTGTAATCTTTACATAATCTTCTATCACATAGAATAATTTCAGATTTTTCTCTTTGCAAACTTCGGGAGGGAACGGTATTTTTTGCATTTTTCATCAAAAGTCTAAAACTATGCGGACTAAAAAAAAGAAAAAATGTTTGAGAATGTGCAAACTGCGCTCTTTCATATGATACCTCACATGCCCTAGTAGCCCCACTTCGAATTTTTCAGACCCCCTTTCAGTCCCGGTTGCAAAAAATATACATATATTTTTATTTATTTCTTATTCGCAAAATACATAGTAGGGCAAACGTCATCTAAAACTATTCAAAATTTTCAAGTTGATAGCATTAGTAGTTCTTCAGATATCTAGCTGTGACAGACAGACAGATAGACAGACAGACTGAGTTAAGGGTTCCGTTTTACCATTTTGGTACGGAACCCTAAAAAGCAAACCATAAACGTTACGTGCCGTATTAGCATTGCGGCCGGTGCGGACCAGTGGACGTTCACCTTTACAGATCTTTAATTGTCTATACAAGTACTTACTCTACATCAAATTGTTTTTTTCCTTTTTCTAGGAACCACTACGCAAAAATAGAAATCTCTGTATCAGAACCAATCGTTCCATTCAGAGAAACGATAATAGTACCACCGAAAATAGACATGGCGAACGAAGAAATAGATGCTCAAAACGTTGTAGACAAGACTGTAGACAAAGACATAGACCCAATAATAACAGTATACTCAAACAACAAACAAAGTAGAATACAGATCAGAGCAAAACCATTACCGAACGAAATAACGGCATTATTAGATAAATCAACCGATTTACTCAAAGCAATTTCTCAATACATAAAAACACAACAAGGACTACACAAAAATGAAAAGTTGGAAAGTAAACTAGAAGAATTACAAATAAACGGCACAAAAAACAAACTATCCGATCGCATGCTGAAACTTATCCAAGCTTTCAAAGACGAACTCCAAACTATTTGCGACAAACTCGGTCCCGAATGGAAGGACGTTGTCAAACAAATATGGTCCGTAGGGCCCAGGAATTGTGGTCCGAATTTGCTTCTCAATCAAACTGAAGATTATAGAACGAAATACTTGCACCACGAACAAGAAATAAAAGAAGATCCGCGCTTTGAATACGAGAGCAGTTTCGTGAATGGGTTCCAGTTGGCTTCGTTAGCTGGCCCATTGTGTGATGAGCCAATGATGGGCGTCGCATTCTGTGTTGAAGAATGGTTTTTAGATAAATCGGCTGGAGATGATATGTTACATTTTGGACCATTGTCAGGTATGAACTCTTAACTGCTTATTAAAGTAAAATAGTACTTAACAAGTTGTTCTTATGTAGGTAACAGTGTGGAAATCGGTTGTCATGGTATGGGCATGTAATGCGATGCGGATGAATGAGGAAAATTTTGAGTATGAATGTAGATGGCTATAAGAGTAGGGGAAGACCAAAGAAACGATGGAAAGACTGTGTGAAAGGTAATATGGCTGGAAAGGGGGCGTCATGCTCACTTAAATGTCTCACCGATGGTGGCGCGTGTGTTGGATCATTCGGTTCCCTACAAAATGGTTGAGCTGGATGGTGCTGATCCACGCGTCATGTTCGTGAACGGGCGCCGTCGGTTGAGACTGGTCATCTCTTAACTGCCAAGGCTTATTTTTAATCTTATGTCTTGAATTGTTTCTTCATTTCTGTCTTTTTTACATTGTTCTCACATATAGAAGCAACAAGAATAATGTACCCAGGATTTTGTAATATCTTGATTTAAAAGAGTGTCCATGGAGTTTCTTGCCCGTTCTTCTCCATAGAGATCTACGCTTTGGAATGGGCAACTAGCTTCAACTTTCTGACTAACTCACAGACTATTTAATTTTTGACAATTCAAAAGTGCCTGTACAAGGTTTAATTGAAATAAATGATTTGAGTTTGAGAGTTTGAGTTTGACTACCGAGATGATGACTAATAAGAGAAGTATAAAAGAAAAAGACATGTTGCGCCGACCCTAAATAAATTAAAAAAAGGGCAAGAGAATGTTGATGACTTATATAGTGGTAGTCGTGTCGGATCGAATTAATAGGTCGTTGTAAGTTTTTTTGGTTTTAATATCTTTTTTTTTCAGGTCAAATAATGTCAGCAGTGAAGGATGGGTGCCGGAAAGCATTCCAAGCGCAACCTCAGCGTTTGATGGCAGCAATGTATACCTGCGATATTGTCGTCGACCAGAAAGTATTAGGTAAGTCATTTTATGTACACAGATTTTTGCCATGCCAATATGAACTTTATAACAGGGTGACAAAGTCCTGAATTCGATGACGTTTAAATAAAGGGTGCCACGATGATTGAGTGAAAAATAATTAAAAATCCGTTAAATTTATTTTCCGTAATTACAAATATTGTAATTTTTACATCTAATATTTACAATTCACTATCCTAAGTATAAATATGGTTCTTAAATAAATATATTATAAGTAATTAAAGTAAACATACTTATGTAACTATAAATGCACTGAACAGTTACACAAAAAAACCATTGAAAACTTATCACATATCTTTTGTGTACAATAAAAAATGTTTTACGTTTTAATTATTATGTAATCACCGTCTATAGGTGGGGAAAAAAATAATTATTTTATTTTGAAATTATAATAATCCAAAACTTAATTGCTAATAGTCATGGTTATTTCTATTTCTGGCAAAATTGTTAAACTAAATAATACCGAGAAATATATTACGTGTTTTGAATAAAATAAATAATAGAAATAATCTACTTTCGAAACAGAATAAAATTGTTCTATGAAGTTTTTGTTTGGGTGAAACGAATACTAGTTTTTAGCACTAGCCATGTGCTATTTTAATACAATCAGTAGTATATAAGTATCAGTAGTATTCAATCAGTTTGTAATAATATGTGTTTAGAGACTTATATTATAGGCTGATTATGATGATGATATGATGATGAGAAACTTGGTGATTAATGGACTGTCCAACCTGGCACTTTACTATACATTTCCTTCTAACTGGACGGAATATATTACAATGCAAAACAATATAGTCATAACATGAAAACTAAACTGCACGTTCTACAAAATTTCTGAGAAAAACTGTTTCAAAAATATAAATAATGGAATGGCTAGCAACATTTTCACCCCATACATAACAGCTTCACTATTATATTTCAATAAATAAAATTATTGTTAATTATTCTAGTAAATGCAGTTGTACTGAGTATTTCATAGGCATCCAACAATAAATTTCGCCACACTAAACAATCACGTTTAGAATGGGAAAGTTAGTAAGCAAGTATTAACTAAAAATTCGGATAAATAAGCGAAAAAGCGTTTCGAAATTAAATATGTTTCAAGTATAAGTTGAATTCAAAGAGGCGGGTCCGATTAATATTAATATAAAGCCTCCATGAAGCCAACAAACTTTTTTCTATTCTATATTTAAAAGAGGTTAGAGTCTAGTTGATCCAATGTAGTGACCTTGCTAGTTCGATAACTTTGTACCATGGGAAAGGGGGGTTTTCTGATGCCGATCGCCTGGTCCGCGCGACTCGAGATCTCCGGTTGTAATAAGGTTCTGAATAGCTATGCGTGTGATATCTGTTGTATACGGGCTTGTTATCGGGATACGCGTGAGACTGAGAATAGTCCACTTTGTAGGCGCTTGTAGTACTCTGAACGGTCAGGCCGGTGTATCTGTTTTTGTTGTACGCTGGAAAAAGAAAATAACATTGTATGAAAAAATGTATCCGAGAAATAGAGGCATGATTAAGACAGAGTTAGGCCTGTAGTCGAATATGACTACACCGTTTCGAAGATTTATATTTTGAAAACCACTTTTACATAGGTATACATAATACATTCTCAGACAACATTTTGAATAAATCTTAGGACCTTTCGCAATTCGTAAGTTCAAAACTTGGCTCTTGAATTTTATGAAAAAGTAAGTACTAACCGGAATGGTAAGCAGTGGTGGGTCGTACACACATCATTCCGTACACCCGGATACCAGGCACAGACGCGTACGTCGGCTGATCGTGAGACATCGGCCCTTCTGTAAAATAAAGCAATTCACATCATTATTCATTAATGACCACAGCCAAACCAATCAAATTCAATCCATATGTATATTTTTGTAAAATCTTTCCCGTTCTAAATCTGAACTTGCAGGTAGTAATACTGCCGCGCCGTCATAAAGAAAAAGGGCACAACTAACAATTTTTACAAAATTGAGCAAAAAAACTGGCACATGCGCGTTTTTTTCTGATTCCAAAGATGTATATAACTCAATTTTGGAAAAAATTATAGTTTTGCCCTTTTTCTTTATGACGGCAGAATAGTACGTTAAAGTAGTACAAATTCAAATTGCAATTGAGTGCCTTAAATATACTTGGCCCTTACGTAGTCACTACATTACACACTGGTCATTATTATACTTATTTGGCTAACGGTGGTCACTTTTACAATAGGTAATGTACTGCATACATTGCAACACGAACTGTCAACAAACATGGAATGCAAGATTCCGTATATCGTAGCCGCAACCATGTATGTAATAGTATCTGTGATAATAGAAATTCTTAACCAAATATAATGGACAATAGGAATTCTCAATTGGATATGTAATGTACCCAGAACAGTCCCTTGCAGCACTCCGTGTGGAAATCTAACTTCTGACGTGACAATGATCAAAAAATCTTACGCAAATGTATTTAATAGCAGGAAATTGTATACAGCCCACATTCACCCACTGCTAAGTATAGACATTAATTGCATAATACGACTTTGTCCCTGGTTAGGTTTATAAATTGCCTTAGTACGGTTGCCAGAATTGGAATTGTCTTTATCTTGTTCGGTATAATTTTTATTTATTAGTCACTTAATCCCAGAGGGTATATAATGTAAGAAATAAACATGGCTTACCTAATATATGATCTTCGGGACACCGGCAGATGACCAAGTAGTGTGACTTGCCAGTTCTGATGTTCTGCAGCGCCAATAGGGACCAGTCTCTGGGCGCTCGGCACTCTCGCATTTCTTGTACTGCCTCGCAAGTCTTCACCAGGGTCACGGCTTTGTTGGCAAACTGTAATACAAATTATGCAACAAATAACGATTTGGTTTGGTGTTGCCATACCTTATAGTATCAGCTATCCTTATGATTTGGTTGAAGTAGAAGTAAATAAGTAAGTCGTGGTAAGGAAGTACCATATTATTCCAATTAATATTCTTTCATAATTTCAATTATAAATCTAAAGTAGTAATCTCAAGAATGTGTTGCGATTGTTCATGATGATAACATTAGCTCAGAACTTTATAGTAAGCAAAACTAGCGTGACCACAACAAAATTCAATTAATTAGATCATCGGTTTATATACCAAAATAGAATTCTTCAATTAGAACTAGCACGCGATTCTTTGTATCACGGAAATCTTATCACACACTTGCGTGAATAAGTTCAGTCTGTGAATAAGAAGCATTGCATTTCTTGGTTTTGATTTGGTCGTTTATACGTATAGCATTCTTTTGAGTGACCTCAATTCATCAATGACCAGGTTGCAGCACTGTACAACAATATGAGAATTAATGTGTGCTACGCATCTTTGTAAGAAGCATTTGACCTGGCAAAATCGATTTCTTTTGCAACCAACATGCCAATTCTTCTACAAAAACGATCTATGGGTATACGTAGAATGAATTCAGTGAGTCAAATCCAATTATGTTGGAGCGTTACCTTTTTTTTCGAGTCGGTGGTGAGGCGTGTAGTATGCAGGTCGTCGGCGTTGAGACTAGCGGAGCAGGGGTCTCGGTACCGAGCAGGGCACGCGCACAGCGGCTGCGTATAGTTCAGACGCACGTAGACCGCGTTGCATACCTGTAAAGTTACCTCCATATGAAGCTAACGAACCAACGTACTGTGTAGCGAACAGTCTTCGTGCCACAGACATGTGGGACGAGATTCTTTAGTATTGATATTCATTCATCACATGTCTTACATAGACTTGGTATGTCATAATAGCAAACATGGATGGACTGATCTTGGCTTGCTTAACTAACTAGCACGTAATTACACTCTTAATGAGTCCATCAAGTAAATCATCTGGGAGTACTTGACATTATATTTTTCTTGGAAATGTTCTCTCTTTGCTACTTTTATTTTAATTGTTCTTAAGATTAGGGATATTTTCATAACAGCAGTGTTTTTGGCATTGCACTGTATTTAGAACAAAAGCACATTGGATCTATCCCAAGCGTAGATAATACGAGGAAGTTCGGAAACCTTACAGGTAGATTATCTTCGCTCAGGTCTTAAAAGATCTCGCAATAATCGAATTATCTCGGTTAGCCTATAGCCTTCAGTTCCGGTATTTTCTTTAGAACAAAAGCGTCAATTACCTGTTGAATAGCGCATTCAGGCAGCAAATAGATGTGCTGATTGTGAGGATAGTAGTGATACTTTGTCGGCTTCGCCAATACTGAAGTCGACCCGGCGGGTAGGGGCACCGTCTGGAATCAAAGAATAAAGTTGATTTATGAATCTTCCATAATCTTCATCCATTATAACAAATGGAACAATCATCAATGGAATGCAATTTGTCAATGAGGCTATTTTCGCAAGCAGCAAGAATGTAGTGTAACAATTTATGTATCCGTTGAAAGTGCGTCAATTTATCCGAGTTGTCATTAGTTATCGTAACAATGATGGGAAATCGCTCGAGCTTGGTCTCGGATCGTGAACCACAATCTCATTCATCCCCGTTTGTCTCGCCGCCGCCGAGGGTTTCTGTGTCAACGCTCTTGCGTACACACCTTATTCGTTTCTTATTTCTCTTGCCCTCTCTACGAAGACGGTCTTATTTTGTGAAGTATTTCTTTATCTTCTTCGCAAGGATTCCACCAAATTATGTGGCGGCTAGAGATTTTGAAGCTTAGTGTTGGTTGGTATACGAGAGGAGTAATTCGTGCGCGTTGGTTCTTACTCATGACAATGCTTCACGGTCATGTACCCTGCGATTTGCCGATTACTTCGTCACGTTTGTTGCTGGATCAGGTTAATAAACCTGTTAAATGACGATTATCCTTTGTTGTTTTTTTCAAAAAGGCCATTTCGTTTTACTTTTTGCGCCTTTAATTTAATTTTGGACATAAACTTGTTTGCTACGGAACTTATGCATTTTAAGAAATCGTTTTTATTTGACGTTGATTTCTTTGGAAATTAACAAGGTATTCTTGATATGATTTTAATCTGAAATGTTTGTACGAATGTAAAAGTTATAGCTATCGTAACACATCGCATTGAAGCGAGCGACGGTCATGCAGTGGCATCGTCCGCGAACAATTACAATGTCCACCTGCTGAGAGATCCAATTTGGATTGCTATCAACATAAGCTTTTCGACGTACTTACTTATCTGGCCCACTAACCCGCATATATTGACATCCGACTAACAACAATGAGCTTTTTGTGTCCACAACCGCTGATCGTGTTTGTTACAGTAATTTACCTTTTACTTTACACAAAAGAGCTAATGCTATAATAGGTTCAGTAAAATTTTTGTAAGTTCCAATCGTCATCAATAATTTTATTTTATGGCGTTAAACGCATTTTCATATTCGATGTGGTATATAAAACGTAATCGCAATCAAATTGCGAAGCTATGTAGATAAAATAAAATCAGATGCAGGCATTACTATTCAAGTTGTGGAGTGAGTACCTTTAACGCATCTTCGATTATATTTTTTTATATAAGATTTCTCACGGTAAAATGCAAAATTGATAAATAGACTTCCACGTGTTTTCGTTTGTGTTACAATTGCTATTAATAATAGGTACGGACTCAAAGGTGATGCAATAATTCTTTAACTCATGAACGATGAAATGTTTATTTAAGAAGATTATTAATTTTAGTTTAAAAACGGCGAGTGATCATTACAACCAGATACGACTGTAGATAATCACGAACACTTAATCTCCTCAACCGCAGTCCTGACATAGAAAATCAGTTTCAATACAAACTTACAAAAGGAGTAAGAATTCTTGGAGCATCCATTATGTCATAACTTTCTTTTTTATGGTCTCGTCCGAAAATACTCATAATTGTATTAACAACATTAAATAATATACCGCCCGTGCTCCCAATTGACCTTCACGATTGTGCTCATAATAGAAATGTTTTGTTACTGATACAACTCGCAAATTTTTGTTCTTATATTAATCGTAACAAACTTTCACTTCTTTCCGTAAATTGAGCGTTGTGATTAACTCTTGCTTTTTAGATTCGATTACTTCCTAAACTAGAATGAGTGCTTCTGAACGTGAATCCGCTTTTCTTTTATGATTTCACTTTGCTTTACGCGCAACTATTTCACTGTTAATTAATTTTGTATTTAAATCCTCACCATGATCAAACACAGCACTTGCCGCAAAGCACGATTGAGTCGGAGACTCATTGTGTCGGATGTTATCGTTGGCAAAGTTACTGCTCTTTTTGAGCGTCAGTACCGTACTGATTCTGTTTTCGATAACAGGGTACTGCGGTTGAGATGACTCAGGAGAGGGTTACCGAGCCAGGCTTGATCCTCGAACTGGCATTTTTTTCTACGAAAATAGCGCCGGACGTCACGTTCAAGTTGAACGATCTAAATTGTCTCAACGGTTTTGGGATAGGCTTCACCTGTCATGCGTTGCTTTTTATTATGTTTTTTACGCGTTTGTGCATTTTATTTGTTGGTTTCAATTTGTAATAATTTTTTATTGTGATTGTGTATATTTTTTGTCGTCATGTTCACGATACCCGATTCAAGCAATTTATGATTGTATTGATTTTATGTATTGGACTAAACTTTTTCACCGTGAACAATACAGGGTGCCAGGGAAATCGGCGCGCAACCGGTTACCATAGCCTCAGTATAAGATTATGGTCAATTTTTTGTCGGTTAGAAAAAAAAATTGTTGTTCACATTTGACCGCGTAGGTATTGCACATGGGTAGGAAACAGCATATATTTTTTTTATAGCCGACGAAAAATTTCAGTGCCAATTCCAGAATGATGTACTGAATCCATGGTAACAGCATCCTAATTGCATTATCAGTCAGAATCTTAATCATTTTGAAGGATATTGCTAATCCATTGCTTCATAATTATGTTCGAAAAATTTGTCTGCTCAATAACGTAAATAACGCAATGAATGTTGTTGAACTGTCAAAATTAAAGCTATTGCTACTGTTAGTGTGCTACGCAGTTACCCCGCAGGTTGCGCGTCGATGTCCAGGCCACCCTGTATGTAAATTATTGTAATAAGTTTGCTCACTGAATATTTTCGAACTTTCAAGCTTCGTTCCGTACCTCAGTTTAAGGTCAAGTTCTACAAAAAAGTTGCATAACATTACGGACCCGTTACGGAGGGCTAAAAGGTCAACCGTAGGGCAGTGCTGTTCACACGACATGTTTACCATAAGAGCGAATCTTCGGTTCGCGATCTTGACATGATCGTGACGTCACTGATCGCGATAACTGAAGGTTGTTAAACTATCAGAATGGATTGTGAAGTTCTTGATCGTAATTTTAGTTGGAATTGATATTGTTTGTAAATTCATCTTTCGGCGGCATGAACTGTTTGTGTAGCTCGTGCTGAGCTAAAAATATATACCTATAATATATAAGTCAGTCTGTAAGGTCTCTCTCTGCATCTTAAGATACCTACAGGCCTCCCTAGTTTAAGAGACAACGTTCTTTTTAATTTAATTTCAATGGATTTTGTAGCCGTTTGACTTTTGTGCAAATAATTATATATTCTTTTAGTATATCTCCAACTGTGCTCAACCTTGTCTATGCATAACTTTGGATAAATAAACATAATTATTATTACATTACTGTGGTGAGGGGCTTGTGGCTAAATAATAACAGCCGCACGGGTTGATTGTTCAAGTTCAGCTACGCTTGCCGCGGTTGGTCCCTGGATGTGATTACATACCAAGACCCCTCCGTGCCTCAGAAAGCACGTTAAAAGCCGTTGGTCCTGGCTGTTATTCGTGAACCTTTGATAGTCGTCACGGGTCGTCAGAAGCCCTTAAGTCTGACAACCAGTTTTACCAAGGGGTATCGTATTACTCAGTCACTAGGTTGTGGAAGTCTGATAGGTAGTTGCTCTATGTAATACTGGTACAATATAGTTGGGAAAAGGCTAGGCAGATGATGATGATGACATTACTATAAGGTGGTGACCAGATGTAGGACCGCAAACGAAGCCAAAGGAGTAAGTTTCTTAGCAGGTGCCGTTCTGTAGTTTCTGCCTATCCCCATAGGAAGAAGGCGTGAGTTTATGATCTTATATGTATAAGGTGGTATTGTGGTAATATGGATACCTAAGGTTCGTTCTATATGAAGGCTATTTAAATGCACTTCATAAATAGGTATAGGTGGTGATCTTTGTACCGGCTAAACTTGATCAAGTAAAAAATAGTGTAATAGGAATATTTTCTGTTATGAAAGAAATTGCAACTGGTTCTTAAGTCTTGTTGTTTCTCGTATTTAAGTCATATCGAATCACGCAGACTGACATATTAATATAAGCTCTGCTAACTTCATTACTGTGTGAATGAAGTTTAATTTAACTTAATGCTAAAGTGTGGTTAGTGCCTCAAGCGTATCTAGAGTAGTATTAATAAATCGTTCACTTACTAAGTGTAAGCAAAAAAAAATGTGATTACTCTGTGAATAAATCATAAGAAAGAATGAAAAAAAATACTTTTATTTGCGGCAAACATGACGCATAAAAATAAAAACACAAGCGAAAAATAAAACAAAATAACAAATTGGGAGAAAGTATGCGTCACATCTACGCAAAACGGCCATCGCTCAGCATAATGCTAAGACCCTATACGAGATAGAGCCCCAGCGCTGGTTTATAAGTACCTATCTACCATAGTTTTAGGGGTAAGCGCTACGGTAGCCTGCGAAATTAAAATTTTCTTATATTTTTTGCAATTTGCAGGTCAGTGTCAAGTTGTATGTTGATTAAAATATGATATGCGACCGTAACAAATATGACTTTATCGAATCACTTAAATCAGCAATACAAATACTTGAGTTAGAATTGGCTTTAAATGTCATGATTTCATGAAATAGTACTTCAATAGGGTAATATGAACTTAGGAGAGTTGTATTGATGACTATTCTGATTTTATAAATAAATATTTGTTACGGCCGTGAATAATATTTAAGTCTGATAATGACCTGCAAATTGCAAAAAGAAGAAAATTTGAATTTCGTAGGCTACCCTGACGCATTCGTCTCAACCATAGAGTTACAGATAGGTAAGTTGCATTTTTTTTTAAATTAAATTATTGTAATCCCTTTTTAGGCGTCAATCATCATTTGCCTAGCCTTTTCCCAACTATGTTGGGGCCGGCTTCCAGTCTAACCGGATGCAGCTGAATACCAGTATTTTAATAGATAGGTAATAATATTTTCTGCCGTTTCCACTTTTACAGTCAGTACAGTATACCGTTGATATATTACATTATGCAATTCTTTGAAAAGGGAAACCCTAATTGTCTAGTAATTTAATTAAAGACTAGCTCTAGCTTTCTGTGAGACCGGCACTCAATTATTATTTAGTCAATTGTGGCCATCATAAGTCGTCATCATAAGTCGTCATTTATTCATCATCGTGAAGTGCCTTTTTTACCGACTTTACAAAAAGGAGGAGGTACTATGTTCGGGTGTTTGTATGTTTTTTTTTTTTTTTTTTTTTTTTTTTTGTATCTTTGTTCATCGAATACTCCGCCAATTGTCGACGGATTTTCAAAATTCTTTTTTTGTTCGAAAGTAGATAGTTCTGAGGTGGTCCCATTGTCACCAAGTTAGGATCTGATGATGGAATCTTAGAGAAATCGAGGGCAACCCTCAAATTTTGTAGGCTCACTTATTGTTTTTCGCATATTTTATGAAGTATCTTGTATATTTCTGTATGGTTGTCACCATCTCAGGTAGCTGGGCTGATGATGGAAGGTACAACTCCTTAACAGTAAGAAGTTACTCGAACAGGCAAGGTCTGTTTTAGTAAATTGTTTTGATGTTTGATAGGGCATTTGCGACATTTGGTCTCATGATCATCAAGTCATGACCTGATGCTGCAGTCAGGATAGTCTGCAGAGTACTTAACTCCTCGACAACTAACAGCAGATATATCGTGTTTAGGCTCATTGAAAAGGGCTCGATGTGTGGATAAACGTACTGTTACTGAAGAACACCGAAGACCTGATGCTGAAGCCAAGAGCATCAGAAAAAGTATAAATCTTGAAATTACAGCACCGTAGTCGTGTTTGGGCTCATTTTAAACAGGACTAATTTTAAGTTCAATGCAATGTTGACATGAGTCTGGTCTGATGCTGCAGCCAGGATTATCAGCATCTAATCTAAAAACTAATAAAAGGAGAACTCCTCAACAATTAACGTCCCTGCATCGAGAAAAGGAATATTTTATAAAAAGGCGATGGGGAAGTTGACATTAGGCTATTGTAACTTAGATAAATTATAAATAGACCCACTAAAAAGCGAGAAATAAAAACTTTTTAACAAAAAAAAAAAACCGACTTCCAAAAAAAACACTACAAACTGAAAAATAACTTTAATTTCGGAAGTCGGTGGCAAAAACTAAAATACTGATCCCTAAGACACCGACTTCCGAAATTAAAGTTATTTTTCAGTTTGTAGGGTTTTTTTTGGAAGTCGTTTTTTTTTTTTTGTTATAAAGTTTTTTTTTTTTCTGATGGGAAATCATCAAATGACCCCTCCCGCTCTGGGTGGAGCGGAAGGGAGTGTCAGACTCTTACTGACTAAAACCCACCCGTGTTCCTTCCTTAGCCCTTTATGTTCCGGGCCAGCGGTAACCCTTTCGGACAATCCCGCTGATCGTGAAGTGCCTTACAATTCCTTTGACTCTCATTCACACATTCTAACAGCAATTAATTGAAGTGAAACTCCAATCAACGTGCAATTGAAATGCATAGAAAGTCAAGAGCTACCTTTTCATGTGTTATTAATTAATTTACAGTACAAATGACCTAACGTCAATAACAGATCAATATGTTACTATGCTGGTAGGAGATAGGTATGTATAGTGCGATGTCCATTACTTGATAGTGTTGAAAAAAAGGAGACATATTTTATTTGTATTCATTTTATTATTCATTTGGTGTAAGGTGTTCTTTTATATTTACCGTCAGAATAAAAATAAATATTATTAAATCATAAGCTATGTGCCTTTAGTTACCGCCTATAAAACCGATTGCCATTTGAGTCGGTTTCTTCTCAGACTGATGCTAATGAAGTAAAGAAAGAAAGAAAGAAAGAAAGAAAATACATTTATTTAGCACAGACTAAAAGACACACAATACACCAAATAGTTAGACAGTTACGTAATCGTACATACGTAACATGCTGTGATGAAGATAATTCTTACCAGAAGTGGCACATAAACATGTTATTTATTATGCTTACGTGTAATACGTTCGTGGTGATTTGTCACACAAACGAGAATCCCACAGTAAAAAGATTACGGTGAGTATATTTTATAATTAAATAAAAGGTGAGATAGTTTATAGCATAATAATTGTTGATCACTGCTAAGGCGACCCTGATATTTGCTCCCACGCTTACTAACTAGTTAAATAGTGGTCGGTCCAACTGATTATTACGCGCGAATCTGTTAATGTTAAGTCCATTAAAGAAAATAAAATCGCAATTAAGAATGTCGTATAAAAGTTGGGACAATGTCTAAATTGCCATACTATACCTACCTATTATTATAATAATAATAATATTCATTTATTTCAGGCCCGAGACCCATATAAAACAACGACAGATAAAAAGTGTTAGTAACAAAATAAAATAAAAATAACTTATTGCCTAGTGTTAGTATAAATCAAAATCCGCACAAAATGTTGAAAAATCGGAGAGCCAAAGCTCTCCGCTACAGTCCTCAGGATGCTGTTATGGCTGCCCCTCACTCTCCTCAGTAGCGACGCAGTTTTCTTTCTAATAACTGAATAGAAGCCGTCAGTACGGGCTTGCGCAAACATGTGCGACGCGCTACAGTAACGAGGCAGCCCCAACAACATCCTGAACGCATTGTTATATTGGACGCGCAGGACATCCAGCGATCTCTTAGTATAATCGACCCATAGACTACCCGTGTACAGACTTTGGCAATAGGCCTTGAAAAGTGTTACTTTAACTTGGTCCGTACATCGCGCAAATCTACGGGACAACATATTACTCCGGACCGCTAGAGCCCTGCGCTCCCTCTCAATATCCACATCGTCCCTGAGGTCAGCGGCAAGACAATGCCCGAGGTATTTAAAAGTTGACACCCTCTTAATTGGTGACCCGTTCAGAATCAACTCAGGCCCCTCTCCACGGCGTTTGCCTCTGACCTCAAAGACCATGTACTCACACTTCTTAACATTATATTTTAATCCATGTGCGGCAGCGTAGCTCTCACACACTTTAAGCATCTCATTGATTGCTCCCGCTGACGGGCCCAGCAGCACCATGTCATCTGCATAGCTGATATTGTTAATTCTAACCCCATCAACACTGCATCCGACACGCATGCCGCTGAGTGCGACTATCAGGTCATCCATGAATGATGATGCATGAATCATGTTTTCTTCATTTTCTGCTGAAAAATCTAAATTTTAGTTTTGTTACCTGTGTTTACGAAAGTCTGCTTTTCCAATTAATATAATATTTTAGATAGAGCTGGATAATATTATCGTTGTACAAAATCTTAATTAAGCTCTAAATTCGATTACAAGTTCCAATAAAAACAAAGATAAATAGATTATTAAGATTTTAAATGACTTTATAACGTGCAGGCCCAAAGTTATCTAAAACGATCAAGTGCGCACGGTCGCACATTAGTCGCACGCAATCTGCGTTCGTTGGCCGCGACCAACCTCAATACAGGTTCAGGGCTGTGTTACATAACCATAACCAACGCGTAATTACTTCCGACTTTATCCTGATTTATTTGCATATTGCCATCGATGTATGAGAATACAATCGATACTATAGTTTTATGCAAAATTTGATTTACTCCCAACCGCCATCAATGGTGCGAAACAAAAATGCATAATGAATGGATGCTTTTCTTTGTGTGAATCTCAAGGAAATGCAGCGATTATGTTAATACAATCCAGGAAGTGGGGAAAAAACTTCATTAGGCTGACATAATATCTACGTCCGTATAAAGGCTGGTTCTCACGCGCCGGCTGCTCGTTAAATATTGTACGCTCTCCTTGTGTGTCTACATTGTTTTTAGATACTAATACATGATACACGCATTATCATCTCGCCGCGTTTCTTGTGTACACGGCTGTAATGATCGAGTTTGATCGTAATTTAGGCAATTTACCTGCCTGAGTAAAGTTGGCTGTAAATACTGTTTGTGCTTGCTTTAGCAAAATACTTCCGTTGTAATAGATGAGCCTAGTGTTAAACATAAGGCTGGCCAGACCCTGGGTAGCCGACGGCCCTGGGAGCCGGGTATTCGCGGCTGATGTTATCAATGGATGTTGCTGGCCCATCCATCTGATTGGATCTCTCGATCGGTTCTTTAGACACCCACCACGGGTATAAAATGGCTTATCTTTGTAGTGCAAAAATGATGGAGAATCATTCTGAAACCTTCCTTTTGGCCCGCTTGCGCCAAAAATCACTAAATACGTTCAGCGTTTACAACACGTACGTATAAACGTACAGGTACACGCACTTACACGTTAATAACATAATTCTGAACTTATTTAGTCATTTGTGGCGCAAGCGGGCCTAAACAGCGGGCTAATATACACTAACAGTAGCAATGGCTTCCATTTTGACATTTCAACAACATTCATTGCGTTATTTACGTTGTTGAGCAGACATTTTTTTCGAACATATGAAGCAATGGATTTGCAATATACTTCAAAATCATGCAGATTGTGAGTGATCGTGTGTTACTTTATTAGCAGCCTATTTGCGTAACACACCATTAATCAATCTGCATAATTCTTCATAAGTTCTTTGATGTCATGTTTATTTTACCAGAAACGCAATATTTTTAAAGATTTTACCTATATCTTCCTGCCAAAATTTTAAAACAGTTAACACATTACATATGTATTTTCTATTTGTTTTCTGCTATTGCACCTACTGTGTATTGTATCTGCATCACCCTAAGGTAGACTGGTAGAAAATGCCCAAGGCATTAAGTCCGCCTTTGTACAGTTTTTTTACTTGTGCATAAAGTTTTAATAAATAAAATGTGAAGGCTATTTTAAGAACAAAACTCCGTAATTGAAGAAAAAGGATGCATAAATAAAAGCACACACACAACACAACCAGTCATCGTTATCAATGCTTTCCTGTACTGCAATCATAAACTTGAAGTTATCAAGTACAGTTGCGCCCACTCTTACGCATGCTCCCAGGATAGCGGTACAGTTATTCAATACTTCGTTATCCGACTGATTCTAGTGGCCTTCGAAGATATGAAGAACTTTATAGTGGACATTAATGGGTTGGTGACGTTTGAGGAAAGATTTAATGAGAGATCGCGCAATTCGGTGTGCGTTGACGAATCGTGGTTACAGTCTCGTGTCACAATTCCTGGAGGATTAAATGAGTTGCTTCGTCATATACAACGGGAAAGATGTTTCCAGTTTCTTCCATGAACATAATATTAACATTGAAACTGAGAAAGTCGCTTTCGTAACTGCTTTATCATTGCTGCTGGTTGAATGTCTCTTGCACGGCGTTAAACGGTTATGTTTATTTGTTAACCGACTTCGAAAAAGGAGGAGGTTCTAGGTTCGTCTGTATGTATTTTTTACCAGCTGCGCCCCGCGGGTTCATCTACATAAGTCTCGATCCCTTGGGAATATCGGGATAAAAATTAACCTATGTCCTAATCCAGGTCATGGTCTACTCATTGAATGTGCCAACTGTCATCCAAATCTGTTCAGCCGTTTTAGCGTGAAAGCGTAACATACAAAAATCAAAAAAGTAACAAAAAAAACATTTTCTTACAGGTCTTTTTTTTCAAACACTTAAAATGGTATAAAATAGTAGATTGTTTGCCAAGGAAACAAGCAACTATTTTGAAGGCGAGAGTGTTTCTTTGAATCCAGTACGTTACTCGAGCTTTAAATAGTGTTGCTCCCGAGGTGGACACTATTTTTTATCACCCTCTATGAAAAAATAAGTAAGTGCAACTTATGAATAAGAATAGTACGTTTATTTATTTACATATACCTAATGACTTGAGGAAGACATACTCATTTTTGAAAAATAAAAGTAAGTAAAATCCCAAAAATCCACATTCCAAATTCAAATCACTTTTAGTCCCTAGGGATTAAAGAGCTATTTTAGTTCCTGTTTACGAGGAATACACTAGCTCTTTTTGAATCGATGTGATAAAAAAACATTTATAAAAGACTCATACTCATTTTAAAAAAATAAAATTAAGTAAAATCCCAAAAATCCACATTCCAAATTCAAATCACTTTTAGTCCCTAGGGATTAAAGGGCTATTTTAGTCCCTGTTTACGAGGAATACACTAGCTCTTTTTGAATCGATGTGATAAAAAAAACATTTATAAAAGACTCAATTAAAGGAAGGGGATACTATTGTAAGCTTCACATCGTGTAAATACATAAAACCAGTTCAGATCAGACCATAATTACCAAGCACAAGATACCAAATAAGTCGTGTCCAATAATAACTAAAAACCATAAAAAGATAGTGAACTCACCGGTACTTATTATAGGACTACTCATAATTATAGACACGGGTACTTGACAATATAATTAGCGGTCCTTTATATGTATTCACTTTTTTAATTGAACGATGGGTTCCGATGGGGAAAGAACTTGTTACAATCATGTAACTGCCGTAACCTGTGCTTGCACTATTATGCATGTGCCATTTTTAGGGTTCCGTACCCAATGAGTGCCAACGGGACCCTATCACTAAGGCTCCGCTGCCCGTCCGTCCGTCTGCCACAGGGCTGTATCCTTTGAACCTTACTATGTAGACGGAGTGTGAACTAGTTCACACTCCGTGAAAATTTCAAGTGTATTGCCGCTATAACAACAAATAATAACAATAAAATAAAGTGAAAAATTGGGGGTCCCCCATATACAAGAAACGAGATATTTCAGCGTTTTTAGGAAATATTGTACAGTGGTACGGAACCTGCGTGTGCGAGTCCAACTCGCTCTTGGCTGCTTTTTAACTTACTTCTTACATTGTGTACATACCTATCAGTGTGGAGCGTAACGTGGAACGGCCCTTTATTGAAGTAGAAACTGATGAAAACGGCCATAAACTGCGGGGTAATTGCGTAACACACTAACAGTAGCAATGGCTTTTATTTATGTTGACAGTTCAACAACATTCATTGCGTTATTTGCATTGTTGAGCAGAGTTTTTTTCAAACATATGAAGCAATGGATTAGCAATAGCCTTCAAAATGATTCAGATTGTGATTAGTAGTGTGTTACGTGATTGGGGTGCTGTTTTTTTTAATAAATGGTTGTGACGTTAGGTTTGCGTTTAGGTTACTTATAAGGTACTTTACAATGTCAAGTAGAACTTTGTAAAGACATATTAAGTAATCTAGTAGACTGGCTATAAAATTATTATGGCACAAGTATCTTCGATAATTACGCAATTAAACGTGAGTGTTCTAACAGTTATCGTTGCGTTCCAGCTGAACATATTTTCGACTGCAACTGATTATACATACCTAGTAGAGATGCGCCGGATACTCGTTTATTACTCGGTACTCGGCATACTCGGTCATTTTGGTAGTACCTACTCGTAATCTGCCGAATAACTCGTTTTGACTTTTTTAATTGTTTTTATTAATGTTCAAAAAGTAAGTATATCGCAGAGTTTAAATTTATATAATATACTAAAAAACCACAGAAGCCTTTGATGGCTTATACTACCGAGGTACTCGAAAAAAACTCGTAAACTTACGACCTGCCGGTCAATTCTGTAAAAATCTCACCGTGAAAACTTAGGTGATGTAAGTTTGTTTTTGCTAGGAATTGACATGATTGACAGCTCACTCCACGCTCACTTCACCTAAGTTTTCACGGTGAGATGGTTACAGAATCGCACTGCTGTAGTGCTATTCTGTAAAAATCTCACCTTGAAAACCTAAGTGAAGTGAGCTGTCAATCACTAACTAGCATCAGGTGGAATGACAGTTTATTTCAAGCTCACTTCACCTAAGTTTTCGAGATGAGTATTGTACAAAATAGATTGGTTGACAATATTTACAATATTAATGTAGATTAGTTATTGTGAGAAAAATCACGTGAAATAGACGAACATATTTAAGTAATTCAATAATTAGTCTCTCGTGGTAATATTAGATATTGGTCTAACCCTACAGTGATGGCACTTTTCGGATCTTCACGCTGTTGGTGCGCTGTAGATGCTAAGTCCTCATACCAATGCCAAAAACTTGCATGGCATTCTTCTAAAATATTTGAACCATTTCGTACACACGACCACATACCAAGCCATACATTTTCAGTCTTAGCTGATCTCACATTGTATAGGCTTATCGTACAATGAGAAGTCAGCTTATACTGGAAATGTCTAGCTTGATATGTCGTCGTGCGTACGTTCCCAATACCTCTGTCTACTAATCCGAGTTATCGGCAGAGTACTCGGTTCGGTAAACATAATACCGAGCAATACTCGGTACTCGGTTACTCGGTAAACCTTGTACTCGGCTCATGTCTAATACCTACCTAGTATTTTAGTAGTACCTAATAAATATAATGATGTCCTTGCTTCTTTCCTTTACGGTTTTCAGATAACAATCTGAAACGGAAATATAAATACACGTTCCAAGTTAAGATCTAAATAGTCAAGTTTATGGAACTCGAAGCCCTTCTGTATTATTTAATATTGCGGAAAACAGGTACTCGGGAGACAGTTAATTTCGCTGTCAATATTTTAAATGTGTGAGTTTCAATTCTGGAATTGCATAACGGATTTGGAATACACAGCACCCCAGGTAGTATAATTGGATTTGTTTATAAGATGGGGAACTGAAAAGATTTCACACTTTACGAAGCTTCCACGAATGACGATACTTTTGAGTTGGTTTCCGCTAGCATCCCTGCTAACTTAAATGAGCTATTTTATTGCTCATACCGACACGAGAAAACACGCAGTTATTGCCCATCTTCTTTACATATTATAAAGTGGCTTTTCATTCTTCCTGGTGTGACCACTTTGTTCTTCGAAATTACGCAACGGATTTGGATGCGGTTTTCACCATCATTTGGAATTTATTCCGGGTTTTTGATTTAACTTACATATAATAAAGAAATCTCTATGTTTTGTGCAGTCGTAAAAGCCGTGCGTGCAGGGACGGGTCGCTAGTATTTTATAAATCATAATCTTACGCTCATGAACGCTACGGATTAATCGTAATTCGTAGCACTTTTTTCGTAGCACATTACTACGCAACTTTCACCCAAGGAACGCCTATGTTGTACGTGTTTCTATCTCTAAATATATAAGGCATTTAGTAGGTTAAGCCCAAGGGTCTTAAAGTGACCTTATGATCTTAGGCCATCCTTAATCGCTGATTCATTTCCGCATCTGTCCCATAAATCTTGGGCTATAGACTGTGCCAACAGTGATACAAAGGCAAGCTATGACTTTCTGCTTATTACGTGAGATACTGTATAGAAAACATAATTTTATCGCCTGTAAGATAAACGGGAATATTAGCTAATAATTCAGCTTAATAATGTTCAGCGTTATAGCTTTATTAGCGTAGGACATTAACCGTAAGCAATTTAATATTAATCATTTTTGTATTGGGATCGTATTATGCTAATGTAGTTAAGTTATGCATAGTTCTTGGACGTGTGGGCTGTGTACACTAGATAATTACTGTAATACATAATAATTAAAAATAGTAAGATGAAGTCTTGTGTAATTCAAGCAGGTTTTATCCTCGTATCACTACCGAAATGTGCTACGAATGATCGTAGTAGGTATCAAGCGCTACTCTTTTTTTCGCTACTCATTTAAAAGCGATTGTATTCAACTCAGCCTACCGCAGTTCACTGCTGGACATAGGTCTCTCTCAGGCTGCACCAAAACATCCTGTCCTCCGCGTTCTGCATCCCCAGCCACCTTTTAAAGTCCATCTAGCTGGGAGGCGACCTACACTGAACCGCGATACGCGGCCACTCCAGGACTCGTCTGCTCCACCGGCCATCGGTCCTTCGACAGACATGGCCAGCCACTTCAGCTTGCTTACTCTGCAAGCTATGTCGGTAACTCCGGTTGTGTAGTACCTACTTATAAATATTTATCAAGTATGGTTTATGACGTTTTCCCTTTTTAGGGTTCCGTACCCAAAGGGTAAAAACGGGACCCTAGTAATAGGGTCCCGTTTTCTTTAGACTTCGCTGTCTGTCCGTCCGTCCGTCCGTCTGTCACCAGGCTGTATCTCAAGAACCGCGATAGCTAAGGCTGTATCTCAAGAACCGCGATAGCTAGACAGTTGAAATTTTCACAAATTATGTATTTCTGTTGCCGCTATAACAACAAATACTAAAAACAAGATAAAATAAATCCGACTCGCACTTGGCCAGTTTTTTTGTAAATTTCTGTTAACATTTTGTGCTAAATGTAAGGTAACAGATGCCATACGACTATATACTACATTGTTGTATCTGGGCCGCAATAATTACGTACCTTTGGAACTTTAATTTATCGAATGGATAAGCTGTGTTTTTATAATTTTTAGGCGTCATAGGCGTTATCATACAGTGCCGCTGTATAAACAGCAGTATAGTGTATAAACTTATAGAGTAGCTTTTACTTACAAACATAAAATATTTGAGTTTGAAAAAAGTTATTTAAACAATTAACCCAGACTAAAACCTTTCAAGCTAATAAATAAGTAGCATTGTCTGCATTCCCTTTTCATTTCTCTTTTTATAATAAACTTCAGATAGTTAATAAACGTCAAATGTTATACCTATCTCGTATCTCTCTACCATATAATTATTTTGCTGTGTGTACGTAAATAATACAATAAATAAATAAAATCTCTGGAGCAAAACTCCTCCACACAGATCAGCCGACAAAGCCCATGTAAGCTCAAAGTAAAAATCCCAGTTCCTCTTTCCACGTGTGTAAACAGGCTTCAACAAGTGGCTTTGTGGCTAAACCCTACGATGATAAGTGGAATATCCACGTTCCGCCGACTGATATCTGATGGAGATTAGACAGCATTTCTCGCTTATTGACAATGAATTATTTATCGGTGATAGAACTTTAATAGGCTTGCCATTTTAGTTCTTGACGGGTGCTACGATACCGCAAACTTGTTACCTTCCAAGTAAAATATAGTTTTTGAAATAAAAAAAAAATCTAAGTGTTCAACCAAATGCCTGGACTGAAAAATGTTTCGATCAACCTCGTTATATTTTTTAGCAAATACAAAAACGTGCAGTTTTATCTCAAACAATTTATTGTAGACTATACTTTTTTTTTTACTTTCCGCCATCTTCGACCACCTGAGGTGTGGCCACAACAATCTGCGACTCTGTGTACATTTGCCATAACCGCGAGATCACGAACGCGAGCGTTCAGACAATTGTGATTTTCAACTCTTTTTTTTTTGTCTCAAATTCTCCAATATTAGAACCAGATGGGGGATATTTTTATTGATGCCGCTTATTTTCGAGTTTTTTTTTTTGTATTTTTCATTCAAAACTTGCTTCAGAGAGGCAATTCTCGTAATTTTGAGAATGTTCACAGTCTGATCTCAGTCTCTATCTGTCAAAAAAATACCTCTAATTTCCCTACATTTTTCACAAGTTTTTGACATTTGTTTGTCGCCGAGATGAGACTGTAACTAGATTTTGAACGTTTTAAATTACGAGAATTGTCCTTCAGTTTTCACTGAGGCGGTATTTTCATAGTAAAGAGTTCAACGCGTAGGCACTATTTATGCATACTTACCTAAACGTGTTTCTGTAACTGGCTTTATAATTTATTCTGTTTGACATAACGTGTACATAATTTAATTATGCTCTCTAGAGTTCTAATGAAAGCATTTATGTATGCTAACATAACAACTAATTGACCCTTTCAAGATGTTATGAAATTTCTAACTTTGAGATCAGGAATAAAACTTATACTGACTTAGGTATATTTCTTCGCACTTGCTTCCCCCTTTTACGATTATTGTCATAGGTACATCGTCTAAAACGTCTTCAATGGGTCATTTAATTCGTAGAGATTGAATAATAACTGAGAAACAGGAATATTGCAATGTTACATGGCAGTATAAATAGATGTAGGTAGTGTTAGTTCCTTCCAGGATGTACTGCATCACAAAGACTCTACAGCTGCTACCAGTACATTATATCGTTTATAGCCATCGACTACAAAAAGATTGACTACCCTCATAAAGACGTATCTCTTCCTGTTGAAGCTATTGATTTAAGGGTTGATCCCAGCAGGCAGACAGCGCCATCTATCGTTACACCGATCAGATCTAAGATCATATATAAACTTAGTTTCCTTACAGGAGTTTCCGGGATTGAGTTATCAGTACCGTAACTCAATCGCTTCGAGATTGTATCGATTGGCCCGATATCAATGCTAAATCAATCTGATAAAGATAAAAAAAAAACAAGTTAGTAAATTCAACGCTTACCAAACAAATGAATAAAGAATTAAAGATACATACATACAGACACCTCTAATTTAGGCATATATACGTAAATGTCTGTATAAGGCATATAATTTGCACACATACGACCAAGTGGCATGTCTATAAGCTCAACTGATGTAATCATCATAAAATTATATCGGTAACTGGACACCTGATTACTGACTGGTAACATACATGCAACTTGTACTAACACCAGTAGCTTGGGTGTCTCATAAAATAAATATGAAGAAAACATGAAATAATTGCCATAATAACTTGAACCTAATAGTATTAACGCAAACGTGAATTTGTTGCATTTTTAATGCTATACTGTGTAGAGATTATGATGAAGGCAGGGTTGTAACTACCCCAAAAAATAAAAATCTTCTCAATATAAAGATACTTTAATATAACCCCGGGTTAATCTTATAAGAGCGTCATATGTATCTTATTTCAATAAAGGTTACTTTCATCGAAAAGGAAGAAAATTCCTCCACAGTTAATACCACGAATAGAAGGATTATCATAAAGATTGTAACTTTGTTGTGGTGTGGTGACGTGGTCTTGCTTACAACCGAGAAAGACAGTCAATTTAGAAGCGTTTTATCGGCATTCCTCCCAACTTAAAGCTATGTTCACGCCAGGAACACTGTAGACAAATTCTACGCTAATAATGATAAAGCTGAAGAGTTTTTTTTTTGTTTGAAACTGAGCTGAAAGTCATGGGGAGAGGCCTTTGCCCAGCAGTGGGATTATACAGGCTAACAGTAAGAGTAACCCAATGCTTGTGGAAGCTTATAGTTACCATCAGGAGCCGAGCAAAAAGAAAATAAGTCAGAAATAACGCTAAGCGAAAACGTAATAACAACTCAGGCGGGAGATACGATACGACACGGATCGGATTAATAATTAAAAAGAATGTTAGGACCTATAGGAGAGCAGTGGTGGCCCAGTGGTCACGGCCGCGACTTACGAGTTGTAGGTCGTAGGTTCGAACCCATTCAGGCGCTTTACTTTGTGTAAATTATATCATCACCACTGCTCTCAATACGGTGAAGGAAAACATCGTGAGGAAACCGGCATGTCCTAGAACCAAAAATTCGAAGACATGTGACATCTACCAATCCGCACAGGGCCCGCGTGGTGGATTACGGCCCACCCCCTCTCACCGAGAGGTCTGTCTCACAGCAGTGAGAACTTTATAGGCTGAGTTAGGACCTGCCTGCCTGCCTTGTTAGGAGGCATTTCGTCATGAGTCACCCACTGAAATTGATATTGAAACCAAATGCAGGACCATAAATGGGGGAACAATAAATCTTATTGACGGCCCTTAAAGTTTCAATTATCTCTTTATGGTAAAGGTACGCATGAAGTAAAGAATCCGCACATTGAAACTGGTTAAATAGGTGAACCTATTTCAATACAATATCGTTTATCATATAATGCTGACCATTATTCTTTGTAACTATAGACTTAATCAATAGGTATACTGTTTAGGTTTAGGTTATTAATGCAATGCAACCTGTTTGAATGGATGCACCTGATATTGCTGCAGACAAATAACCTTGCCATGAAGAAATATATATGGATTGAATCTTTTTCGTTTATTTATTTAATTCCGGTTTTTCGTTTATTTATTCAATATGTGTACCAACTGCATATTATATATTTAAAATTAGCTTATAACGAATGTCGTTCATAATCAGCCTATAATGTTCCCACTGGCCTCCTCTCAATGAGAGGGAGTGGGCCGTAATTCACCACGCGGGCCCAGTGCGGGTTGTTGGACGTCACATGTTTTCGAATTTTTGGTTCTAGGACATGCCGGTTTCCTCACGATGTTTTCCTTCACCGTTTTGAGAGCAGTGGTGATGAAATAATTCACACAAAGTAGCGCCTGTCTGGGTTCGAACCTACGACCTACAACTCGTAAGTCGTGTCCGTGACCACTGGGCTACCACTGCTCAAACCACTGCACCACTGCTCGAATGTCGTTGCAGTAATAAAATTATATGTCCATAAGTGATGTCGAAACAAACTTGGTACAGCCTACGCACACTTGCACTGTTTCCACAGAGGTAACTAGGAGTTTGTTGCAATCTAAACAGTATAAACTGACGCAGTAAATCTCACACAGCAGAGCCCTTGAACCATAGCATAGATTACATAGTTAACCATACTTTGAATAGTCCAGTAAATCTCGAGGGACACCGATTAGCCTTAGTTTAATACAATATTATTGCCAGGAATATATTTATGGCTTTAATTTGCATAATGTCCGCATTCGCATCTGTTAGAATAATCTATAGGGTATAAATACTACTGTTAAACAACCATTAAACAACGGTTTAACAGTTATCATTTAATGACGATTAGCTTAAAATTCCGTTTGCCGATTGATAAATGCTACAATTAGCATTTCAATAGTTTCAAGTCAAAGACGGAAGGCGTTTGTAACTCAATCCAAAGGACTAACTCTAAAAATAAGTAATCTTTTTGTTAAAAGGGTCTGTAGAAATCACGCAATTCAATCCATCAAAGTCGACTTAGTATTTCTTGAAGATCAATTGCACTTATATTACCCCCACAACTTTGCTTTATCACATAGATTGCTAACTGCCTTTTAAACAGCCTAATAAACGCTCTTATCATTTCATCTCCTAAACAAATAACCAAGGAAGTTGCAATCACTAGAAATTAACTGGCTCAAGATCAGCCGTAACTAAGGCGACACGAGTGAAGTATCGATGCATCAGAACGTCGAACATCGCTGTCGAACATAGTTACAATGTCGCGACATTCAGGAAACCAGCAAGATAAACAGTTCGGAGATCCTAAGCTACGTCCCCAAGATCGAGTTACAGATTGCCGTGTTGCCGTCTGCCAGGGAATTTGTTACGACCCGCTCAAGTAGCTGGATCACTTTAACAAGCACCAAACAAGGCGTGAAAACTATAATAAATAACATTTTCGAGGTGTGCCCCTCGAATGGTAAATTAATGGGCTCTGCTTCCAGTCAAGTAGATAAGGATGTGTGGCCACTTTATATTCGTGGAGGTTGAGGCGAGAATGCAAATAATTTATAAGAGACAAATGTTCTAGTAACGGCTCGTTAGATTCGCACTGCATTGTTCTCGCTATAATGGAAATTTGAAACAGAGTTATAGGCTGGTTCGAACCTACATTTGCAGGCTGTCATCATGAAATTGCCACTAGAATATTAATAAAGAGAAACGATATACAAATAACCAACTAAATGCACAATTTAGTGCCTACTTAGGTACTTAATATGTTGTCCTTATTTAAATAAACGTTCACAAGTCAACGCGTAGGCCGCAAGATAAGTGAGAGAACGACGGTTGGGCGAAGCGAAAGATTTGACTTGTACGATAGAAGCCCTACCCACACTGGTCTGCGACACAACCGCCACGCCTCGCCAGCCGAGATAACCCACCTTTAATAAGATAAATTGAATTTATCGCGTATTAAATCTACTATTACCACATGGTTCATGCGTGGTCCACTCATATTATGCCCTTGAGATACGGCTTGCGCTAAACGCACATAGATTTTCTTAGGTTGCTAGCCGATATTACCGGCGCAAGCGCACGACCATCCTCCCCATTAAACCGACACACAATAACGAGGTTCGCTCTAAAACTTTAAAATCCATATTTCCTAATAAAGTTTCCTAACGCGATAAATTTATCCGCATTGACGTTACAAACGCTTACTTTCCTTATAAAGCGCTCACGAAAGTTAGAGAAATTCGCTTGAATTGTATCGTTAAATAGAACAATGCGAACCATTGAAAACGAGTGGGTAAAGATTTACATCTGAACGAGAGGCAGTGGTCTTCATTGTGTGCGGGTTCCCAGCGGCCTCCAGGACGAACGCGAAGACACGACAATATTCTATGTGATATCGAGTATCGATGCAGCCGCATCTATGTATGCAAAGGCACGCGCGGTGTACAGGGAACCGATATCCCGATAAGGCGGTACCGATCGTACATTACGCTTATTCAGGCGATGTTGGTGCGCCTAGCGCCTATACATTTTACTCAGCATCTTCCTATGTAATGAATACCTCGCCGACACGTAATTGGCCATTGCAACCCTGCTAGAACTCTTAAACGGTCCTATTTGCCTATGCGGATAAATGCGCATGCACGCTACCGGACGGACGGCAAGAATGCCACGGCTGCGTCCAAAACAATGCTCACGATTCCACATTCTGAAATATCTGTTAGATATTAGATGCCTCACAAACGCCGTCCACGTTTGCAGTTATTGCTTTTTTGCTTCCAGTGTTCTGCAGTTTTGCAAAAACCAAGTACAATACCTGTCCAGCAAGAAAACCATTATATCCATAAACAAGGCTACTTCGTACCACCGTATTTTTTGTGTCCATCTTATCTAGCTGTCCATGCCATGTATCTGTTGATCGGCCCGGGAAATGCCCACAAAAGCTGGTCCCGTTCTTAGAGTGCTTGCGGTAATCGCTGTCGGCATCAGTCTCCGTTGCGATCACCGCTCAATTAATCTCTTTTTCTCTTGAATCCATTGTCTTCCCTGTTTATCAGTCTTACATGCCGTTTGTGTGTCACATTAACGGTGAGCGTGATGCAACTCTTCGTGTGACAACGTTGAATCATTTTTTGCAGCGCGTTCGATCATTGTCGTAATTGGATTTTTGTGTTGGTTACCGTTTGAACTCTGAACATCTATTCCGTAAGCTGCGCGGCGCCAAGTTCTAACCAATGGTTGATGCTCGAAAATACTGTAGTGAATTACGACTGCTACTTTGGTATTTTGCCGGTGTCATGGCTCGTGCTCTTTTGTTTGCTTTTTTGTTACTGTTTATCGCAGCAACCAGTTCGCCGAAGCATCTAGTTTTGTTTTCAAATAATGGCGTCTTTTCGTACCTTAACGAACGAAAGTTTCTCGCATTCGAGCCCAATAATGGTCGTATATCACCTCACGTATTGTTAGAAAGTATTTTAAGCAAAACTCGTAACTTTGCTTGCATTATTTATGTGCTGCATAAATTTTACGTTTATGGCTTTCCAATATAATTGCACTATTATTAAAAACAGTGGTAAGTAATATAATATTGCTTACATTGATACAGGCTTTCACTTTCTTAACAAAGTCTTAAGCTAACTTTAGGTTTCTACTATGTAATTGAGGTATTGTTGCATCTGAAGTTTCTCAGAGATAAATTACATATTCTTGTGTAACTCTTACACGGAGAATAGCCGTTGTCAGGCGTGTTCCGTCGTTTTGAACAACGGTCATTAGTTGATTCTTCCGCTAACTGCGATACTATGGTGCAAAACTCGTTCTGGGCACATGCGTAATGGCCGATCGCGCGTATCGGGACCCCTGCACGCACATACGTCGTAAATTACCTATTGAAGACTTGCACAGTGAAACATAGATACTATCGTTTCACTCCTGATAAAATCGTTTTGTGAATATCTCAATTATAAAATTGTTGCAATTTTTCGATAAAAAATACTTTTGAACCAAGAAAGCAGCAAGCAAGCAGCTGTAACCGAATGCCGCAATTATTAAAATAATCTTGGGTTTCTTAAACTACATAGCCCTAACATATCACATGCAATCTATGTCTATGCAAGCTTATATTCATTTAAATAAAACTTCAATTACGTTATGATAATTTTAATGACTCTAATGTTTGCTTCTAAATTAATGATTCGTTTTGTTTTCCACGATGTTATTTGTAGAAAGTTCAGTACTGTCAATATATTAAATTGGCGGAGCGTTCCGATCACGATTAGACCCGGCGCTCACAGGCCAATCCCTCGATGCAATAAGAAACAGACTTTAATTTCTATCGTGACAGGCCGCGCTATTCCCTCTTATTAATTGATTAGATCGCTTGCAACGTTGCTTAGTTTAAAACAATTGTTAATAACAATCGCCAATGTATCGTTGCCTATATTGCTTTATATGATTCCTAGAAGCGATCACGTTTTATTATAATTCCCAGCTACAGTTCAGTTTTCTGCGATGTTTCCTGGTAATGTATCTTATCTTGCCCCGGAGTCATTGAATGGAATATTAAAACCAGTAGCAGATTGGCTACGGCTGATTTTGTATTAGATTATGTTTCCCATAGAGTAAGCGGTCGTGACTCTAGGTTGTATATAGTTTTTCCTTGTCGGCTGTATTAGGTGTGCTGTAACCTGCCAGTAATGGATGCCGATAAAAAGCTTAGAGACTGTGACGGTTATTGATAGTGTTACAATAATAATGTCTATGGTGTTCTTAGAACTTAAGTGAAATATGGAGAGCAACCGTTTCTCGTTTATGTTTTTGTTGCCAACAGCTAATATTCTTGATATATTTGCGAAGAGATATGGCATGTTTGTCGTGTTATTTCTATCTCCAGAGCTAAGAAAAGGACATTCCTGCCCATCATCTCTTCTCGCGGCTGTCAGTACGAATGACGTTCGAGGACGATAAGCGTTTATTTTTCCGATCAATCGCACAAATCTGCTTTGATTCAAGAACAGGTACAGCCAGTTCTTTATCCATGGTAATATTGTAAGTTTCTAGTTTGACTCAAAGGGCTTGCCGACCTTCGGTACCCTTAGGGAAACCAGGTTCAGTTTTATATAATGTTATCAGTTCACAGATGGATGTTGCCACCCATCCACTTAAAATAATAACTAAGTCGATGTCCATGAAAATGTATGGGAAGGCGTGAATCCCACGGCTTTGCTGTAGGTACAATATAAAGTGCAAATTCTTGTTCTTAATACCGTCATAACACTTCTACAAGGGGGAGGAAACTATTACCTGTATCCGTTATTTCAGTGTTGGATCATATTAGGTACAATAACGTAACAGTTTTATGTCTTCTAATCGCACTATTAATAATAACTGACACATGTATTCACAGATCGGTAAATATAACGTCGTCATAAAACTAAGAATGAAGTAGGTTTGCAGGCCTTATAAATTACTATCGCCTGAGGTGGTTCTAAGTGTTGGAGTATTTCAATGAGCACTCTTTATACTGTATCATTATGTATTATAAAACTGTTCCTGATTTGCTTCCAGCTTCTGTAGGTTCCGGGTATTATCGTAAACGGCTGTAGTTGTTTTGTGGTTTTCGCACTTGATGCTGTTTTGCTGTATTAGCTCAATTCGGTTAAAACGGGTAGCTTGGAAACCTTAGGGTTGTTATGTAGATGAGTTATTTAATGGTAAACTTGCATCTGAACAAGTCTGTGCGTCGTCAATTCAGACTAGGGGACATCCTCCCTCTGTGCCTACTAATTGCTTCACTAAAACACTAACTAAAATCAATTGCTTGGTGAGGCCAAGTATGAATGAACACCAAACAAAGAACTAGCGTTCATGTAGTCGTTAAGTAAAAGCTATTTATATTTGTAATGATCCCTACACTTCGTGAGATCAACTCGAGAATAAGGATTCCGCTGGCTTCTTTTGAATGTAATGGCACCAATTGGATACATACCGTTTTTCACCTGTTCACCTACTCATTAAAATGTCATTCACTTGTGATATTTATTGTTAACTCATCTTATAAGTGTACCATGAACAAGATGCATTGTTATGCTAGGCGTTTAACGCTCTCTTTGAATAACGTCCTCATTAAATAAAGCGGTATCAATCAGAGGCCGCGCTTGAAAAACAAATGAACACTGATATATTAAAGACATCCCGTTCCATTAATCAAACTTGACCTCGGTCGGCTTTTCAAAACGTGAGTTTAAAATATTTACACTTCATACTGATGAGATAATAGGAAAGCTGTGGCCAAAGAAGGTAATAGATCAGTCGGACGTTTTGTTGGTCATGCTCGTGGATGTACAGCTTCATGTAAAACATGATCGGCCCTGAACGACGCACAATAAATCCTATCACATTGCCGTCATTATTGTGATTTATTATTTCATCGTTTCCGTAGACCACGACTATGGGGTTGCGCAGCTTTTCCTTACAATTTCTGGGCTCGTGCTTAGAGTTAACAGAGTCTAGGAAATTGCCCTTTCGCCGGCAATCATTGCGGCTGGCTAATGCGGCGCCGCCTGTTCAAATAACACAGCAGTGGCTTCCGCGTGGCTAAGAGAAATATTTATTTTGAGAAAATTGATAGCTGCGTGCAGTCACTATAGTCATTAGCGAGCCATGCGAACCACAGCTTCTTTAATTCCTTTGCTGAGTTTTTAGCTATTCTCAATCTTCATCCTTGCGTACTTGAAGGGCTTGTGCCTAAGTAATAACAGCCGCACGGGTCGATCGATCAGGTTAAGCTACGCTTGCGCGGTTGGTCCGTGGATGGGTGACCATATTTACATACCAACACCCGTCCGTGCTGCGGAAAGCACGTTAAGCTGTTGGTCCCGGCTGTCATTCGTGGACCTTTAACAGTTGTTACGGGTCGTCAGCAACCCGAAAGTCTGACAACCAGTCTTACCAATGGGTATTATAGTATTACCCAGTCACTGGGTTATGGAGATCAAGCTTAGGCAGTCGCTCCATGTAAAATACTGGTCATACCAAATAAAAAATCATTTATTCAAATTATGCTGAGAATCAGCACTTTTCGAAGGTCAAAATTACAAAAGACAGTCCCCCAAAACGCCAGCCCTTCACCACTTCCTAGTGCTGGAAAGAAGAAGTGGAGTCCCCCAAAACGCCAGCTCTTCACCAGTTCCTAGTGCTGGAAGGAAGAAGTGGCGCAACAAACTCCCCAGCAGCACAGCTGTCTGTTCAGTTGCATCCGATACTCAGCTGCATCCGCTTAGACTGGAAGCCGACCCCAACATAGTTGGGAAAAGGCTAGGCTAGCGTACTTGAATCTTTTCATGTTTATTTAATGGTGAGGCGCCTACATGTTTTTCGTTCTGTCTATTATTAGCAAACACCTGTATTAAATTATAGTCTACTGGAACAGAAGTTCTTATTACGTATTCTATTTCTCTGGGAACAGCATGTTGTCTAGATTGTTGTCATGTTTTTGTAAGTTGCGTGTCTGTGCGCGGCACGCTGTTGATCGCAACGTGCGGAGAGCAGATAATGAATGTTCCACATTTTGTTCCACATTCGCGTCCACGAGTTTTATTTAGAACTACGATGCGACTCGAGTTTTCTCAAGTTTTCATTCCAATGTCCCTTACCGACAATCCATGCGCATGTATCAATTACAACTTAATTAAAGCGATTTGCATAGTTAAATAGAAAGTCGCAACAACTATGAGCATTTCCATTTTGTCCCTTTTAAAGAAACTCTTGTTGCACGTAGTGGAACGTTGTTCTCCCACAAGTTTTACCTTTAAAAACTCTTTGGTGACTACGTTTAACCTACTTGACTAGCGTTTTGATGACGCATCGGAATTTTGTACTACATTTGAATAATCGGCCTTCACTGTCTCCTTTGACAAGAAGTTCTGGAAAAACTGTTCAGGTCTCCAAAGACGAGCGATTCGATGAAAAAAAAGTAAACTTTTGTGACTCGATCGCAGTCGTGACTTCTTAATTTTGTAAACGTTACAAAGTAAATGAATTTTAAGTTTGTATCCATTCATATACCGTATTCAGTTTGTTATCATGTAATGCATTGTGATAAATCCGACTTGTATTGTATAGTATTATGAACTTATTTATTTATTTATATATACTTTATTGTACACCACAAAAATACATAACATGAAAAAATTCGTCAGTACGTAGTACGTAGAATTTGAATTCTACGTACTGTTTTTTTGTATGTGTTTGTCAATTTCTGATGATTCGTTTGTAGTATTATTTTGATTGTTTTTTGAACGGACGTGGTGGTATTTTTATAGAACTGGAAATTAATGAACAAGTGCGTGCAGCCTGTGTTCATCTATACTTAGGCCACACGAATGCGCTACTAACCGCGCACAAAACCTGCCATCAAAGGCGCCAAGCTTAATGCGACCCCATACCATGATTGTGCACTCTGATGCCAATGCTTCGCAAATAGAAATCGTCCGATCACGAACGCTAATGTGTGAAACTTCCACAACAAAAACGTACCACTTAAATAAATTATTGATCCAAAAAATAGACAATCTGCGTATACTGAAATTCAATCTGCTTGTGATTTCTACATGTCCTAGAACTTTTAACAGCAACAATAGATACATTCTCCTGTTTAAAGGAGCGAAATAGATATAACGAAAATCTATAAATAGATACTTTAGAAGTAGTGAATTTCTCTTCCACTTTTCTCGTTTTTCTGAACAAATTGTCGTAACGACACTATTCAATTTTTGTTTGTAAATCGTCCACTAAATGATTAAGGTAGTTCCGTTTGCGTGTACAGTTTTGTTTGGTCGGCGGGTGTGACAACAAAGGCAGTGTTACAATAAGCGTTAGCGCCGAAATTGAAAGTGAGCGCCGCAAGTGCGCGTGCGTGCGTCGCGCGTCGTCCGAGCAACGATCATAAAAGAATAAATACGACAGAAGTGTAAGACCGTACGAAATTACACACGCACGGATTCGTTGTGCTACGTAATCGAGTTATGTAGTAGTATGCAAAAGATTTAATTGTATGACCTCATAGAAAATGTGTGCATCTGAGCTTGAAAGTAGCAACAAAGATGAAACTGGTAACAATACAGATTCAAGTTTATTATAAGAAAGAAAACACGCGAACGCAAGTTACAGCACTTGTTAAGAAGTTCTAACATAGCTTTCTTGTGATGAAGAAAGATAAGGACTTGTATGACAAGCCGCCTCTTTGAAAAGACATTCATTCATTACAAGGCTTACGTGAGTTCGCGATAATGACGCGTAACTACGCACAGCCCTATATGTCTCTGACAACTAGTTTATTCCAAGAATGTGTCGATTAGACTACTGATCGGACTGCTTTATGACATGAGGAACATCTGTCATAGACACAGATTAACAAATTCGAAACGAAAATAAATTACTGTGATGTGCTTGATTTAAAGATGCCTCCGTTCCAACCATTTGTTATGCGAATGATGAATCTACACGATTTAATAGCACCTTAACCAATATAATTAAAAAATCCGATTCACATGTCGTTCACAGAGGAAATGCTAATTAGCGCAAGACTAGATAAAGATCTTACGTTAATAGACTTGGACAGATAAAGTCTGATATAGAAAAACTAGCTGCAGCCAGCAAGCGCGTTAAGAGAACTTCTTTGAATGCAAAAAACTTCTTAACAGTTACGAATAACAACAATTTTGTAAAAAAAATAAAAAATAACTGACTGATGCATTACTGTTAACAACTAATAAAATAGCGACAAGAAGCCTGACTAGGTATACATTTCACCCGTTTAATAATATTAGGAAGTTCGTACCTTTAATTTTCTATTCAATTCGTATTCATATCATAGAGTAACGAGAAGTTGGATTTAATTTAATAAATAAACAATATGAACGTGTAAGAAGCCGCAGAACATAAAAGTAGAAAGGCCACAGAGAAAGGGCCCAACAAAAAGGTTGAATACTTTTTACATTACCACGAATACGTTACAAATTGTCGATGGAATTTGATTATTCATACGATTTCACCTATAATTTCGTGTCTAAATTATAGACTTGAATCAATTTAAGGCCTAACATTATATTCTTTCTTTTTTAATGTTTTGTCGTAGAGCTTTTATTTAGAGCAGTTCGATTGTGGAAGGTTCTTTTGAAGAATATAGCGAGATATTTCAACATCTTCACGAACTTCAACTGTCGCATGTTCTATAGCAACAACGATTTCCATAAGAGTCCCATAATACACGCACAAAAGTAAAAAGCCGTTGAAGAAATTTAATTTCACAAGCAGTCGTAGGTACGTTTGGGTAAATCGTTAAGTACATAATGGGACATAAATCTTTCAAATACATTTTCTACAACCATAATAAAGCTCTAACAGCCAGTATCCGCCCATTCATCGTCATTAAAAAGTGAACTTCTATGTGTTTACTCAAACGTTTAGGATTAAGCTCTTATAAAACCAAGCCATTTCAATTTCACACACGATTCATTACTCAAAAGCGGCGATTGTCTAATGTTCTGTTCGTTTTTGAACAGAAGTGCGCACGCGACTGCAAATCGAACTTTCTTCCGCGCGTTCAGATAGCACCTGACAAATTGCATTATAATGATAGCTAATTGATGATCGTTTTAGGTTTGATTTGTACGGTTTCATGTTTCTATTTTTACAAAACGATGATTGAGGGATGATTCATCAGAAAGTGTAAGTTTACAAATTTACAACTTTTTGGTGAGTTAGATCTAACATGCGATAAACGGATTATACAAATTAGAGATGAAAGATAAGTAGTGTTAATCAATGATAATTATGACACTACTAATAATCTGTTACGTCTTACACTCAAAGAAATACACATTAACATTTAAACTCGGTACAATGATGGAGGTCTATTAAGACAGATGGTAATGGATTCCAATCGAAACTCTTTGTTAGAAAGTTATTTCGACGATAGCGTGTAGATAAACACTTTAAAATAATAGTGGCGCTTCCGGGTTTCAATTTAACATTCCTCGTTCATCTTTATAGTCAAGACATCTGCTCGCAATGTAGTCGACAATAATAACACTCATTATCATATATTGGATTGCTTCTATCAATTACTACTCGTTAACTAAATCCAAATTACCCACGTAAAAGACGTTTAAATCTAATTCTATTTGTCATTTAGTTTCGCCAATTATTGTATGGACTGGGAATAGTATTGGTGAACTTTAGAAAGCTATGTGTAATTAACTAACAATGCCTCTAACATAAACTACTGTATGAATCGTCAAATCTGAAATTTCAATTTGGTTACTATCAAAATCAAAAGCAGTGATATTTCCAATTTGATCTGTGATTTTCATCTAAGAATGCGTATAATACGTAATGGTCGTTATCACTTTATATAATACTGAGTGAAACTGATTGCTCATTGTGAGTGGAGTTATTACCATCACTGGAGCTTGTGGGAACTCGTTAGGAGCTACCCCGAGCACTGAACCCTTGCACCCGTTTTTCTACGCAAGTCTTGTGTGACTGCTTTTTGTCTCTATTAATTTTACTACAACACTCCATCTTTGCGAGCAGTCGCCGTATGTTGTGTTTTATTAACAACTTCTGCACTTGTTTTTGCGATATTAGTTGCAAGATTGCTAATAGGAAAATCTTTGCGGGTATGAATAAGCAAGTGGAATTCTCGACCTCGAACTTGATTTATATATTATTTACAAGATCTGTGTTCAATTGAAGTTGATGATCCGTCTCAGTGTTCACCTCTGCTACCCTTCGGAAGCAATACATCTTACGTTGTAGATTACAATCTAAGTGAAAGGCTGTTATTTTGAATCTCGGATACATTTACTAGAAATGGCCGATTTCTGTCGAAGATACGTGTAAGTACGCAATTTATTAGCGGGAATATTTCGCTTCAGATAGGTATCGTTCTCAGTTGTTCTCAAGTTTTGACAGGTGCTTGTCGTACAATAGAAGTAGCAATGCTCGCCCCTAACCTTAACCGTACAATTTGGCACAACAATAAGACCACTGTTTCAAATCATCGACTACCAAGATCTAAAGTATGTCTAAAGTAATGAACTGAGTGGCTTCAAAGTTATATTTTCGGTAGATATCTGATAAAAATTTTAAATTCACAGATCTTGAAAGCAATGTTCACAGCAATTATAGAATGCCACGGTACATAATTTTGACTGTAGAAAATCAAAATTTCTTGCGTTACTGGTTCATTGATTTCGTCGATTGACAACACTTTTTAAAGCATTTGCCTAAGCCAAATTAGCAATAATTGATTTAAAGGAAATACAGGTTGCAATTAAAATTCTATTTAATTAGTAGGTGCATTTGATGGGATTTCATTAACGTTTTATTTTTATTCGATAATAGAATTTAATATTAAAAGGTTGCGTAACTCGGTTGTAAAAGTTGTTGACGTTCTCAATACAAACGTTTGTAATGAGAAATCCGATTCATAGTCATTGATAAGCTCAGGGGAGCCAACCAATCAGTAAAATTAACTTCTGTTATGTATCGGTTAAAAAAGGTGTTCATACAGAATCCGTACTCTTACCAATTTATCGGTACATTAGCGCCGGTTACACGATCGATAATTATCATTAGGTTACCGTTCGTCCACTCGGATTTCAATTGTTGATTGTGTCACTTTTACCTGTGGTAATTTAAGGTTATAATTATGCAGAACTTTGGTAGGATATAATTTGGGAACTGTATTAACAATAATTTTGGAAATAACGACTTCAGAGATATAATAAAGAAGATAAATACAAATACTGAAGATTTCATATTTTCAAAATAAGTAACTAAATATGAAAAGTAAATGTAAATGGTAATATATATATATATATAAAAAATAGACGATAAAATGTAGTCCGGAGAAATACGAATGACCTAGAAAATCATGCCCTACAAGACTAGGCAGCTAATCTGAGCATCATTTTATTTTTTTCCGCGCAAAACTGTCCACTTTAAACAATGCGGCTTCATCGATACCGCAAACACCTTTTTGCAAACTTTCTTATTTTATTTAGAGTTATTGTCGCATCTAAAATCTTAGTTTCTTTTTAATGATTATATTGTACGCAAACACGTAAAAGAAAACTACAAGAAAAGTGAGCTGAAGCTGTGCTATCAATATAAAAAATCTCGACGCCTACCGCGCGTTGGAACCTCTTAACAACGTGTTTAATGAACTGCCACTTCAAGATAAATGTATGTCTTCATAAGATTATATATTATACTTACCATGTTCGAGTAAAACAAGCAATTAGAACGTTTAAAGTCGTGCAAGCTAAGAAAGTAATAAACATATCAAGAATAAAATTAGTTTAATTCCAAATCAAATTATCTGAAGAGCTCACAATAAATTCTGCGTAATTGGCAATGTAAACGTAGAAATCGTACGTCAGAAAGTCCCTCATTTGCAATTCAATCTAGCTCAATCTTTATTCGATCATATGTCAGTAGGCTGAGGTTCTCACATACATATTTATGGCTATTATCTACAGATGTAAGTTGCAAGTAAGGTACGAAAACTATCCTGTCATCAAATCAGCATCGGCTCTCTGCCAGTGGTTACCCGGCAATTTTCTACGTGCCATGCATCATATTCGCGGGTTAATCGTAGGTTGCTTGTTTCCAGCATAGTATGTAGGTTGCAGCACATTGTAGGTCAATGGAACGCGGCACGCGCTGCGCTTTCCTGCAGTTGTCTTATGCAGATGAGAATTATTTATTAACCCCGCGAGTTTTAGTTACCCATGTTATTTGCTGCTTCAAGATGCTTACGATTCGTTAATAAGGATTCACTTTCAGATTTCTGGGTAGGGAATTTAATCGTTTTTCACTTGCAAAATCTGTCGTATCTTGAATTTTATACGCAGTTCATGTGTGAATATTTATAACTTTTAAAATGTATATAGTTACTCATTTAACAGCACATATCCTAATGCAATTAAGGAAGGCTATAAGTTTTTAATGGAAAAAAGGAATAATATCGTAATTATGTAAATCGTAAACTCCCACTTAAGATTTCTCTCGACAACAATTTTTTAATATTCATTAAGTACCTACTACAATTTTACTGTTGCTGCAATAAGATAATTTTCATGAATCTAGATTATCTTAAACGCTGACCTTAAAGTTTTACCTATAAAGGCCGCAGTCTCCCAGGTGCAGGCCGCAGTCTCCCATATAAACTTTGAACAATGCGAATGGTAGAAAAATCTGAACCGAATCCAATTGTACACTTCCGTTCCCAGACATTTCTAGACCAATCGAAGAAACAATAAAAGGAAAGCTTGTAATTATCGGCTCGGTTGCCCATTACACGCGTTGCTGCAATTTCTTCCGAAAACAAGGGGCGTTATCCAACTAAATGGTGCCTATATCGAAAGATGATTTGTTCAATAGTCTACTTGCATTCAACTGCCAATGCCTTTGCAATTCATTGAAGCGATTTAGCTACGTTTACACGTCCCCGATAAACATCTATGAGTATTGTTTTCTCATTTAGTAACTTTGAATCATTATGTTCAAGGCAATCCAATTTGCTATCGAATGATCGCTTGAACGATTTACTTTCTTCTTGTTCAGCTTTAATCTGAACTGTGAGATGCTTATCGCCGGTAATCACTTCAAAAATGTTGGCTTGTTGACCCTTACGGTGTTATAGCGGTAATGCTATTGTCTATCACGATGTAGGTAAAGTTCGGGTGTCTTAAATATCTTCCGGAATATTGAACAAATCAACAAATACTAATGGTAAAAACTTTTACGGTTCAGTTGACATGAGCTGCACATCGGAGGCACCTGTTAGCACATCTGGGTCAGTTTTTGTTCCTCGTTTTCACTATTCAAACAAACGCTGATCTACGTCACTTAAGTTCGTGCGCAAAACGTCTTCATGTTTAATAATCTGAGAAGCGAAAATGTGAGTCCGGTCATGTAATATTTGGAACAATTGTGCATTTCTCATGAGTTAATTTCGCTTTTAAGTGTTGTAATGTTTAATTTTATCGTTGTTGTTTGTAAATTTATTTTAATGGTAGTTAATGAAAGTGTTTCTATTACGTTTTTCTTTATTCATGAACACATTATGTTTTTTGTTTCTCTCTTTGTTATAGCGTAAAGTATGGATTAGAGCAGTGGTTACAAATTTCGCACATCATTTTGCCGTTTCTTCTTATGTTTGCAACGTTGCGTGGCTTAGTTGGGCGTGACGCACCGTTTTGTCGGCTGCTCTTGCCGATACGGTCTACATGCGTTTGAGCATCCGTCGACTAACCCCTGGTTTCGGCTTCAAGTTTTCTTCTTCCATGGGGAAAGCTATCGATTTCTTGACTGTAATATATATCAAATCATCGTACTTTCTTTTACTTGCATTAACTTTGTGTTAAACTATGTAGATAATTAATTGCCTACAAAGCATGAACCACACATGTGTGAAAGCGTTGATTAACAACAATTATAAAAGCTAATTAGGTATTACATCACAGTTGTTTTTGTTCGTAAATATTCTTTTATATTTTTATGTATAAATTTAGTTAAGTTTTTCAATTGTGTTCCCACGAGCTATTGAATATTCAATTGTGAATGGATATTGTGGAATGCTCTTACATCAATAATAATTATTTAAATTGTGTACAATAATAGTGTCTTTTTTTCCATGAAGAATATTACAAATTACTATGTTATCAAGATCGTATTCTTAAATAACTTGTATAATGTGTTGTTTAGGTAATTATTCTAAACGCTTCCGGATAATTCGCCCAGTATAATGTGAAAAGACGTAACACAATTAGATTTTATAATCCAAAGATAGTTCTCTCATTCCTTTGCATTTCAAAGATTTTTTCAGCGAACTATAGTTTGATGGAGTTCAGAAAACAGAACGAAGAAGTAGTAGACACTACCGGTTGTCGTTTATACTACAAAAGATAATGGTGCCATTGAGACAGAGCAGTGTGTAATGGAGAGCACGAATGCAGCTCTTGTAGCTAGAAAGTCTAAAAACTTAAATCACAAAATTTTATTGTATGACAATAGTCTAATCTAACTACTTCATCTGATTTTATTTCAGTAACTGTAAACTCAGTCTACGCGTTGTAGTTAATGTCTTCTCGACTCCACGTTCCAATATTAATAAATTCAACTTTATCGAGTTCATTTTCTTTCGTAACAATAGTTACGTCTTTGGATTAAGCGGTACTCAAAACGGTATTACAGTTAGCGATGCAATTGAATCGTTCACCGAAGTGGGATCTACAGGCACGACCACAGCCCAGTTCCGAGTGAAATGCAAGGTCGGGAACCGCGAAGTTATTGTGTTTATAAACTTTTTGTCATGCATCTCACCGAGTTGTATTGTTACAAACAACTGAACTGCTCCATTGAGACAGATATGCCGTGCGATACTCGACTCGGAAACGCTCCTTTTTTCATCATCTTCCGTGATGGTTGACGTCGAAAGCCCCACTTATTCTGACGCAAATATGTGTTGCAGCAGCGATTAACCACGATATGCATCAGTATGTATCGCTAATTAGATTCTTGTTAATATTCATCTTTCATTGCAGACAATAATAAATTTTAATTACAACACTGAATATTTGCTCTTGAAAATCATAAATCTGTCGCTAGTGAATTGTGACGCGAATTCTATGCTTTAGTAAGTTTCCCTAGGGTTTTAATTGTGCTTTAAGTTAATGTGTCCGTCAATAGCTTAGCACCGGGCTGCACGGTTCATGACGGCGACATTGCGAAGTGGCTGTGGTTTGCTTTAAATCCGAAGTGGAAATGAGCTAGCAGTTAGTGTCCGTATTCCTTCCTGGCCGAAACCGCAAATCGTCGAGAGGAGACGGGGCTTTATAGTCGCATTTTATAATAGCTCTGAGTTTCCGCCGCGGAGTTTGATGTCCTCACCTGTCGCATGCCGTTAGAACTTCACGAATAAGTTTATCGCGCAATATTACGGTCGGTAAACTTATTTGAGTAATATCTACATAAGCACAGACACTTACATGCTCATTTTGCGAAGGGCCTAGTTCATGTTAAGCATTTTACGCGCGAATATGTCCCATATTGTCGTAAAGCACACCTTCCGTAGCTTGGTGTTTGCATTCCGTATTAGGACACTTAGCAGACTTTAAATACCCATTGTATGTAAATTCTAAGTAAACATCGTTGTTAAGCCACTATATTTTCACATCAAACTGTTTACTTGAAATTATAGTTATTTGGTGGTATCCAACTTGTTTATCTATCCCTTCGCATGTCGCGTGTACAAGGTATGTACCGATAACAATAGAATTTCTATTGTCTGCTAATTGGACATGCGACGGGCTATCCTTAATTTTCTTAACAACTCTCATTCTCTTATTCAATTTAATTTATTTCTTTTATACTCATTTCTTCTAACGTCTTTATGGAATAAACTTGGGTCATAATCTCTCAATTACTGTGTTCCTTAGGTCTATAAAATAATTTACAATTTCATTTATTGTTATAATATAAATTACTATTATATTATTATGTAATATTACTTCTATCTCAATTACATTCACATCAACTTCCAAGTTTTACGTTCGTTTAATTCATTTTGATATCATCATAAATGAGATTATCATTTGAAAAGGAAACGTTTATGACGGATATTAATAAAGTTTATTCCACAGATTAAGTACTACTTCAGAACTTGCTTGCGTCAATTCCTTACGTTACAGTTAGTTTACTTTATTATGTGAAAATACTACAATATTATTTATTTATTATTCTCAACACAACTATCATTACAGGTTAACCCAAATCGGTAGCGTGGGCTTAAACAATATTTTATAATATGCCTTAGATTAATTATTTTAAGTATGATTGAACGTGGTTCCTTCTGTTTCTACGGGAGAACAGTTCGTATTTAATTTCACGATGATATTGATATTTGTCAGGGGTCAGTGGCTAAATAATAACAGCCGCACAGGTCGATCGATCAGGTTAAGCTACGCTTGCCGCGGTTGGTCTGTGGATGGGTGACCATCTTTACATACCGAAACCCCTCCGTGCCTCGGAAAGCACGTTAAGCCGTTGGTCCCGGCTGTCATTTGTGGATCTTTGACAGTCGTTACGGGTCAGAAGCCCGAAAGTCTGACAACCAGTCTTACCATGGGGTATCGTCTTACCCAGTAGCTGGGTTGTGGAGGTCAGATAGGCAGTCGCTCCATGTAAAATACTGGTATTCAGCCGCATCCGGTTAGACTGGAAGCCGACCCCAAAATAGTTGGGAAAAGGCTAGACAGATGATGATGATGATGATTGATATTTGTATTTAGCCCTCAAACCGCTTAGATATCCCATAGGATATAACACCGTACGCAAAATACGCGCTTTGACGTGGAGTTGCGAACACCAGCCCGTCTCACCAAAGGGATATAAAAAAAAATTGAAGGAACAAAGGATTAGTAGCTATTTAAAGAAGAAATACTGCCAGATAAACTGTCATTTAATGCCATCTAAAAAGTATCTTTAAGTATAACAAACATCATATAAGGACCTTTACGCAACCACTTGAATGCAACCAGTTCCGTCCAGTTGCTAACATATTCCCCATACCGCCTGTTAGTATAACGACCGGATTTATATGGAGTGGAATTAACCGCCCATGTCGTTCTCAAGTCTTCACTATTGACGTAGATTTATGATGCAACTGATTGGAAATTCGCCACAACTCATTGTAAATGTTGTGCATTGAAGGATATGTTAAAAGCTTTGCGAATTGTGTGGTGAATGGGTTGTTATGTCCTGTTAAAACGATGTTAGAAATCTTTCTTTTTTCTATCGGATGACTGACGACGGATTATATTTTCTGTCGGATGGACTTTGCTAAAGAAGCGTATAGAAGGAAGAATATACATTTATGGATTTGAATGCTTTTGTGGATGCTGCTGGCTTTCGACGGGAAGTGAGGGACGGTGTAATAATTAAATCAATCAATGACAACGTTGATGGTGAAATTAATATAAATCTATTGATAATATGCTTTATAATGAATTTATTTCAGCTGTTGTAATTAATGCAGCAGTGTCGTCATATGACATGGGCGTTCGGCTTTTCAAAGACGATGTTTGTCTAAGGGATGATACAAAAAAATGGATGAAATCAGTTTCAACTTCGATGTACCAAAAATAAATATAATTACATATTTGCTGCCTGGCAAAAAAACTGTCCTATGTCACATTTTGACTCTGGATATTTATATCATTAGATATCATTGAAGTTCAAATTAAGTAATTATGTATAAATATTGGAGTCTACTTAACAACCTTATACGATTGCTGAATGCAGCAGTAATTCACTGCTACGATTTATTGGCAGTAAATACATAATTCACCCAACGATCGAATATAATATCGTTCCTATCATTTTCCTATCCGTCTGAGGTCACTATGAAAAGTACCAGTCTCGATTATTACTTTGTATAATTTCACGGTGCCGCGTGAACTTCGCCTAACGGACTCGTCTCTCGGATTACTATAACCCCATGACATAGTTACAACGGATACTTCGTCAAATTGATTCTAGACTGGCTCATCTAGCGTGCCCTAAGGTCTGATTTTGACCTGACTGACTGGAAAATGATTGCTGAACTTTATTTTGCAGTCACGTTCACTTAGCAATATTAACCTCATCTGACTTCTCATCAAAATTTTCGTTGTGAACTAGATGTGATTCAAATAAGGACATTTATTTTTTCCGTATCATAAGCAAAGTGCCTGGAGTCCTGGCTAACTTAAAACGATAGATCACGGTATTTGGTAGGTACTACAATCGACCGTAACATCGTGAGGAAACCGGCATGTCCTAAAACTAAAAATTCGAAGACATGTGACATCTACCAACCCGCACTGGGCCCGCGTGGTGAATTACGGATCAATCCCTCTCACCGAGAAGAGACCTGTAGGTATTTTATCCCAACAGTGGGTTTATTATAGGCTGGTTATCTACAGAAGACAGTTTTTCTCCCTCATCGCCTATTTACAGAAATCCTTTTCCTCTCAGGTTTGCGGTACCTATTTAACCTCCTTCTTTATCTTAGCTTTTCGCAAGCTCCGGTTTTCTTCGGGCCGCGTTCTCATTAGCGAACTAAAGAGCAGTTTCATAATCCCTGACACGCGAGCCTCGTGTTCTACGAGAACCAACTACCGTGTGACCTTCGTAACCTTCAGAAACTGGGTTTTCGCATTATGATGTTATCAGTATACCAATGGATCTTGCCACCTGCTCACCAGATAGTATCATCTGACACCTATAACATATAGGTTGGTCTATCCGAGGTTAAAGGCTCGATAGCTAGGAATAGTAGGGCCTATAATACGTAAAATAAAATGTATTAAACTTGAATGTTTCTTCGTGTTTGCACAGAGGCTTTCTTAGAATATTTCTCTAGGTTCGTGATCATGTCTAAGTTCTCGTGACTATAAAAGCTTGTAACGTCTAGATTAAAATGTTTCTGCAGAGATAAACATTATTGTTACGGCGACATTGTCCCACTTTTTGCATAAGGTTGTAAATGCACTAGGCTGTTAGTTTACGGCAGTCAATCCGACATTCTGAAGTATACGTGTAGCTTGTCGGCGCCTGTCGCTGATGAGATGTCAGTAACGCACGTAGCTTAGCAGTCAGAACGCATGGTGTGGCGCCTGCCTAAGCCTTTCAATAAAGTAATTTTCTCAAAGCTCCCTAAGTATAAAATGAAGTCGTTATAACAGTACCGTAGCATATTTTCTAATTTATAATTCTCTCAATGGTGTTATATCAACTTGTTGTATTTAGGACTTATAATAGGAAGCATAGAGCTTAGGTCTAGGTCTCTAAGGTCAGGCATATTGAGTCATTAATAAAGCCCCGGTAATGCTCTAAATTAACCGTAACAGCTGTTACGGTTAATTTAGAGAATTATAATGACCGGGGCTATGCTTACGGTTTCTCGTCATATCTCATGCAGTTAACCGACAAACATACATGTCGTTGAATGTTTAATTTCTCTACATGTTTCAGGATTTATTAATTAGTCACACCGTGTTTATTATGGTTTAGTTTGAAATTACGAAGCCTTGTGGTGACACAATTTTCCGTTACATTTTATTTTATTAACCAGCTCTGAAAGCATATCTCTCTCATTTCATTTGTCTAAACTGTTCATTAAGTTGAACAAAATATGCAATGAATTTGTCTTTATTGGCAATAAGCTACCAATTATCTATATTGATGAACTTTATGCCTATGGCTATACATAAATTAACCCTTCGCATGTGGCAGTTGTGGCAGCTAGAGCTAATGTTACGTTATTTTATACTCCTGTATCCCGGTCTATTAATGGAAATAGAAATACTACTATTACCATTTAAAGCGTCGTGCAAATAGATTCTATTTGCATATAATGCATTTTTCTACGCACTATTTGCCCAGTAGGTACTCCTCGACATTTCCTCTGCTAATTGCGAAACATCGGTACAATCGTCAAGTGATACTCATACGCTCACGGTTCGTGACTAGCGCATTAACACAACGCTGACCCGCGGCGCTTCTCACGCCATTGACTCCTTTCTGGGTTGAAAACCTACTGCTTACCATCGGTAACTGTGCTTGCGATGCACTTCTACAAACTCAAATGACCTGTCAAATGCCCATCGTTTTTCACTCAAGTGATGCTCGCTGAGGGCGACAACGAAGTAATGAACTGCAAATAATTTGCCTACCTTTTATGGCTTTAATCCTTCGAGATTTATTACCCTCATGCCCATATTATTCGTTTACCGTTCCTGCATAGTCGTGAATTGAATGTACCTTAGGACCAAATGTCAGGATAGAATAAGCCTTGTTTACTGCCGCTAGAAAACTGGCTGTTAATATTATAAATTGAAATCTGATTAACAGTTTAATGGCCTAGGACTTGGCAAGCAAGACGATTATGTGTATAGATATTTACGTCGCTATGAAATTCCGTGGTTAGCCCAGGCTTGCTTCCGTCATAATATTTGAAGTACAACCCTGACCGTTGGACATTATCACCCATTTTCAACCAATCATTGAGGTTTGAATTCGCTTGCGGTAAGACGGACAAAGCCGATCAATCTCTATAGAAAGCTGTATTGTACGAAGGTTGTAACGTTCCGTGAAGTTCCGTGAAAGAACTACAATAGCTTAGATTCTTTAGGGCACAGCCACTCGATTTTGGTCGAATAACAGTTTGTTCGATGTTAAAAATGTGTTGGCTCTAATACCAAGTGATACCTATTTTAAAGCAAATGGGGCTGAAGGCCGTTTTTCCGTAATAAATCGTGTTGTCATTGATAACAAAAACTTCTAACTGGGCATCTACGTTGGCTTGGAACGTGAGTGATTTTCAATTATTTTGTCATGTTGGCATGAGTTGAACTTTCGTTCTCTCTTTCGTTCGATGTGTGGAATTTGGAAGGTCATCCTAAACAGCTCACTTTTTACAATGACGTCAGCAATTTTGTAACTGGCTCACTACCGTGCATGAACACCAAAACTTGACAGCATACATAACAGAGAGACAAAATGACAGACAAAGCCGTAAATCTGGAATGAACGGTACTTTCGATATTGAATTAGAACAAGTTCTTCCTTTTTTAGGCGTGTCGCGTAACTTATTTCACCGTATCGGAGGGGACACGGCTAATTCCATCTGTCTTATGTTTTTTACTAAAATTTCAATTAAATCGACGACGTGTTTCCGGTTCGTCGGTCATTTGTGTTGCAGCGCCTTTTCTTGCCCGGGGCCCTTCGCCTATACAATATGGACCTAAATTGCCCATCAATGATCTCTCAACGGCTATTGTGCCGCCTCCGTGGAATTTGTATCTAACGGGAGATATCTTGCACTCGACTGTGGCATAAATGTGCGTGAGATGCATTTCGCTATGCCGTCAACTTATGGTTCGTGTACCCATACTCTTAGATCTTAAAATAGCCACCCAATCGTCTTCAAATCGACACAAAAGGTTAAGTCAGATATCCAGGAAGTTAGGCTGTTACCGCTTTCTAGCCTCTCCTTAGATGGTACGGATAGAACAGTCGTATTTTATTACGGCATATCTTTTCTAAAAAGGAACATTAGTAACTGTTCTCCGGTAAGCATAGAACATGTTACGGTGACGGTTTGTGTACGTGATTCACATAAATTGCGAATAGTTTCTCATGTCGATGTCGCTACGAAGACACTAATGCCCACGACCTGAAATGTGTCGAACGGTAACTAATTCAATCATGGTGTCGGACTTTGAAATTCTAGATTTCATTCCCAGATCGGAAAATTATAATTTAATCATTGTGGTAGAAAAAGTGAGATAGAAAATACATAGAAGGAGGTTTTAATGATGACAAATAATTTATCTATAAGAGTACATCTCTGTCTAACTGATGCAGCAATGTTATGACCCTGACACCTAGTAACATTCTACACACAGAATCACACAGACAGATTGCAGTCTCGAATTCATAATCACTCGAATAGTCAACGATAATTAACGTCTCGCCAGAACAGTCATTACTTACTACTTTAGGAGAATATCTTTATTGACAGCTCAAAAGCGAGCACAAAGGCCACGAGAAAGCTCCCATTGTGGCAAAACACATCGATGACTTACACAATGCTACCGACGACGCCTAATAACCCATCTGTGACTTTACAACCAGCAACTCATTTAGGAAAATGAAAAATCCGTTTCAATGAGCTCAACTCTCCCTTATTGTTGTTCGGTTAGAGGTCGCTCGTGTACAATAGCGACTCAGGTTATCAGACCGGATGATGAGGCCTTCAGATTCTATTGCTTTCACCCATTACGTAGCCTTTTGTGTATGCCTTTATGTCTTCGAGCCGTCGATAAGTTTTTACGTAATCGTGTACTAATTGGTTTCAAATTCATCTTTCATCCGTAATAAGGGAGTCGAGTGTTCGCCTGTTAAACTTTCTCCCCCTTGTAAGGCTTTAACCCCTCAAGCGTCGCCGTAACACCATTGGATAATAAGATTTAATGACTCGAAACGTCGGCGTTACACCATTGGATAATAACAACTGTCAACACGCATGGTTGTCATTGGACGGTAATATTTTCTATTTATTGGCACTTGCAACACGATCTAGCTGTATCATTCGATTAGTCGATTCATGCTTGACCTATTTTGGTAACATTTAAACAGGAGCGCCAACAAAACGGAAGAAAAAAAAAGAAAGAAATTAGTGCTTCTGGAAAGTTCTGTGAAACCAAAAACTTAACGCAAATGAAAACAAAAACTTAACGCATCGTTGCTAGATAAGGTCAGTTGTATTTGCATAATGAATGGTATAAATAGTTAGGTAATCTAATAACGAAGCCAGGAAGGTATAACATGTAACGTTTAACTGGCTATGTATTAACGAAATCTGCGTTTTTTCGAAGGCTTGCCCAGAAATCAACAAGTACTACCAAATGTGCCGACGTTTGTGGCACTTGCGCATACAGAGGCCCGACGTTCAAGAGGTTAATAACGCTCAGATTCCCGTTAGGATAGTTTGAACCCGGGGTTAATTACGGTTGGTCGTGGCTGTTGCTGACGCTTTTTTGCCGGCTACGGTCAGAGAATTTAAAGGGTGGAGTGTCTATTTACATAGCTACACGTATAGCGCCTCGTATTGAGTTTTTTTTTAATTTAAATAGAAAATACGAAAACATGCATCGCATAGCATATTGCCTCGTAAATCTTACTATCTCCTTTTAAGTCACGAAGCCGTTTAAAAAAACAACTTCCGCGCACGGTTTAGTTTGTTAACCAAATTAACAGTTCTTTTACCGTGTCGATTATTCTAAAATTGGAGCATAATCTGGGAAATTAATAACTTTTAAATTGCTCGTCGCGAATGATGTCATTTTGTACAATTTGCAACGGCCGATAAATACCCGCGGCATCTCGTCCGTCAACTGACATCAACATAGGTAGCGGCTTACTTGGAGTGATGCTTCAGATAAATTGACTCGCTGCAATTTTCTCTATGGTGTGTATCTTGAGCAGTTTCATGCTTTTGATATATCGCACTCGATGACGGACACTTATCATCAATTCACACACGCTTCATAAAAATAATTCGAACGCAATTAACCGAATATCTTCATTCAAAGTCATATTCTTGATTTATTATATTTATTCTATATCAAGCATTGTACTGTACATTAGGTCTCACGATCGTTACAGTTGGCCCAGTGGGCGTTTGACCTCATTTTCAAGGTACCTTAAAAGGGACCCATTAGTTCGGAGACATGGGAGTGGACACAATTGTCCATATAAGCTCGTTGTTATCGAAATTGGAATAAGAAGGTCGTTGCTGAAACATCTTACATTGTAGGTCATTAAACCGATGTAAATTCTAAAGAGTATTTATTAGTAGTATTCTGCTTTATAGAGCGCCCCGCCTTGACGTATTCGTTATGCGAACGTTGCATTACACATAACATAAACGTTTCAGACAGGAAGCAATTGAATGCATCCTATCGGCCATATGCAAAACGATACATATTATTCCGCTACAACAATTTTCTACACGCATCTGTATATCACGAAACGTTGACTGTTTGCGAGGAAACTTATACTCAACCCTAGTTGTATTGATCAGATAAGAAATCACATCGGATTAGATTAATCGAAGGGGCGTAGATTCCGCGCTGCGTGAGCGGCGAACGGAGAAAGGCTTCCCAGTCTCCCCGATTTGTCTATCCCAGCTGTTCAAGATAGTGGCGTGCTGATATACCCATAGCTGTTCTGTCTTGTCTGCAATGAGTAACAAAAGTCCTTTAAAGGCTTTGTCGGTGAAATGCTCGAAGAAAACGAAGATGTCTAACATGTTAGTATTCTGCCGACAGAATTAAAGTAGGAAGTCCGAAATGCTTAATTCTAGAAGCTTACGGATGCAAGTGAATCTCAGTCTCATGAATGATCGTGAACTTGACCGAGTTTTAGTAAACAAATGCATTAATAGTCAGAGTCACTTGGCGGCACGAGCCGATGGCACGAGGATTTCGCTTGCCGACGTGAGCTGCATACTCAATCGCCGAGTTAAAGTGATTCGCGAACAACTTTTGCATTCGTTCCGCAATGCAACACACTGGCATGATTAAAGTTTGACCCGCGTCGAAGCAGGGAAATTCTGTCCACTGATACATACGTGCCTGACCAAATGTAGGTTGAAACTTTCGTCCGCTTACAGTCATTCCAACCGCAATCCAAACAAGAGCAGCGGTCACGTTTCCGAGATCGCCACCAATGTCTACCTCCGCCGGATCAGTTATACCGATCCGTATTAACAATGTGCGGAGAAAGAAACCGACTCATTGTATAATTGTTAATCTATTCTGATTTCGCACTCGGCTCGGTTATTCTACCTTCTACAATAACAGCTTCCCACGTCCGTATGCTCCAAATACTGCTAATGACGTTTTCTCCCGCATCGGCTATCACTCACTGCGTTCATTAATTCTTTAGCTTAGATAAATAACCGTAGGTCGAATCAAAATGCATGCCTGCCACAGTAATGCATAGTGCGAATGATAATACAGCCAGTTTGTATAACAGTTCAGAGTTCCGTCAGAAGTGATATCGCCATACTAGATTACAAGTTACAGTTACAGACGTTAGTGAGAGGTTTCCATTTAAGTATATTGTATCTACTATCCGCTTTTTACTACTGTAGATCTCGCCATTTATCGCCGATGCTATCATTAAACACTCGAAACGAAAAGTGAACTTGTTATTTAACGCCTTTGTGTTTGATTTTGAAGTGTGAATACTTTCTAAATTTACGTGTATGGAAATTAATGACGCGTTCATGCTTTTTTGTGTTAACCGAGGACCGATACAGTCCAGTGTTTTGTGTCATAGAGACTGAATTAAGAACTAAACTGCGGTACTTAATGAGATTAAGTCCAGAAGGCCAATTCTCGTAATTTAAAACCATTCAAAATTTAGTTACAGTCTCATCTCGGCGACAAAAAAATGAAAAAATGAATTGAAAATTTGAGGTTTTTTAACAGATTGAGACTGAGATCAGATTGTGAACAATCTTAAAATTACTAGAATTGCCCTTCAGATCGTCATTGTTGTTCGACCAATCAAGGTGGATTGGACCGAGAAAAGAAAAAAGTGCATACCGCTAGCTGACACAGTGCTTTATTGAACACAATTCCGTTGACTGGTACGCAACGGTAGGCCTTACCGAGATGTAGATGGCGACGAGTGAACGGGACAGATTAATGCTAATAGTTGACATAATCTTACCTCGGCACGTCGCTTCCAGCGGCGTTGGTATGGATGCGTTTACAGCTTTGCAATAAATTATAGCGAATAAATGGAAGTGGACATAGTACATAAATTACTTTGTTTTTGCTTGGATAAGTATTTATAATCTGCAAATATTATCATGATTTCTAAGCGGTACTGACCTTATAATATATAAATACTTGAGATGAATACATCAAACGTGGATTGGTTTATATAATGTACTGATAATAAAGCTGAAGAGTTTGTTTGAACGCGCTGATCTCCGGAACTGCCAGTCGGATTTGGAAAATTCTATTTGCATTTGATAGCCCAATTCTTGAGGAAGGCTATAGGCTACTTAACACACGCTAGGATCCTTAGGAGCCGAGCAAAAAAGTCGGTAAGAACGCTAAGCGAAAACAAATGCGACGGGGTGGGTCGGGAGAAAAAGAAATTTCACGCGGACGAAATCGCGGGCAGAAGCTGGTTTTATATAAAATTGGTCCCTTGGGTCGAAAAAGTAAGCAAAGAGACTTACATAAAACACTTTATTAGTTTAACAAATAGTATTTTTATATAATTAGCGTTAGTTAATGATCCCCCTTCCTACAGATAACACGGCGAGCCTTCATGTCGGCTGTCAAGTTAACTCCGATAAGACCAGTAGCTGAACATTCTCTCCTAATTAAAATCGATCTGACATCAAAGCTTTCGATAAACATCTATAGTTTTATCAATTATGTGAATCATTTAGACGGTAAAAGTGGTGTTTTCCTAGAGTTGGCTTTTGTTTAATACTTACACCGGACGACGGTCATGATCTCTAATGAGTTCTAGATGTACCTACCTACTGCAATAGGTATCATTAATTTAAAACAAGTAGATATGATGTGTATATATCTAAAGTAATAGTATTATAATATTTTAATAAAATATTACAAAGAGAAAAGATTTGATTTTTGTGTTTGAGTGTTACGCTAAAACGGCTTAACGGATTTGGATGAAAATTGGCACATGGTTAGACCATGACCTGGATCAGGACAAAGAATACTTTTATCCCGATATTCCCACGGAATAAAAATACTTATGCAACTAAAACCGCGGGACGCATCTAATATAAAATAAATAAAAAAGCTCCGAAACCATTTTCAAAAAGAATATAGCTAATGCTATGAACTTTTATGACATAACACCAACGGTATTCTTATTATTACGGGTCTAAGATCATCTGTTATTGCTACTGTAACCTACCTCTCGATTACTATTACGGGCTTGCTCGACTTCTAAGTAGTACGTGCTGTTTTTTTACATCACATAGAGACTTAGATAAATCTTGCTATTAACTACTAGAGTAATTAATCTTCACTGAACCACTGCCTTCACTTTTTCCTATTTATGTGTGAATCAAACCGTTTTTTGCGTCAAAGAATAGGAATGTATGGACATTGGACATCAGACATTCATCAATAGCTTTCCGTTAATCGGTTAACTATTAAACAAGTTCAGTTATTTGTAATGTGTAATCAACTGTGATAGTCCTTGTTAAATTGAAACTTTAAATTGAATCGCGGCACTTTGAATTGCAATTTGTTAAATTCTTGTAAATGTTTTATCAGTTCACATTCAATTCTTTGTTGATTTACTATCTAGTGACAACATAGACTTGAATTAGGTTCTATTATGGGTAGCTAATTGTAAGTCATTAATTTCGATTTGATATCAAATTGGTAGTTTTTGGTATCATCGGAACTAGCATAGTGGTGCAGACTTGTCTACATAATCCTTCACTGAACTTGAAATGTTACAATTTGCTTCGCTGTTATAAGCTAGTCCAAAATTGCAAATAGAAAATTAATTATGAGAAAAACCTTTTTTTTTAATAGCCTACGCTGTCTCACTACTGAGCAAAGACGTCCCCCAAATCCTTTCAGGCATCCTTTTGTTTGTTAGTGACTAGCAAGTCTACCAACACAATATTTCAAATACATACACACATCAAAAGTGTCTAGGGATCAAGCATTTTTATGCGGATTTCTTGAGATTGAGATGTGGCTTTGTAATAAATTTATGATTTTATAAATTTATATGGATCCTTTTTGGTGCATTTCATAATTTGAATCAGGAACTGTGAATCAAATTCGAGTAAAAGATGAAAATCAGCTGTCAATATTTTCCCTATAAAAACATACAACGCATTGAAGACATTATTAGTGCTACTGTTTCCCTACTACTGATTAAAACCAACGTTATTATGGAGCGGCGACGTCATTTAAGCAGGGAAGAAATGCTCAGAGCCGTGGGAATGATAGAAGCTGGTTCCCGGCAACGTACTGTGGCTTTAGCTCTGAATACAAGTCAGAGTGTTATCAGTCGACTTTGGACACGTTACCGAAGCACTGGTACCGTGGCTGAGCGCCATGGAGGACGGTATCGCTGCACCACACGGAGACAAGACCGATACATTCAAATCTTAACTCGAAGAGCTCCAACAATAACCGCCATGATGTTAGCCGTGAGGCTTCATCACTCTTCAGGGAACTTAATTAGCGACCAAACAGTCAGAAACCGCTTGCATGAAGTGAACCTTCATTCCCGAAGACCGCTACGGGTACCACCTATAGCAATGCACAATCGTAGGATTCGATATCAATGGGCTCTTGAACACAGAAATTGGGCAGAAGAACAATGGCGTTTCGTGTGCTTTTCTGATGAGTCTCGTTTTGGTATGAGACCGGATACAAGACGTATACGACACTGGAGAACCCCTGGACGCCAACAGCGATTAAAATCCTGCCAGGAAGTCCATCCTTATAGTGGTGGAACCATCATGGTATGGGCGGGTATTTGGATCGGCGGAAGAACTGAGTTGATTTGGATCAGAGGCAACCTCAACGCTCAAATTTATGCTGAGACGATTGTATCAGACGTCATCGTTCCTCTACAAGTGCAAATCGGTCCCTTATTTCAGTTAATGCATGATAATGCACGACCGCACACCGCAAGAGTTGTAAGACAGACTCTCGCCGCAGCTAACATCAATGTCCTGCCCTGGCCTGCTCAGTCGCCAGACTTGAACCCGATTGAGCATGCATGGGATATGCTACAGAGAAGACCTCTGCCGAATATGGAGGGTATCCAGTCGCAAGAAGACCTTTTTTTGTTGTTGCAACGAACATGGGCGGCCATTCCACAGCGTGATTTGGATGAACTCATTTTGAGTATGCCAAACCGATGTTCTTGTGTTGTTAGTGTTCGCGGTAGAAACACGGATTATTAATTGTTTAAGTTACCCAATAAAATTTTAAAGAAAACTGTTATTTCAGTCTTTTTTTCGAACTTTTGTGTTAGTGGTTCAAATGTCAAAAATCCCTTTATTAGGAAAATGGCAAATTTCTTTATTAATGCAAAGGTGACTTGGTTTATCGTTACTGTGACAAACGAAAACACTTTATTTGATGAATCCTTAAAGAAAATTTTAATTAATATCAATCAGGAGAAAAGTTATTGCAAAAATATATGTTGATCCCTAGACACTTTTGATGTGTGTATATGCTAACGAGACGACGATTTTTAAACGTCACGATACCTTGTTACCAAAAGTGTTCTTATATCACACTACACATACTAGAACCTACAGTATTACTTGCAGTGTTTATCAGAAAATTTCACTTCATTCTCAACAGTGTCTGTCCACTCGTGAATGTTTGAGAGCTGCGCATCGGCATAGTGTTTGCACTGACTGCACGTTTAGACACGGTTCAAGTGTCAAGTCGTTCAGTTTGTCACTAGTGTGTTTGCTTGATAGTTTTAGCATGTTGTATATTTGAGCTCGTTGTTGTGGTAGGGTAAGCAGAAGTCCAGATTATAACCATATTTGATGGTTGAGGAATTTGAAATAGCTGCACATGTATACTACACTAGCTTCCGCCCGTGGCTTCGCCCGCGAGGTATGTCAATAAAAACTATCCTATGTCCTCCGGGATACAATCTATCTCTCTGCCAAATTATCGAAATCCGTTCAGTGGTTTAGGCGTGAAAAGGTAACATACAGACAGACAGAGTTACTTTCGAATTTATAATATTAAGTATGGATAACTGTTTATGTTTTCTTAACAGTAGTTTACAAAAGTAAGAGAAAATCCCTATTTACTGAGCTTCCATTTAAGCTTGAACAGTCCGAAGCGATGATTAACTGCAAATCTTTGCTATAAGTCGTAATGGTGCATATTATACACAATTATCTAAAGCTCATCATCATCATACAAGCCGCCTCTAGTACCTATACCTACTACATTATGGTCATAAATATTAATTAATTTAGATCCTACGTCCTTCAATTAGAAGTAATAGTGCTATAACCGCGTCGTTCATTAATTGACATTTCATTAGGTCTTAAAGCAATTCAGCAACGAATGCGCTTTAAAGCACAAAGTATGTTAATAGGGCTAGAAGTTGTAAACGTCAAGCGGTTTTCTTCAGCTGCCTCTCAAGATTTGTGCGGTAAAATAAACAGTTGATAGACATTCCCACTGAATTCAATAAAGTCCGAATAGACGGTCATTCAAACTGATTGTGTCAATACCGCAAGGGCCGTTTGCAGACAAATCGACAGTTTATTTGGCCGGTCGTGCACGTACGTAGGTATGAAAGTCTGAACAATTTTACACTTCGAGCCAAATTGTCGACCGAGCTTCGATCGTGGGTTTGGCTGATCGTACACGTGTGTGTATGCAAGTCTGAACAATTTTACACTTTGGGCCAAATTGTCGACCGAGTATAGATCGAGTTTTTCGAGACCAGTGAAACATATTTATTTTGTAGTTAACTTTTGTGGAACATGTTTGAAATTCCTATAAGGTCCCAGGTATGTTGCTTTTCGATGTGTCACGGTGAATTTTGTAGGGCAAAGATTTTAACCCACTTCTTTAAGTGTCGATTCAATAGTGGGTCCCTTTGAACCTTTTCGCACATACGTTATTGTACTTTATTTTTCTTATAAGGTCGACGATTGTAATAAAAAGGGAATATAGAGGCCACATTCTTTTGTAAGATTAACTGTTGATAAGATAAAATGTTTGGAATGAACTCGATTTGCATGATTGATACATTTTAATGCGGAGAAGTGTCAATCTGTGTGTATTTAGTATTCATTAGTTTGTAAATGATATAACAGGCTAATACTTATTCATGGTAGCGGTTTTCCGACTTTGACAAGTTCTGCCTAGTATGCTAAGGAAGATGTTCTATGATGGACTGGTCTTGTTCTTATTAGGAGCGATTCGACTTGTTCATTCATGGATACATGATACTTTTCTGGTTTAACATGAAGTGTCTGCAGCCTGATAGCGGTCTTAGGAAAACCAGCTTTTCCCGATATAGTGGCGGTGGCGCCAAGGAATGAGCAGTGATATAAGTTATATAAAATTATTGTTGTCTTTCTCTAACGTTCAGATATTTCTGCCTCCCAAGATACAAGATTTTCCTAGTTTATATTTATTTCTTATAGGACCCCAAAAAAAATAAAAATAATCTCGTAAAAAGCTTAACCTTTTAACCGCCACAGTCATGTATAGATGACAAACCAAAGTGTGCCCAGCACGCCACGGTTCGCCTACATGACAGACTTTGACGCCGAGAGCACGTTTTTGATTTTTTAGCGTGTGGCGGTCAAAAGGTTAAAAACTAAAAGCCGACTACTGAAAAGGATCAAACAAGAAAGTTCAGTAGTCGGGTTTGACTTTTAAAACTTTTTTTTTTATGAAATTTAAAAGTGACACTGATAATGGACTTTTCTTGCTGATTACGATCAGCTGATAACGAAACTTAATTCGTTTCGTTTTGCTCAGGACCCCGGGGTACTAAGCAAAACGAAACTTAATAAGTGCAATCAGTATGTCTGCTTATTTCCTAATAAGTACGAGTACATTACTATTTCCTTACGTAAAGGGCTTCTTGGTCATGCACGATCATAACATAGTAATTGTTGCAATTAGCTTTTCAAGTAAACTTGGGCTTTGAGGCTTAAGGAAATTAGTTATAATTGGTATTCGCTGTTGCCTCGTCTGCTGTGAATTAGCTATGGCTTGTCGGTAATAGTCTTCTCAGCTTACTTTCCATATTTATTCATAATTATTGTGCTTTCTATGGACCTTCTTCTGTCTGCCGTGTCATCATGTTACTTTAGGTTGCACAGTGTTTTAAGAAGACCTATTTTTCGGACTTCGCATTTTTCTTAGAAAAGCTGATAGAAATAATCATTTAGATGCAGGGTTTCGTATTCCCATTTAATTACTTAGCACGTACCTATAGTTTTTGAGAGTCCATAGTTTTGAGATTCCATGGAATTGGAATTAGACATTTTTGTGGTGTTTAGAAGTGAAGAGCATAACTTCAGTTAAAAAACTTATCCCTATACGACGGATTTTTCGAGAACAATAAGAAAAAAAAAAACCAAAAAGCTTTGTATATATCAGGATCTAACGTAGATACGAGGTTCGTTTGTGCTTTAAAATATGCAGCTTATGAGACGCCGTCAATGCTTCTAACATATTTTTTGCGTCATGCTTAGTTAAGGAAAGATTTTTTTTTTCAAAATTTGCGGATCAAAAATGGACGACTATCATTTTTTTTTACAAAACTATTGCTGGCTAAATGATGATACAAAATCTTGTATTTAAATGATTATAAACAATATTTATTTGTTCAAGACTTAAATCTATTTACAATTATTATAGGTACCGACCTTTACCAGAACGGAATAACTTTGTAAATTAGACTTTCTAACTTAGTGATAAGATACAAGACATGTGCAACTGGGATTAAACTAGGAGGACGTGCTATAAGCACCAGTTACTTCCGTCACCACCGTGATCGAGCTGCCATTACAAGTGTGGTGCGGTGTGATGGTTATAATATTTTTAATTTATTAATTACTATCGTACGTTAATGTGCGTGTGTGTATGTATCTATCAGATGTCTTAATAATAATGCGGTGTCCGAAAAATGGGCTTCTTAATACACTGTGGGTTGGTGTAAGGTTATCATTTCAGTCTACCCAGTAAGCCGCCACCTTATCAATCACTCCCTTTTCCTTCATAAAATGTATAAATGTTGATATCGAGAAGTTTAAAGCAACATTACAGCTCACATAAATTATCATTAGCATATACGCACGTTTAAAGGATATTCAATTACCCGACCAGCCGTTTTCCCGTTATTTGATCAAATTATTACTACCGTAAAATGTATCAGCGGATACAAGTCCTGTTAACAGGACTCTTCCGTCAATAGCGACAAATCGAAGTGCAATTAAGGATAGCATATTTAATAGCACCCATGAATTACCAAGCTGTGGGCGAAGTGAGATGTAGTTACTACACAGTATGTTCGGGTGGAGTTGAATCTCTTGGCCGTAACGGGAATGATGTCTTTTGCAACCTTATTCCATTGACATAACATTTCCCGTGATCATGCAGCCTATTCGAAACTGATTATTAGATGGAGGGCCAAGCAATAATATTACGCATTGCATATTAAAATTTACATTATTATGGTCATATTATCATATCATGGAGGTAAAGTACATTATTCTAGCTCATAGGGTAAAAATGACAAATGCGAAAAAACATGTTAAGAATGAGTTCGATTCCGTCTTAAAAACAAGTTTGCACTATGCAGTGATTACCTGGATTATGTCTGTTTTGAATTTAAGTCTATTTTAATCAATGAACTGCGGTCTACGGTAGACTTACTAGGCTATTTCTGTTTCCAGTGGTACTCGTAATGTACGGTTGTAGACTGCATGCATCTCAATAGCAACATAAATAATTAGTTCCGGTGATAAATCTCTGCATCTGTTCATAATAATTTCTATTCAAACAAACAATTGAATCAAAGTAGATTCGCAACTTCTTTTGCGAAGCGTTTGTATAACATTAGCATATTATTATGACTAGCATGGAATCAGACAAATGCAAAACAGCAGGCCATAAGTTTGTTTAAGGTATGGTGAAATTCTTTATAAGTAGGTAGCTTTTTCGGGGAGAAAAGCGAAATTTATGTCAGCGTGGTCCTAAGGTCCAAAAAATAAAGAAAAACGTAATTCCACTTGACTTCTAAATAGAAAGATTTTGAATTTTAGCTGGGAAGATGAGTATTTGTACCACTTTTAATTGACCGCATCTGGGATTCAAATGACCAATTTATACTTCGAAAGTCTCATTCTGAAGCTGTTCCTGGTATGTAAAGTTAATTTAGTAGAACATGGTCCTGAATCCCGCAAAACACAGCAAACGGGAGTCCGATCCCAAATACATTTTAATTAATGCATATATTTAAATATATTCACTTTATGTGATGTAGAAAACCATTTATTCAAATGTATACATGTATATATAATGTCATAAATTAAGTTAACACCTCTCTTTACATATGAAGACCCACTTACACATTTAGTGTGTTCATAAAAAACAAATTGACTGTTTCGGGGAAAAGTAAAACGTGATAGATAACATCGGAGCTCGGAAGGTTTCGTGTTTACCCAATTAAGGTTTTACTGTCAAGTGCACCACATATTTGAGCTTTATTAATTTTGTAACACACTTTGTTCGTTCTTGTTGCACCTTATGATACCCGTATCCTTTCATTATTGGGTCTCTTAAATCGGCTAGTATTCTTTCGTGTTAATATACAGTTTTTCAACTGCAATATAGACTCAAAGCAGAATAATATGTAAAGATAAGATGCTTAGGTTATTCTAATCTGTCTAACTAGCCTCTATTGTCCCACTCCAGGGCAAAGGCCTCCCTCTCCCTTTTCCACACAGTTGTCTTTTGTTAGTGCTGGCCAGTCCTTTCGGTACTTGGGAGCGGTGAATTTTTATGCGAATCCCGCACCCCCGGCCATAGGTAAAAGTGGAACACCGCGATGGTTTTAGCCGGTATGAGTCCGGCATGCCTCTTTGTCACCCTCACGACGGAGCAGGTCCATGAGGACTTCCACCGCGCACCAAAAAGAAAAAAGTCCTTTCGGTAGGAATCAAGCTTTTTTTTTCTTGCCGATGGGAAATCATCAAATGAGGGGTCATTTGATGATTTCCCATCAGCAAGAAAGCTCTGGGTGGAGCGGAAGGGAGTGTCAGACTCTTACTGACTAAAACCCACCCGTGTTCCTTCCTTAGCCCTTTATGTTCCGGGCCAGCGGTAACCCTTTCGGACAATCCCGCTGCCCAGGAATCAAGCTTAGGTTATTATCAAAGCTGCAATTAAGATATTACCACATTTATGCCACTTAAGTTTTCAAGTACCTATTCATATGAATAATGACTTTTTGGATCACGCGTTGGAGAAGATTGGTTCTGCTTTTACTAAACCACAAATTCAGCAGGTTGTCAGTGAGTAGGCATTCCAAGATAGCTCTTTTGGGTATGGATATTATGTCTACCAATAGCAGTTGTAGCTGAAATAGAGACCTCAATGCTTCGAAAAAACTTCCAGACTCCTAAATCGAGCCACTTTGCATTTTCATATAAGGCAAAAAATCATAAAAATGATGAGTCAAAGAGAAAGTGATAATGCAGATTTGATGTCAATATATATTTAGTTTAGATGTCATGATTATTTCAAATTTGAATTCACGATCAATTAAAAAAGGTAATATACCTGCATACAAAAAAGGTGGTTGGATTTAGAAGTCCGGGAGTGTATTTGCAAAACGGAAGCTGTCGAGTTTGATGATAATTGTATCCTTATTTTATCTTCGAATTACACAGCCAAACCATTCAAGCATGGCAATAATTATGGACTCAGCACTTATCCTAAGATGCCACACGTCCACGTATTTAACTGAAGGCGAGGAAAGAATATCTATTAAGTTATTATCTGCTCGCAAGCGGTAATTATCTGCTGCTGTGAGTATTTGACAAACTAACGAGTAGGCTCGACTGTTATAGTCAATCCAATAATTACACAGAAGTCCGGAGTAGTGACAGTTTCGTACTATAGTTTATTAAAATGAATATAACAAAAATGTAAAAAACCAATTTATAAACACAGATAAAGTCTGTATATGTACCTATATACAACTATACTGCAAAAGATATACCAGTTCAACGAACAGTATACTGAATAATGCTAGAGTTATTCACCATTATTTTGACACCAATATGATTCTGCTGATCTTAATCATTAGCATACCAAACATACCACAAGCATCATAACACAAACATAAATAAAAACTATTCAATTACAAAAAGCCACAAATTCCATGAAAATGTAATTTCCTTAGAAAGCCTACAATTATGACTAACCCAGTAACCTTGGGGTTACCACTATAATTGAGTCATGTACCTTCAAGTATATTAGGTGCAATAAACCACTATGTACCGTGCCTACCCATTATATGAACGATCTATCGTCGAGATAGTAGAACTTTTGCGGTAACCCCTGATAACGGTTACGTGCAAATATTCGTGGATTTAACTTTATACTTTCAAAAGTAGGATAAGTGCTTAGTACTTATGCGCTAATAGTCTCGAGTAATTCTAGCAAAGTACTTTAGAATGTTCTAGACGAAAATGAAGGTTCAGCTGGTCAATTATCACATGAAAACTAAATGAAAATAATATTATTTATGAATAGGTAACCGTTTTGAACTATACCTGTTTGAATAATTCACACGGACTTAAAAAATATAACTGTATCATTTCCCATTTCAGCACCGTTAAAACAATTCACTAAAATATGTGAATTGATATCATTACCGTAACTAATAGTTGACAATGGGCGCTTTCCGAATTAGCTATAATCGCTCACAGCGCTCACAATTATCTCACATGCGTTCCGATTTAGATATTACGATTATAACAGCTGAGAGCTGTCAACAATTCGGAACGCCCGTGAACGCGCTCACAGTGCTTACTCAATGTAAAAACGATATTATTACAGTATTTCTTTGTATAAACACCACATTTCTTCTTCTTTGGTTAGGTGGCGACTATCAGCCAGAAGCACAATTTCGAAAATGCCACGTTAGTTTAATTTTATGATAATATGCAAATCAAAACAAAACACACACTGACACATCCTCACACACACACTGTCATTTTTGACAGTGCTCACGGTGATATTATTCTAGGGCATGGTCGGCGTTATCGCAAGATGGCGCATGTCATGACGTCATCTATGACGATTCACGGGACGTCGTTATCGCGCTCACGCTAATTCGGCACGCTCACATCGATTATTTCCCTATCTCGGAACGCAGGGAATGTTGTTTAACATAATACAAGAATGAACCAGTCTGTAACTGCACTACCAGAAATCAACCAAAACCATAAAACTAAAACGGTACAGGCAATCTTCTGAAGTATTCATAATAAGAAAACTTTATGCTTTAATATTACAGCTTATAAAAGACTAGGCAATTATGAAAAATACGACTATGAGAATATACCTCATCTCTCACAAATAATAGCAGGAAGCTCCCGTTTCCATGGTATATATGCGCCTGAGCATATAACTAAACTCAAGCCATCTAACATTTGCATTGTACACCGTATTTCACCGCGGGAGGCCATTACTCGACTTGGGGTCGTGATGTTTGATATGAAAACTATTGTATACAAAATACATGCTCCGGGAAAGCTCATAAAATGTACTGAAACGTAGAAACTCGTGTCTTTGAAAGCAGCTATATTGTATTGTGGTTGTGGACTAAGTAATGCATTGTTTTACTTGTTAGAGTGGGTAATGGTACAAGAGTTATTTGTCAATTATGGAATTCAAGTGTAGGATGAACAGCAAGAACTGTGCAATAATAACTGTTTATAGTTAAGCAACCATACAATGATGAAATTGTGGAAAGTGCTCAAAACTAAATCAGAAATCATCCATTTAAAAAAGGGGTAACTTTATGACCGTTTTATTATATCAATTGCTTTGATAAACAAGACACGTATAAAGTAAATCACGATCATTCCCAATCACTATAATAATTTAATTACAAATTAGATTATCTAACTCCACGCAGCAAATGATAGCCCATAGATATTACGAACCGGTTCCGAATCAATCAAAATCACTGAACGACTGTGCGTCATCAATGGAGCTTCCGTTTAATAGCAAGTTACTACTAGATACGTCAGTGTAACATCTCTAATCCTCCATAACCGGATTAAGGAAGCCATTGCGATTATATAACACGCATTTATTATGTTACTCAAACATTAGTTGGATTACGGTAAATAATGATACGGACCGGTTGTTATCGTCAACCGTCTACCAGTTCCGACCGTCGTGGTCAGCCCTGACAAGACCCAATCATATCACAGTAATTGATCCAGTGACTAGCTTCCGTCTTCGGAAAGTATGTATTTAATCACTTCTTAGCGTTAATGGTTTATTAATATGTATTTAAAAGCTGCACTACATTGGATATAGGAAGTTCATATGTTATGTCATCATCGCATTACCTAAGTGTATTTATGCCATTAATTATCCCGTCCAATGCACTACCGGTATCATATAGACTTTTCTTAACAAACCTATTATTCGTTTAAATTGGAGGCTACATTTTATAAGTTTTGGATTTTACAAGGTAGCATTGACATTGTGCAATGTTTTTTTACTTCTAGTCTTAGACGACTTTTCAGATAACTAGGATGAAGTAGCATCACAACCGAACGTATCTTCACGTGTTTTCAAGTAATAAAAACAATAGAAGTAATTTCGCTCTTTTAACTCCGCAAAAATACGTGCACATAATTATATAGTTTTAACAGCAATCTAGCACTTGATTTAATTGCAACAACAGATACGTTCAAAACAAATTTTATAAAAGTAAATCTGTGTAGTTCCAATCACGAATATACAAGTCTATCAATCTTTCTCGAGGTGCAACCATTAGGGGATAAATCAGAAAGACTGGATGATAGACTGCGGTGTCTACCGATGTCATAACAAAATGCAAAGTATTCAGGATTATAGCAGTACTCGACATATCTTGCGGTCTACTCAAGAAACCCACGATCAGCGGACATTTACAGGCACATATAAAAGATAGCAAGGAAGCAAAATATCATGTTAAATGAACACAAATAAAACAAATCTGAGCAATAATATTCGCTTTAGACATTTGTTATGCACATAAAAGACCAAGAATTTACTGGTATCATGTTATAAGTTATTATCCGTAGGGAATGAACTGTACTGAAATCTGGAGTTCTCACATTTTTGTTTGGAGTAGCGGATTTTTTAATCTAAGAATGTGTAAAATTGTGTGAGAAAAATTGAAGTTGGATGGTAAGTGATAGTGTAACATAATGTGAGTTACCTATACAACATTATTTTTATTGAAGTGAGTGAAGTTACTGTTGTTGTTAGTAAAATAATAATTAAAGCTGCAGACTGTTATGCTTTCGTAGTCTTAAGATCAATAGTAAAAAGTAAGATTTGGTTTGGCAAGTACTTAAACAGAACAATGTAATTCTCATCGAAGTTAATGAAGACAGTTCTACATTTTAATTAATAGTGAAAACGGTTGCAACTCAATTTGTGATGCTGTTTAGTTTAGATTTAACAGTCACTCCAAAAGGTAGATAGATGGTTAATTACCTTTTGGAGTGACTAAAGCACTACCAAGGAACTATACTGATTTAATTACAGACAAATTACCGAAGCAAATATCATCAAATTTTGTATTGTTCGAAATTTTCCCCTTTGCAATTACAAAAAAATCAATTCTGGGCTTCCAGTAAACAAAACATGTGTTAATAAAATCGTCGATCTAATCTCGTCTCGATTTAATTTCACTTTCGATTATCTTTTAATGAACAGAGAGGTCAGTAGTGCCAGTAAACTTTCGCCCGGGGCTTCTGATATAATAGCAGTGTATTATGTATGTGAACAAGAATTCGTCATGTTTTTACGTCATTTTTCATTCATTGATGACTTCTTTTGTTTCAGGTATGTAACACCACCTGGTGCTGTCAGTAAGTCCGTTTTCTTTTGTATTATTGACTTTAATATTGATCTGTGTGATGCTGTTATGGATAGCGAAAGTTGGTTCTCTTGTTTGTTATTTTACCCTTCTCTTCCCCATTGGCCCCTTTGAAAACATTATCTTGGATATTATTCTGTCTTAGCATCCGCATCCCATGCAATTGTTTTCTTTCCGTATAGAACGAAATCACGATCTGCGGTTGCACGATTAGATAGACATCAATCTAATAAAATAATTTCATTAGTGCTATACTTAACCACTTTTTTATTAAACACTAACTAATAACTAATTACTTTTAGCCTTAATTCAAGATGGTCTGAATGTCTTCAATCAATGTCAATAAATAACATTTTGCAAGTACAGAAATTAAGATAAAAATATTTATCTCAATGTATATGTGGAAAGCTATGAGCGCTTCTAAGATTTGTGTTTCAGTCCCAACTATTTAAATTGCTATTAGCAATAGTGTATTACGAAGCACAAAAAACCACTTTATTCTTGCATTATTCTTCAAAGCGTCTGTGAACACAGACATTGCTCTCTTTGCCATACAATAGTCTCTTATTTCCCATGAATATAAAAATCATATCGACACTGAGGTCAAATACAAAGTATTAAATTCATCATTACAGCACTAAATTTGATTTTCTATTCTTTATTGTTTTCGCTGAAAATGTGTTGTGCTTTACTATTCTTTGTTAGAAATCAAACGTTACATAATTATATGCTTTTGCTTTTGAAATAAGTTCTCGTTCGCTTCACACTTCACATCTTGTGTGTACGTTGACAATTCGCTCGGTGCTCTGAATACATAGGTAATTATTCGCGGCTTACCGAGAGTGAAAATCATTTCTACAAACACTATCCATCCATTTAACACACTTATTTCTGCTTTCTACTGTTTACAGTAGTCTAATAATTGTAACGGATCTGTGGGAAAATTGATTATTGCAAAGTTATTATCTTCTGGAGCAAATTCCGCAACCAATCTCGTTGAATCGGTTTTGTTCCAATAGCGCTTCATTAATTACTATGTAAATAGAGGACAAAATTCAATTTCACTGAAGAAATTGTGGACTTAATCGCCTGTCAATCAATCGATGGACCATAATGACCTTCGAATCTAGTTCAATCAATCTGTTTAGCTAGCGTACAATAAATACACATACAAAACGATAACTTTAGTTTTTGTGTTCAAATACCCGTGAAATAGTTATCACACGTTCTTTTGTAGTATTACTATAACTTTTTATGATACATTTAAGCGTCGTGGCTTCTTAGTGAATGATCAATAGGTAGCCTGTAGAGCTTGTGTGCTCACTGTCGCCAATAATGCAACTGTTGACTTGAAGTAAAACGCGTGTCATAAATAATTCATTGCTAAATCGAACTAATTTACAATCGTCATAACATTCGATTACGGAAACGTGAACAAACATACATGTATTAGCTTTTTATGTCATCGTTCCATTAAAGAAATTAATGCGTAATAGGCATCGGTGAAAATGAGTCCGGCACATGTCCATGTTTGCAATCGAATTGTTATCGACAGTACATACAAGAAAACAATTCTGTACACTTTCTACGATTATTTTCTTGTTAGCTTCGCTTTCGTAGTGCCCACTATTTATTTTATAACTTCTGATGATGGCGATGTTTCGGTAGGTCCAGCTAATAAATATAAAGAAACATTCGTCATTTAAACAAATACAGGTTTTTGCACGTAACGAAAAACCATTCGTAGTCATTTATTGTGGGGTAAAACATCATTGATGATGAAGCATAATGATCAGTACATAGATTGTACATTTTATGGATTTTGATCATTATGCTGTAGATCACTTAGAGTAGCTTTATTATTATTACTATGATTGCAAATATCTGTATTAAGATTATTATAGTTTGTTATACGTTTACGACTAAAACCTCTTAATGTTTACAACTTAATCGTAGCTTCAAATACTGTGGTATTAACGAAGATGTATGCTACATTTCTATTAATCCGTTTAACTCCAGACTTTCTAACTCTATCGCCTGCTATCGGAACTGTCAGCATATCAGTAGCCGTTTACAAACGAAGCAAGGATAATACGGTTAATGCAACGGACTTAACGCGATTTCGTACTTAACTGTCCGATTCGTAAACGGTTTATCTAAGGCGAGTTTCGCGTGTGGAATTCGCGTGATAAGTGTAGCGGATAAATGCATTTTACGCCGTCAATCGTGACGCGAATTGCCACCTGTAATTGGCTCCAACGAATCGGTTATGTCATATTGGACGCACTTCGCTCCCGGTCTAACAAGATATAATTTTTCTAAAAATAAATTCATAAGCGGTCATAGCCCTGATGAATAGCAACGGATTATAAGCACGAATTTCCTTGACAGGTGTGATATTCGTGACACTCGAAAGAATTTCTTCGTAATTTTTTGACTGTGAATGTAACTGTATTATCAAGTGCAACGACGCTGCGGATAAATTCATAACATTGCGATTTTGCTGGTTCTAGGATTCTTAAATCTCATAAATGTGGAAAACTTGGTTGTATGGAAGTTCTAAAGTACAGTTGGTCTTAAACCATCTTCCATCTTAGCGGTATTCTTACAGCCCACAAATCCTTTTCTGTTAGTGTGTACATTTTACAAAGTTATTTTTTAAACATCTCTTTATATTCATTTATTTATAGACATTCGTGTTTAGACACCACTATTCACTTGATGTTTATCCGACATTTTACGCTGCTAAATAACCAGATAGTTTTACATTTTTGATATGCTTCTATAGCTGGTTTAATGCAACATTATTTAAAGTAAACATACAGTTACGTGAGACACTTTATGCAATAACAGATGGCCTTGAACGAATTATCGAACTCAATGTCGGTCACATACAAACGGAACACAAATTACGACATGCCTCGGAAACCTGTATTTATTTACTATTTTCTTTTCAACATCAGCGATTGTTTGTTTTACCACCCTACAATTAAAATGAAGTCATCCTTTCTCGTAAAGAACTACATATTTTTTCTTGCCTTTTAATTGATCACTATAATTTGTACTTGGAGTTTCCCTGCGTGATCGAATCAGGAATGAGGAGATCCGCAGGAGAACCAAGGTAACCGACATAGCCCGCAGAATTGCCAAACTTAAGTGGCAGTGGGCAGGGCACATTGCTCGCAGAACAGATGGCCGATGGGGCCGAAAGGTTCTGAAGTGGCGACCACGTACCGGAAGACGTAGAGTTGGAAGGCCTCCCACAAGGTGGACCGACGACCTTGTGAAGGCCGCAGGAACCCGTTGGATGCGAGAAGCACAGAACCGGTCGAAGTGGAAGTGCTTGGGGGAGGCCTATGTCCAGCAGTGGACGTCTTTTGGCTGAAATGATGATGATGATGATGAATTTGCACTTCCATAAGAATGCGTCTGAAGTGTATTTTTACTTAGCGTCAATATCTTATTACTAGGCTGTTTGTTTTATTTCTCGAGCTTGTACAGTCAACAGCAAAAGTAGATGATCAAAACCAGAAATTCAATACTAATGAACGGAGTTCCCGTCAGAACTCTGCCACACAGCCACACAGTCTCTGCACACAGCTCAACAACAACAACAGCAACAGCTCTGCCACGCAGTTCTGACGCGAACTCCGTTAATTAGTATTGAATTTCTGATTTTGATCATCTACTTTTGCTGTTGACTGTACTATTTCAATCGACCTTATTTAAATGTAGAATTATGCTTAAGACAGTAATTTAATAGCTAGTGCTTTTTTTTAAATATAACTTTAGTGGTGTTATATAGTGCTAAATTAACGTTTTGTTTCACTGCGTCCGGGAATTGACTTAACATGCAATTTATTTTGCCAACAAGAATTTCCAGTACATTTCACCGTATAGTACAATGGACAACTAAAAAGCTAACCTTTCACCAACTAAGATATCTAAACAACCCTTGCAGGATGTCGTGACTTCGCGTCGGTACACTCCCATGCATATTTATGTACACGCTTCTATCATGGCCAGAGAAAATAATGATGTACAAAAACTGGGAAAGGATATCATTAGCCAGTCGGATGCATCTACATCTAGTGGCCGATACAATAATGTGGTCAGTAATGATATCGGTAATCGGATCGCATCGATGTAGCACACTCGATATTCTGACATCTACTCTCGCTCTATTAATGCGCAATGTATCACGCGTACTCTTTTAATACAATTTTCCTCATCACTATCACACTCGGGCTGCACATTTTATTTCACTCTTACTATAGAATAAACATTTATTATATGAAATAGTTCAGCGATCAAATCGGAGACGGCGGCAGCGAATGTTTCCTCTCTTGAATTTCACTTCCACTTGATTCGATGTATGTGTTTTACATCGTGATTGCAATTGTTAGTAGGCGATGCTCTTAGTTTTATTGTACGAATTGAATTATCATTCACGATTGCGAAGTATTCAGTCGAATGTTGTGCAATACATGATTTAATCGTAGGAATGTCGAGCATGAAAGTCGAATACTATCTCTAATGATCGAATCCGTAATAAAAATGTCGCAAAAGAAAACAAAGATTCGATGCGCATTACGTAAGAATGACATGCTTACATAAGCTGGAGACGAATAGTTTGATTACTTAGAAGAAAATACGATTGGACACAGTAACGTTCATGCTGTAGTAGACAATGTTACATCAATCTCTCTTGCTAGTGTTTATTTGTATTATTCAGTTATTCGGTTCATGTTTTTCTTATTAAGAATGGTTACAGAATACGAATAGGATGAAAACTGATCGTCTTTTGTTTTTATTTCGACGAGATTACAAGCAATGTTAGCGCGTGTATCTTGGCACAATATCGTGTAGAGATTTCCGTCTTTTCACCCTCCATCATTTCTGCCTTATTACATCGCAACCAATCAAAGACCACCCAAGATGAATAATCTATAGAACTTCAAGATTCTCAATGCTTGATAGAATTGATGAACATCATCATATCATTTATGTATTCCGGTGCTTATTCAACAAATACGTTTTCTCTAATGAAACACTCTCGACTAAGCGCAATTTATGTTTACGAGTGAATACTCGTACCAACCTACAACCTAGTTCCTTGTTCACAGTTCCTAAGGTACTGTCTACTGCCCCTTTCTCTTCAGATCTATCTATACTTTCTACAAGTAATGCGTACTGATTAATTAGACACGATTAGTAACATCGATACCTTTTTGATGATTCCTTTCGCTCGCGAAAGTGAGATTTGTTTGGTTTCGTCTCGTTTTGCTCTGAATTAAACAGGTAGTTATGCTATAGTTACGTTTTGTTCCAGTGAAGATTTCATCGTTCATGCGTGTCTGAATGACCATTGCAATGGATGAAATATGATTGAATTGTATTTTGACTAAATCATCAAAATTGATGTCTACCTTTTATCAAGTTGTGGTTTATTTTATATTTGATTTGATTTCTCTATCACCATTAATTATCAAATTCACTATGAAGTCTCTTTAGAATATTTGTGTATTCTTCACTTGGAACATTGAACCTGTCCTGAGTTCTTGGGTCTGATTCGTTGTCTCTATGCCATCCATTGTCTGCATCTCAACAGCCACTTTTACATTAAACAATACCTGATTTCAGCGTCGTTTATTACCATTAACTGTATATTTTAAAGAACCGTGCCACGGCAATCAGGCCCTTTCCATGAAGCCTACCGCATCCCCTCGGATAATGTTCATAGTTCAACAAACACGGGCTATAAAATATAATAAAGTCACTGTTACATGGAATTCTAAACGACCTTAATAAAGCCGGCTCGAAGACCTTTCCCAACATTAAATTCTTTCACCGTGTGTATATGCATCACAATAGGCTTATGTACATGGTGATTAGGTTATGTGACTTACTAAGTATTCCATTGAAACAATCTTAGAGAATTAACTTGATTATATTTGTTACTGCAGTTTGCTTAGACTTTGCTTAATTAATAACTAATTCTTTTGCCTTATAACTTTTTATTTTATTGTCTTTAGTGAATTAAAGAATGACTAGATTTGTGTATTTTTAAAGAAAGTTAATTATCTTATTTTAGGGTTTACTTTAGTTCATTTAAGCGGAAAACAAAACAAAAATAGGTAAAATCAAACGAAAGAAAAGTAGGTATAGGGTAAATGAGAAGAATTAACAAAAGTGTAATTTATTTTCGGATTTGTACTAAAAGCTTTTCCTCCTTTCAGTAAAACGTACATTATTTCACACTGGTTCCATACACAGTTATACAAGTTGAAGCATTAGCAGAATTAGTTTTGGTAACCGTAGACGCTTAATGAAGTAAATTCTACTCCCCAATTAAAATCTTCCTGCAAGTGCAGCATCAGGATATTAAAAAGCTAACGATGTTGCTGCACCGGCGGATAGTCGCGTTTATTATGGATAAACGACACTAAAATGCAAATAGCTGAACGTCAAGCGGCGCGGGCGCATCGTATCCGCGAGTCCGTTAGATTTGCCCGGTGGCGCCTAACAACGGTGAATTTAAAACCCAAGCTTAATGCCTTCATGGAAAAGGATGAATAGTTCTTCAGAGATGTCTGTTATTCCCTTCTTACTTATTAGCCTCTCTTATTTTATATTAGATTCATAAAATATTAGCGGTTTTCAATAATATAATAATGCACGTAGGTAATTGTGTGGCTGTAATTGTTTTGCCTTTCTATCCATTTGATGCTCGTTCACACTCATCAATTTGCAGATCTATCAGATGCTAAACATAACTTACTCATCATTTGTGATTTCCTCAATAGCTGCACATTATATTATCCATAATATTTTACTTTCGAATAACAAAATAGTTAACTAAATTAACGCTAGTAAGACGATGCAATTTCTATTCTGAATAGCTTTTGTTATTCAGTAGGAAATCATAATCCATAATGAAGTTGAAGTATAATGGCCACAGCTATATCATGCCCAAGAAATGAAGGGGTATTATGTACTAACGGATAAATTCTGAAAAGCGATTAGCAGCTAACTCCAATTCATCAACGAAACGCATTAGAAAATGTTCATTCATTACCGATGATGGATCAGACCGTGTAACAGTGAAAGTTCACATTGTGTCTCCGGTGTGTCCAAAGTAAAGTTGTTTCTAACCAAAAATTTGCGGCCTTCCACCACAGTTAGAACAGACCACAAAGTCGCTAATGAAAGGAAAGTACCGCCACAATATGATTTTGGACACTTTTTGTGCGTTGTCTGAGATTTTTCGAAGTTTCCGAGTCTAAGTGCTTTCTCTAGTAACTTTTTTTTAAATTTCCATGTCGATAAGAACGTTATTGGATGTGAGTTTCTATTTGCGTCGTGTTGTTACACTAATATTGATGTCAATATTTATTCAACTTCATTATTATTTCCTATGCTGTAACTACAAAAAAGTCTTTATTATGCATTCACGTAGACTATTCATTTTTTTAAATATCCGCAAAAAATTGATCGAATAATAAAAAATACTGTAATTTATCATCCGAGTGTCCCTTATTGCTGCATAAATTTATTTTTTCTCATGTCTAGTGCTAGCATTTTTTGTCGAATCTCTGTATGTAGCAAATGACTGAAAATACTTAAATTTACTCAATAATTGCTTCGTTTCTTGTTTAATATTAACTTAATGGAGTCCATTGTTTTATTTTTTGTGCAATTATAACTTGATGGGTTATATGCAAAATATTTTTTTCAGTATCGGATGTGTTAGGACATTTGTGGATAATGGTTTGTACATCAGTGGAACCTATTAAGCTGTAATTTAAAATACAGTTCTTTCGAAGAATATTTTCCACGATTGATGACCTGTAATTATGAAAACTTTTATGTTTAGTTCGACGTTCCAGAGCAGTGGTCGCTCAGTAGAAATGTCTGAACCTTACGAGTTGTAGGTCGTGCGTTCGAACCCAGGCAGGCGCTTTGTGTAATTTTTATCATCACCACTGCTCTCAAAACGGTAAAGGAAAACATCGTGAGGAAATCGGGATGTCCCAGAACCAAAAATTCCAACACATGTGACATATACCAACCGGCACTTGGCCCACGTGGTTGATTACGGCCCACTCCCTCTCACTGAAAAGAAGCCTGTGTCCCAGCAGTAGGAACATTATAGGCTGATTATGCTATGCAATAGTTATGCATGTTTTATCATTTCAAATTGAAGATACATGCAGGGCATTTGTTACTTATGAAAGTGTTCTTCTTTTTATGCAAGCGTCATGGTGAAATTACTTTCATATTCGGATACTAAAATGAAATGGTGTTGTGATTTGTGACAAAGATTTCTCTGTTTGCATATAGGCTGCCATTTTGAGACCAGAAGCTCAACAAAACATTGCCTCTTCCTGCTTAGAATTAAATCTTGTTAGTTTTAACGGCGTATGAATTCTATTTATTTATTTACGTATTTAATACTTCAAGCACATAAATGTACAGAGGACTTAATGCCATAGGCATTTTCTACCAGTCAACCTTTGGGTGATACATAGACAAACAGTGGTAGGTGCAATCATGAAAATTGAGGAATTAATATTTTAATTATAAAGATACGCATAAACCTATTAAAACTATAAATTTATATGTAATTAAGTATATATTATACACAATATAAGCACAAATAAATATACATAAATACATGAATATACTAAAAAGAAATAAGACAAACAATGAGAAAATATTACCGTTGTCATGATAATGCCAGCTTCTTGCGAATTATCTATCCTTGTCATTTTAATATCAATTAAGTCAAAGGGCAATGTACTTTTTTGTTTATACAACGTTTTTGTATAAGAAGAATACCTACTATAAGGGATTGTAAAATTGATGTAAGGTTGAATTGCGAGTAAAAGCTAGTTTCTATGTAAGAAGTAAAAATAATAAATTACGGCGGTGTATTTTTAAGCGCATTGCTCGCGTTTTTTAAGTTTATATCAACAATATTACTTCTTTATGCTTAATTTAGTACCTCGTGATGCGTTCTACAGGTACTGTAATTAAAACCCAATGTTCATCAAATAAAAGTGGCTACTTTCCTTGCAACGCGTACATTATTTTTTTACTTCGAAGTATTACTTAGCATTTAATTCGAGCGATGATTAGTGGGAATGATTTAAACGGTCGTTATTAACCATTACTGTGCAATAGAAACTGTCTAACAACTAACAACGTGTAATAATTTAGTTTACATATGGTCACAGGGCGTAACACAATGTGTTCTTGTTTCTATCTTTTTTACAATCGTAATGCACTTCATCGGGTTTCTAGGAAATAAATAATTCATAGCAATTTGCACGGCTAATGTGAGAACATGCTTAGAGCTGGTGAATGCAGAGCAACCTTTCTCTAAGGGCTCATTAGCTCGAATTTATGTGCTCTCCCGTTTGCCGGCGATCTCACAAGCTATATCGGAAAGAGCTTTTGTGTCACATATTTTACACCTATCGAAGCTCGGCGCTACGAATATTTATGTATCGATTGGCTTTACCTCGCATAAAGAAATTTACGATCTCTTCGAGAAAACAAGGCGGCGACACAAACTAGGAAAGTTGTAGCTATTAGACTGTGAACAATTTAGTAAAAAAGAGAATAGTATTAAATCACTGACCTCTTTCTTGGTCTGCTCGTTGATCTTAACGTGGGTCTGTTGTGGCTTGTCGCGGAGTGGCAGGTATCCCTCGCGACTGTCGGCTGGCTCAGTGCTGTCCGTCGGCGTGGTGGACTCCACGGTGGCTGTACTCGCGGTACCAGCGTCCGTGGACCGAGTCTCGTCAGCCGTGCTCAGCGTAGGCGCCGTTTCTTTCGGACCATCAGCCGTTGTTCCCACAGTCTCAAAATCAGACACTGTCTCCGTACTGTCGCTGTTCAGCGTAGTTTCCGTGTCCTGAACCGTGGGCGTCTCCGTAGTTCGCACAACCGGCCGGATCGTGTAATGTTTAGTCGGCGGCTTGTACGTAGTCACGGTCGCGTCTTTCGTAGTCGACGGCGGAGCCTCGGTTTTAGTTTGCGTAGTTTTTACCTCGGTCGTCGTAGCCGCGATAGGCTTACGGGTTGATTTTTTCGTTTTGGGCGGCGTCGTAGCGGTTGGGTTTGTCACGGGTGCGGTTGACTTTGTTTTAGTGGATATTTTTTTCGCGTAAGTAGTAGAGCGTTCCTCAATAGTAGTGGGTGCGGGGGTGTTTTCGACCGTGTGCGATGTGGTTTCAGGGGGTCTTCGGTCAGCGGGTGGGTCAAGATTGGATTGTTTGGGGGTTCGAGATGGAGGGAAGAAATAATCCATGATTGAGGGTGATCTATTTCGGTTTGAGGGTAGCCATGCCCAGGGGTTAAAGTCTATGAGGCGGGGTCGCGGCGGGTCATTGGCGGCAACGATGGTTGCGAGGGCGGCGAGCGCAAAGACTACGATTAACGAACGATTCATGGCGCGTCGTGCGCGTGCGGCCGCGACGACGTTTCAAGCGGGACTGCGCGCGCGCCTCCGCTGAAGAGAACCCGCCACCGCTCACCTAGTTCATTCCGCCCTACGGACAACGCAGCAGATGCAGCCGCTGTAGTTCCTGTTCAATTTTCTTTTTCTATAATAGTATCTTCGCGTTATGTAAAGGTGATTATGTAATGGGTAATTATTGAAATAAATTGCTGCTAGGGTGGTAATTTTAAATACCGTTTCTGAAATGGTTGTTTGTTTATTACTTCAATTACACCACCTGCCAATTTTGTGTTAACACACTTGAATGTATTATATGATATTAAATGGTAGCAAGATGAAGAAACCGGTGTGCTTTAGACTGCGTCGATGACACATTGGTGTTAAACATTAAAATCCTTTACTTCGGTAACAATAGAACATTTCTTAGAAACTTTCATAGGAAAGTTGCTAAACTACGACTTCTTTAATTGAAAAACTATATGAAAGCTCTTCGATAAATTACTTACAATACGTAACTAAGAATGTTTGAACATACATTAGCGGCTGGTTAAGCTGTGAGGTAAAAGAAAATAACTTCGCAGAAAGTAATTAATTAAAATACGACCTAATAAATTCCGTAACGAAGATATTGCACGAAGATGCTAGTTAATAGACTAATTAATCTTAGTACCACGTGTACTGGATAGCCAATATACTATGCCGTTATACGAGTATGAAAGTGCATCATGCGGTATTATAATCAAGCAAATTAGTTGAGATTCAGAATCGAATTTTCGCGTATATTTTCCCTGCGGTTTATCAATATGCCACCACCCAGTACCGTTATCCAATCAGAGGCGTTGTAATTCACTTTGGGTACAGCGATGCACGTCCCCAGAATTTGTATCAAAAATGCTTTACCGCAAATCGTGTAACGCTCGACGAGGCCGTTCTGTACGCTCCATTTAATTTTCAATATTGTTTAGTCTTCCAGCTTAGCCAGCCAATCTATTTTTATAAGGTCAGCGGTCAATTCTGTAGTGTGTCTGGATCAGGCCGCGGTGTTGACGTCTTGTAAACCAAAGTAGTACAAAAACTGTATATAGCCTAGACAAAAATTTCGATGAGATACTTTGCAGGCATTATTGAATTTCAGTTGAAGCATGATAATCCCATTTAGCCTCATTTTACTGTACAATAAACGCAATGATCGAGACGATTAGGTACTAGTGGCAGTAGAATAGATATTATTAGTTTATAGAAACCCCAGCGAAGTATATTCGCACGAACCCAAGCATTTATCAATCAATTACAGAATGCACTGCGGAATCTTTAATAGCTTCATACAATACTGTCTAAGCTATGCCGCTGTATAAAGATAATAATACCAAGCCCTAGGAAAGGCTTTATGGAAAATTTACACAAATGCCTCGTAAATAGCTGGCAAGCAATAAAGATCCTTCTAACGATCTTTATCTATGGATCGTCAGCTAACGCTCTCTGCACCGGTATCGACGACTTGATATTTAAATAAGCGTTTCACACACTTTCATAGACTCATTTTAGTGCTAACTCACACATTCTAGAATAGTTCACTCACTTAGGTGAGTAAAATAAGTACCTACATCATCTAGATAATTAAAAGAATAAACACAGGATCTAACCACTATAACAGTTGATTTGGTCTATTGTTTTAATGGGTTTTGCGATATTTCTATGGGAAATTTTCTTGTGTAAGATAGATCTACCTTTCATTAGTTCAGAAGCTCAGTAATTGAAGCACATCTTGATTTAACATGCGGATCAGATTGATTAACACGAACGGTAAAAAGTGCGGGCTTGAACTTGCATTGAGTGTGTGATAAACTGATGACAGCGAATTGATTGTGTAAGAAGTCTTAGAAATGATCAAGACGATATATTCTGTATTGAATATAATCATACTATTGCCCTTAACCTAAATTTTGAGCTGGCCCAGTTTTCTTCGATACATAAACACTGAAATGACAGCTGATGGACATCAGCTGTCATTTCAGTGTTCATTTTCTTTCTTTGACATATAATTATTTGGAGAATGTATTCATTTTTTCTTAGGCTCTGGCCCTTTTTAGTAGAGCCGACCACATTGATAAATTTAAAACTTTTCTTGTAACATTGTCCTCATTTCTAGTTTCTTGTAAACTAAATAGGTACTAAATTAGCCGAACATCTAAAAAGTAGTTAATCTTGACGTCAGTAAAAACCAGTTAACCGTTTAATCTAACCGTGGTGTAAAAAAAGCAAAAGTGTTGTAAATTCTTTGCTAATTTATTTACTATTCACAAAACAGTAATTTCTTGATTAACTCTCGCTTAGTACGTGATGTCACTAAGTTTAATGGGGTTTTCTTCCACTTGATGCACATGACATAAATAAGCAAGTACCTAATAGTCAACCAGACGGTATATTTTGTATCGTTTTAAATGATTCATTCCAAATCGAAGGAACCAACATTTAGAGGTGCCTTTTTCAAAAAACAAGTGAAAAATTATTTCTTTAGACGATGTGATTTCCATGTTTTTGATAAGTCTCGCCCTTTGCAACTCTAATAATTTATTCTTCCTTTATATGTATCCGTGCCCCACAAATAGCTCTCTTTACAAATCTTATAATCTTTGATCGTAAAGTAGTCTCATTAGCGTCGGGCGTTACTTCAGCCTACTTTTGTTGTTACTGTAGTTTTACGATAACTGCAAAAAGAAGCTGTTTTGCTTCCACGTTTTAGCGATGATCCAATTAATCGAAGGTTTTGTTTCTATTTATAGCTTTTTTGATATAAATTTTAAAGATTGTAGCTTAATAGCAACTGAGGTCATCGTTGGCTAAGTGTCTGTATAGACTTTCATATTAATAAATATGTGTGTAATAGAGTGAGTCACATACCCAAAATTTGGCGTCCATTAACTGGTCTGATTTTCTAGCAAATAAGCTCAAAGAAATAAGGATTATAATTATTTGGGTTTGTGTAAAAATAATTAAATATTAGAAGATGTTCTAATGTTGATGATGTTGTTGTTGATGTTTTAATTTTGTAGTGTTTGATGTATTTTGTTCATATTATGTATTTTTGTGGTCTACAATAAAGTATATACAGTGTTATTGGTAAAACATTAACAACCTCTTAAGGGGTCATTGTACTCATCATTATGAACAACTTTTACTATGGGACCAAACCTGAAATCGCGAAAAAAAAAATCTGCTGTTCACAGGGTGAAATTGAAAACATGCGACAAATCGAAATTGTAGGCGCCAAAACTCAAAAACAAAAGCTAGTGATCCGAATTACATAAAAGCAGTTAATAGCATGTCCAAGATGACGGATTGCACAATGAATGCCAGTGGCGACCGTGCCAAGTAGTGACTGATTTACCCGGCAGTCGCTCCACTTGCGACGGATAAACGCGGTTAACGGAATTTGTCGTTTTCACCGGACACCGGCATCATCCGAATCCGGAACACAAATGCAACAAAATATGCGTGAAAATCTTGTATAAGCAGACGCCTTTTTATTTACTTGTTTGTCTTATAAACTTACCGTTTCGCACATGCTTTCCGTGCAGCACACTTTTCTTTCACGCTATTTTAAACTTTGCTCCTTACACAACTTAAACTATATTTGTGTACACGTTTTTGGCAGTGAGACTAGCGTTTCGGATCGGAAGTTTAAAATTCGCATCAAGCTTAAATATTGGTTTTGGATGCGTGCGTAGCGTACGAATGCTAAAAGGATGCATGAAAGAGTTCCTTGTTCACTTGTACAACAAATGGGGTTTGTGTGCTAGAATTAAGACAGACTATGAATTAGAATCTTTTAATATAATTAACGAAAGTATGTATTGTTTTGCTAGAACTACGAATACGATTACATACATAGTTAGAAATCACACCTAGATAATGTTATAACAAACTGTTTTTGAAAACTTAAAATTGAAACAAAATCTTTGCCCGATCCTCAGTTTACCAAAAGCAATGACTCAGTCGAAAGAAAGTAAAACATACGGAGATAACTCAATAAAGAAGTAATCTTTATTGAGTTATCTCCGTATGTTTTACTTTGTGGGTATATCAGTCATATAAATCGTATCGTCCGATTGGCTTGCAAAAAGACCTCTTTTAGCCAGTGAACACTTTCAGTAACAAGAAAGTAGGTACCTACTTAAGATTACTGGGGCGCCAACATTCCGCCAACTAAGTGCCTTATAATATTCTACCAATATTGAAAGTTTTAAACAAATACTTAGCAAAGTGTTTTATATTTTCATGGTTAATGCTTAAATTGAAAAATCAGGAAGTGATTTCGTAGACAATCGCGTCGAAAGCTGGGTCAGTGGTTGCCATTACCATTAGTCGTGATTTGCTCAATCAATTATCGCTATTCAGAAATGCATTTTTGTGTCAGTGGGTAAAACTGTAATGGCTAACAAGCCAGAGTAATACAATAGATTGTACTATGGACGAGTTTCTCACCCGGCGCGCAAATGACGACGGCTAATAGTAGCTTTTGAGCCGTCTTTGAGTGGTCTACTTCGGATTGTCTCCGAGGTGTTAGTGTGTTAATTTGCTTGATGTAATAATGATAAGTGTGTGATGATAATCAGCGGCCTGTCAATGTTGGTGGCCTTCGGAGATGATGTGTTGAGCTCGGGACGAGTTTGTACTAGTTGAACCAGAAAGTTTGGAATTGGATTTTTGAAGCGATGAAGATAAGGTATTGGGGCGTCGCGGTTGATGCATTTTTCGCTTTGGAACTTCAATTGTTTTCGGGCCATAGCTTTGATCGTAGCTAGAAGGTCAAGATGCAGCGGTATGTCAAATTACGTTTCTGCTCTATAGAGATGTACGTTTTGGAATGGCCAACTAGCTTCGACTCTCTAGCTAACTGACCGACTACTTGACAATTGAAAAGTGCCTGTAAATGGTTTAATTGAAATAAATGCTTTGAGTTTGAGTTTTAATGTTTGCGGCAAACTAGATGTGCAATTTTTTGACACAGGCTTAAGAGTTGCAAGACCAGTCATTGAACTGTAAAAAAAAACGGAGAAAATGTGTCATGCACTAATTAAATCACTCAGCAAGTCCATATCACTTTTCCGGCGAGGTACATCTCAGTACGGATGTCCGGATGCAATACGTAGACCACTCCCGTTCCGTATTTTTACCGCGAGTATCCTGCCAGACGTGTTACAAAGAAAGTTGAACGTTATAAGAAAAACCGTTCCGTTCCGCCTTCCGTATATGAACAGCATTTTCCCGACAAATTGATTGATAGATAGATAAAACTAACAACATGGAAGTAGTCATGAAGTTGTTTTTCGTTTAAAGACTAAAAAACTATTATTTATGTTTTTGGTACAGACGCCAGCACATCAACCTATACAAATATCTGTCAAATATCTTTAATAGATTTACAACTTTATCACTACAGCATAAGGTTCAAAGTTGATTAGGAAAATTTGACAGTTTCGGGTAGCTTGATGTGTCTGTACAACATACCTACTTTTTTATTGCTGAATTGACCCGCTCTTGACCTCGATCACGCCTGATAGAAAGCGATGGATGAGGTCTATGATGGAACGAGCGTGCCCAGAAGATCCCTAAGGCAATGGAACTCCCACGCATCGACGAAACACAGCAGGCAGCTTGACGCCGGACTCAGGTGGGAGGGAGGGTGGTAGCAAACCAGGCGGGCGTTAGCCCTAATAAGGTGTTGGGTGTGACTGTCCAGGATGCGCCGAGCGTTCGGTTCAGTTGAGTAACTGGCGGAACAAACTGCGCTACACGAGGAGGCTTCTTCATGCATCCCTAAACTGCTTGCTACCAAACGTTCGTGTTTATTAATACCAGCCATCATTGTCCCACTACAGGACAGAGCCCTCTTCTCAAACAGAGAAGGTACGAGCATCGATCACCACTTTTGATCAGAACCTGTTGGCGATTTCAGATTCAGACTTATCTATACCAATATTATAAAGCTGCAGAGTTTGTTTGTTTGTTTGTTTGAACGCGCTAATCTCTGGAACTACTGGTCCGATTTGAATGATTCTTTTAGTGTTGGGTAGTCCATTTATCGAGGAAGGCTATAAGCTATATAACATCACGCTACGACCCTTATGAGCCGCGCAGCGTGTGACACCGCGGGGAACAGCTAGTATTAACTATAAGTCCATGTTTCCTCACAATGTTTTAGAATTGGTCCTTATAACCCTAAAAATAAAAATGCTGTACCTACCTAAATGATAAAATTTTTACATGCAAATATAATATTATAATGTGTTAGTGATTTTATTTAAACCGCAGGCATAAAACAACATACTTCGCATGTTTTTTTCAAATTGTAAGACGTAAAGCAAATATAAACTTGCTTGTAAGCTTTTTCACAGACCTGCGCCATAAAACATTACAAAGCATTATTGACATCTTCCTTAGCGTTTGTGTGTTAAACATACAAGAACACCATCCGCATTTAAATGTCTATAATATCTTTAATAACCGGCGAAAAAAAGGAGAAGTTTCTCAAATCTACACGTATTTTTTTATTATGTTTACTTTTGGAAAATGCAAAAAAAAAATTATAAATGTAACGGAAATGTTTTGTAGGTTAAGCTCTCAAGTAATATAATCACATATATTATAAGCGAAAGTATAGCGCATATACTATAGCGCATAAACTCCTTAGGTACCTATAGCTACCTCCTATAACAAACTATACTAAAAAGCTCAAATCCAACAGAAAACTACCCATCAAAATAAAATGCTGTGTCTAAATGTTTTTTCCAAGCACTTGTAATACAGGGACATTTCATGTGTCAGTAATTATATTCAAACCAAGGGCATAAAACAGTAATTTTCCAATGGTTTACAAATTGAAAGTTGTAAAGCATAAACCACCTAGCTAGGAAGGTTTTTCACAGACTCACCTCATAAAATATTTAAAAATATCCTCATGTTCTTGAGCATTTGAGAGCTATATGCAAAAACTCCATTAGCATTTAAATTAATATCTTTATTATGTTTCCTTTAGGAATACTGTAACGGAAATGCTTTGTAGGTTAAGCTCTCAAGTAATCACATGTAGTGTGAGCGAAAGTAAATTCACATACTATAGCGACGTACCTAATCAAACTCAAAGCAATAATTTCAATGAATCCATTTACAGACACTTTTGAATTGTCAAGGAGTCAGTCAGTCAGAAAGATGAAGAAGCTAGTTGCCATCGATTCCCATAGCGCTGTATAATTGAACAGTCGCTATACACTGCTTAACTTTAGTCAACGTTTATGAATAAAGGGGTTAAATGTAAGCACTTATAGCTAGAGCCTATAACAGACAGTACTAAAATGCTCAAGTCCAGCAGACATTCACTTTTGAATACCTAGTCTAGGAGTCGGTCAGTCAGAAAGTCGAAGCTAGTTGCCATTAAATCCCATAGCGCCGCACCTATAGTTAGAGCCCATAAAAAACAATAATTAAAGCTCAAATCCAAAAGAAAACGTTCATGGACTAATACGTAGAGAATCTATAACCATACAGATTTATATGAGTATTTTCCAATAGAAACCCGATTATACTTCGCATGAGTTGGGCCTGAGCTGAAGACTTACTGGCATTACGCACGAAAGACTTCAAGGTTCACTAAATACTTGAATCTACATCCGTCGTCTTACTGAGCCAATGAAAGAGAAAATTGAATATATAAACAGCTTATCTCCTTCGTAAATTGCGGACACGGGGCGTTAAATAACAGATTTCTCTCGACTTTAGGGCTCAGACACACGATCATTTTTGGCCGATTATCAAGATTGTTAATACTGCAATACAATTTAATTGTACGTCGGGGGCACCCTTAAACAGTCAGCCGTACTACCTTCTTGCTGACTGACTTATAATAATATCCTCCCGACCGATTTCGGTCACGATGGCCCATCTCAACGGAGATTAGTCAGGTACGCAGATTGTAAACTGCACAAGCTTGTGCATAAACACAGGTGAATTCTCTGTTTAATTTACTCTCATAGTCCGATGGGACGGCAATCCGACACGACCGGGCAGATATCAGGCGCAGGACCAACGGCTTTACGTGCTTACCGAGGCACGGGGGTATCACACCAATTACTAAACTCCTAGCTGCTACTGAGTCAGTCGTAGTGGAAAAACCCAATAACACTTTGCCCGACCTGAGACCACAAGGCCAACGGGCATATATTTTTATCACGGCATGAGCTTCTCTTATATTGTTCGTATATGATCCGAGAAAAAACAATTAAACAGTCCCTAGTTCCCTGAAGTAAAAAAAGATATAACTAATTAGTTCGTATACGCAACATGTATAGTGCTACTGTTGTTTTGATAAATGCGTATAATGTTACGGATACGCTTGAAAACCCGGTAGGGTAAGGGCAGATGTGTGAGTTCATCCACCTTAGAGCTTGTATTGTTATAAATCGAGCTGTTGCTTTTGGTTTTTCTTAAGAAACAATTTTTTTTTATTCATTACAATTAAACGACCTAATAAAAAATGCGTTGCTCGAATAGCAGGACCTCAGTTTCGTTAAAAATCTAAGACATGAATTTCAATACAAGGTGGACAGGAAATTAAACTAATGAAACGTCATTAGTTTAATTTCCTGTCCCAGTCTGCATACAAAATTCAACCGAATATATACATCATCATCATCATCTGCCTAGCCTTTTCCCAACTATGTTGGGGTCGGCTTCCAGTCTAACTGGATGCAGCCGAATACCAGTATTTTACATGGAGCGACTGCTTATCTGACCACCACAACCCAGTTACTGGGTAATACGATACCCCTTGGTAAGACTGAACGAAACCGTTCAACCGAATATATCCAATAGTTAAAAAAAAAATTGCCAAAGTCATTAGCCGGCCCATCTCTACTAATTAGTTGGTTTGAAGAAAAACACGTTTTCACTTCCGATGTTAGGATTTATTTGATAGTTTCAAAATAATCCTATTCATTAGTATATTTATTGTCGTATCCACATTGTAAATAATATACAAATTTACCTACAGTTTCTCTATTGTTACTGCTAACAATGTACTGCATCGTCAACCCATGCCTTTACAAAGTCCCGAGCCATACATTACAAACGTGTCAAATCTTGCGCACAGCCGCTATGTTTAAACCCACTATGTCGTTCACATTTGCGTGCCGATTCGCGAATGTAAGAGAAATTGTTTTAATGCTAATTGTAGCTAGTACTTACCCTATAAAATAGGTTATTGTAACGGTAGTAACCTAACATCCTTTAAGTAAATATGCACTATTGTTATCTGATGTTGAAATGACTTACACGTGCATGTTGGTCCTTTAGCGGTCATGACGTGTGTTCAATATTGATGGAGATTTTAGTACTGGGAATGAGGCTTTGATGATTTGAAAGTTAAGGACATATTGTTTGCTATTACTGAAAATACGTTTAATATTTCCGCGAACAGCCTATAATGTTCCCACTTCTGGGACACAGGCCTCCTCTCTGTGAGAGGGAGTGGGCCATAATCCACCACGCGGCCGAATCCGGGTTGGTTGATATCACATGTCTTCAAATTCTTGATTCTAGGACATGCCGGTTTCCTCACGACGTTTTCCTTCACTGTTTTGAGAGTAGTGGTGATGAAATAATTTACAGAAAGTGAAGTGCCTGCTTGGGTTCGAACCCACGTAAGTTGCGGCCGACACTACTGGGTCACTACTGCTCAATAAAAAATAATGTGCGTCTGAGAATTTGACAGTAATACCCTGTTCAGAAGAGTCTCGAATCAGAACTAGATTAGAGTAAGAATTAGTATAAAACAAGTTCGTTTTAAACCCAGAGATACAAAAAGATTAACAAGTAAATAAATTTGCCTTACACAAACAGCTTCGCACTGCTGTCAAAATCAATTAACCAAGTAAACACGGCTCACCTGCTCTCGTTTACACTGTTACAGTAGCAGTAAGCTCTCACGTTACACTCAATTCATGGTATCTCTTATCAAATCTTCTGTGAAAATATCTCTCGCCACCCTACCATGAAATGCAAAATTTATGTAAAGCCAGGAAATTTATTGTTGAGCAAACTGACTACCTACTTAAATTGTCCGTGTATTCAAATCACAACGGAATTCTTTGGCAGTTTTATGAAATGGCTATAACACGGCAAATTGACGTAGGGTGTCAATGTGCTTAACAATTAATTTCCCTCACTTTACATACTTGTAAATAGGTACATGCTGCTTGTGCGCTGGAATGTTGAAAATTCGAGCACTGGTTATCCTGGTTCCCTGATTATCCTGGTTTTCATTTAAGAGAATGTTCACATTTTTTTCTTTGACTAATAATTTATTGAAGTGAAATACAAGTAGCCACCGAAAAGACCTTAATGAATTTAAATATTATTCATACCATTTAATTTTGTACAAGAAATAAAATGCACCACAATTTAAAGAATTTTGATTGGAGTCAAAATTCCGCGTTGTTTGTGAAAATATAAAAGTATCAATTTGTAGGTTAGTAGCTTTTGCTGCTTTCTACCAATTTAATATTAAACCAAGCCAGGGAAGCTACTACTACCATATATAACGCAAATTTTCACACTACCATATAATATTCGCAGATCATCTGTGGAAACTGGGAACTTCCTGCTATTAGTTAGTTGCTCTAAAGTCACACACGGGTCCATTCTCATCACAATAATCAATGGCCACGGGGACTAACTGAACATAATGATGCGAGCCATAGCGTAATGGTGCGAACATAGAAAATAGTTTTATTTTATTCCTGGTCAGGTACGGATTCGGTTTCTCATGAAAAGTGTGATTGTGATGATGTTTAAACTTGCCTTTTTTCAAGTTTTCAATTTGTAATTTATTTGGTCCTTCGAGTCCGGATCAGTTAGTTTAGGTACGTTAAAATTAAAACCCAGATAGCGCAAGTTGGTCAGACTCGAAGGACCAAAATTGCAAACTGCGACCTGGTTGGTAGTCATAATTCCTTTACAAACCAAAGGCTTCCAATTTTGCATACAGGTAGCGGCCAAAATTTCAAACATTAATATTTATATAAAAGGACTGGAAGTACTTGCCTATAAGTTAGTTAAAATATCGAAATAATTTCTAGAATTCAACTGTCTTGTTTCATTAGAGTTACACGTTCAGTTCAGGCATAGGAAGGTGCATCCTAAGTCCATGCCTGTCGGTTATTGAAGTCATTATCAAGGAGTTGTCCGTAATTACTGTTTAATGATTATTTTTGTACTTGCAAGTTACCGCGAATCAGTCGTGATTGACGTTAGATTGTTTGCGTAAAACATATACACTGATGTGAAAATAAACAAACGGGTAACTTTCCAATTGCGTAACCTTAAGAAGTAACCATTGGATACGGTTACGTAGGAGACGTCTTAGTAAAAGCTTAAAGATTTCGGGGAAAGGCTTTTTCAGATGATGCACAATTAGAATTCGCTAGCAGTGAAATTGTCATCTGTTAGTTTGATTTGAACCTGAACTACAATTGAATTGTCTCCTTCTTAAGATATAGTTAGGACTTTAGGACATGTTGTTTAACTAATGCAGTCATGTCCCAGGTTAATTTTATTTGAAAGGAAAAAAAAATATTTCCTTATTTTTTTCAAAAACTCGCTGATTGAGTCTTTCTGGTGGTTTATAAAACGAGTGAAGGTTTGTAAGAATCCTTAAAACGAAAACGAAACTTTCCCCGTCCTAGGATCCATAAACACTTAACTAAATATCACTCTAGATTGACACGATAAAATTTGCATGCTGACTCTGTTGCAAGAGTGAAAATTGATTGTACGCCTTATAATTAAGCAGTGGAACGCGGTCGGTGTGACAGGCAGCCAACCCGTGGGACCTACTCGACCCATTAACACGAATTGTGCGAGTGACAACGTTCTAAACGGAGTGATGTTGAATTAACAAACTAATGATGGGTTTGCAGATCAAGTCTTTAGAATTTACGTAGGTAAATGACGTTTGGTCAATTATAGGACGATTTACACTGCTTCCGCCGCGAGTTACGAATAGTAGGTCGTAGGTTCGAACCCAGACAGGCGCTTTAGTTTGTGTAAATTATTTCATCGCACGATGGTGCGTTCTCAAAACGGTGAGGGAAAACAACGTGAGAAAGCCGGCCTAGTCCTAGAACCAAACATTTGAAGACATGTGACATCTACCAACCCGCACTGAGCCCGCGTGGTGGATTACAGCCCACTCCCTCTCACCGAGAGGAGGCCTGTGTCCCAACAGTGGGAACAGTATAGGCTGATTGTGTTATATACAATTATACATTGCTACAAGGAACTTTTGGCGCTCGAATAACGTTGACAGGTGGGCACTGTTGGTAAACATTTGTGCAATTGTTTTGAGAAATGGATTGAAAAAAGAACAGATTAGTTCCGATTTTGGACACCCACCAAAATAACCTTGTAGAGCTTTAAGGAAGTTGGTGGTAGCTTTGCATTTGCGATCTCAAATGAAATAACCAAGTACCTTTGCTTAAACATATAATTCAAAGCTAATAAATGGTCATGTAAATTACTCTCGTAAGAATAGGTTCCATACGTAATAATAAATAATTATAAATATAATTACGCACCGTTTTTCCATAGAAACAGAAGTCGAACATTCCCGTCAGTCTATTCACATTCACATCACCGCTCCGGCGAGGCGTCATTAAAACGCGCCGTCTAACCAACCATTCGCTTTAGATGGAAAAACTGCAGTTCCTGACTCTGGATGACGTTATGAAACGAAATAGATTCACGGGTGGTCGCCCTTAATGATTGCCGGCCACTAGGATACGTACAGTCAGCTCCGCAGATAAGGCGAGGCCAGGTTAGCCCGTGAAAATCAATTTTTCTTTTGTTTTTTGCCATTTGCAGGTCAGTAACAGTTTTTGTGTTGACCAAAATATGATTCGCGACCGTAACAAATATGTATTTACTTCATTATAATCGGGGCTTCAAATACCGGTATTTTTGGGATCTGGTACCATTATCCTGTTGGTGTGATACCGGTACCAGAGTAGTACAGACGCCAGCACATCAAGCTGCCAGAAACTGTCAAATCTTCCCAATCAACTTTGAACTTATACTTTAGCGATAAAGTTGTAAATCTATTAAAGAAATTTGTAGTGTCCGACCGAAGGTGCAATTCTGGCCGAAGCCGAAGCCGAAGCCGATTAATCGGTATTCACCAAAACCTTCGGCCGAAGCCGAAGCCGAAGCCGAAGGTGTCATTGACCTTGAGAAATACGATAGTTACTTTGATCTCAGAATATACTAGATACATATTGTGAGAACTTTAGAGATTTAGCCCAATAACGAGCCGAGTGACCAACATATACAAGTAGGTAATAAAATATTGTCTAAAATAAAAGTTTCAAATATGAAATATTTAAAAACAAAACACTTATTAGAATTTTAAGACGCGCTCTCAAACTTGTTTTGACTCGTTTAGTTTACTAACTGCGATTCGTTTGGTCCGGTGCGGCGGCGCGGCGAAACTCTGCTGCTCTGCACACTCTCCGTCTCGCTCTAGCATCGTTCAGTAAATTTCAAATTTTGACAACTAGCAAACCTTCGGCTTCGGCCAAACCTTCGGCAAATTTTTGGCCGAAGCCGAAGATTTGGCCGAAGGTGCTTTTTTGGCCGAAGGTGGCCGAAGCCGAAGCCGAAGCCGAAGCTTCGGTCGGACACTAGAAATTTGACAGATTGTAGTAGCTTGATGTGCTGGTGTCTGTACCTGTACTATTGGTATTTCTAATCAGTATCGGTACTGAACCGGTAGGTACCAAACAAATATTTCCGTACGTTGGAGTGAGAAAACAGTGATATAGTAAAAAAGGAACATTTGTTAATAGGCACTAGAAAAATTACTTCAAGATTGCCGACGAGGTTCCGCGTACCTACAAATATGAGATTTTTGATACACGCCGGGAACCTGAAACGTTACCGGTACTGGTTAGGTGGATTACCGGTACCCAGCTACCAAAATGGCAAGAACCGCTAAGTACCGGTACAGAACCTGTACTTTCCGGTTCCAAGCCCGGATTATAATCATTACAATTTATTATCCTGGTACAACTCTCTCAAGTTCAAATTCCCCTTTTGAGTGACTATCTCATAAAATCATGACATTTGAGTCCAATACTAACAGAGTCGTATTCATGAATTTAATGATTATAATTCCTTAAAATATATATGTATTACTGCCGCGAATGATATTTGGATCAACATACATCCTGACTCTGCCCTGCAAAAAAATCCCGGGCTACTTTAATGCATCCCCCTTAAGGGCTGTGCACAACAGACACGCCTAGGTGAGGCCGGCGGCAATAAGTGTCGGGTTAAGACTTCAATTTCGCGAAGGTTCCTTGTAAATCCTAAATTATAGAAGGCATAAATTTCTCGAAAGCATCCGATTCAATTTACTGAGATTTATTGGGTGAAATGTTACGTATTACCGTAACTTTGATCAATCTATCGTCGCATAAACAACACTTGACTAATTGAAATAGCTGTCTCCTTTCAGCTAAGGCGGACTTGCAACTAAGTAAAGCTTTGTTGAATAATTAAAGGCGGTCGCTTGAACTTGAGGCCATCACCTTTGAACCTGTAGTGTCCTGATTTGTCTAATGACAGTTAGACTCTTGAAAATGTTCGTCCCATACATGGTCTAAATCGGTGACCGTTACTTCTGTTCCAGCCTTTAAGGCTGCACGGTGGTAAACGCAGACAAAATGTTAGTCTGCGGTTACAGACGCACTGAATCTCAATATCTACCTAGGCAGAAAATAATTTACGTCTGGCTAAGCCATTAGTGATAATTTTCCGCACGTTGCAATTGTTGAAAAAGCTATGCAGGTTCTGCGAGAAATATCTATGCTGTAAATGCCTTTGTTACAAAACAGTTAACTAAAGCAGAAAAGTATAGTTTGCATATATTTTGAATACATTGTAAGGTCTTAGAATCCTATACTTATAAGGGCTATGAACCTAACGTTTTCTCTGCCGCAAGTTCATTTAAGGCAACTGCGCCTTACCGTTTCTTATATTACCTCAAAGACCGTTACACCTGGTACGATATCTTCGGAAAAGTTATTCGAGTGTACATTCGATGTTCATCGTGTTCCCATATTTATGTTATGTCTCTCAATGTGCACTAAAGCTTCACGACTTCAGTTTGTCTTCTTATTTGTGTAGCTGACGTTACTTTAGTCACGAGTGGGGTTATTCGCTATTCAATTACTCTGCGCAATAAGACATAGGAATATGCTGTGGCTGAATTAAGGGCGTGTGCTACAAAGATAATAATGTTCAAGTAAGTTGTCTGGATGTAATTAGATTTCATTGGGATTGGCTTTTCGAAAAAGTAATTGCTTTCAATCAGCATACTTACATATTTTACTTTCGTTTATGTTTTCGTTTAGGTGGGTAGGTATGTTCAGCTGTTCTGGTATTTACTAAACTGTGATTTAATTTACTTCTTGTGAAGCCGGTTTAATTACAAACCCGGAAAACCATAATGCGATTGTATTGTAAAATTCCTAAACACAATTTAGCGTGGCCTCTTTGGAGATGTACAGTCAGCAACAAAGTCGATTAATACTTCAGTTTTTTTAATCTCAGTAAATGAGCAAAATATTAACACTTCAGTTTTTTAATCTCAGTTTTTATATTTTGCTCAATAACTGAGATTAAAAAAACTGAAGTGTTAATCGACTTTTGTTGCTGACCGTATAGTCAAGATCATGGCTTTATGTATTCAATTCTAAACCTAGATACTCGAGGATAGAGATGATAATGTAACAGCATTAAGCAATAATCATCGACTGATTGTTAATACCGAACTCCCAAGTTTCAAATTCGAAATCAACAAACTGAACTGTTAAATAGTTAGTTTGTTAGAATCTTGGTTCCTCGTAATAAGAAGAATGCCTAGGAATAGGTCTAAAAGCGGGCTTTTTACCCCAGACTTTCCTAACCAGTCTCCAAAGGACCACAAAATGCTACAAAATAGCTTCCATCCGCTAAATATTATAATCTTCGTGCCAAAGAGGTATTCCTAAGCCACAAGCAGCAATCTGGAAAAATTATATAATAAATGTAGAAATAGAAGAAAGAAAATAGATTACCCATAAGTACTTAATATAATGTTGTACAGGCACTTAGTAATACCACAACACTGTTGCAAATTTCATGGCACATGAGGGATGTTATAACATAAGGGGCTTACATGACCTAAAGCGTGGTCACTGTCGGACTGCATAGAAAAGAAAGAGAAGCGCGAGGACACAACGCTGGTAATTTATTGTTTGCAATAAATTAATATGAAGCAATTATTGAATTACAAAAAAATCTATTGTTTGGACCAAATAATGTTGCTTGAAGAATAATCTGACAAAAAATCAGAATGATTGTATATGTTTTTTATTGTAAAAAGAAAGTTTTTAGAGGTATCTTCATGATTTTTTTCTATCGAATCAAATTAGTTGTATTATGTTTTCAACACACTATCTAACTAGCATAGATCCTGAAGAATATCATATATTTTTCTGATTTTGTTTACTGTAGTTGATCATATTTTTATGTTGGTTTAGGTCCTGTAATCCCCTTAAGTTTTATGGCGAAATGATGCAGTCATACAAAAATGCACACGAAACTGACCGCGGTCTTCGCATTTCACTTTCAACAAAAAGTCCAGTCGTGACAATAATAGAATAAACTGATTGTGTAAGTTAGAAATTCGATTAGTCTTTGAGAACTAGATTTACCAAAATGAATAGGCTTTTACTGTAAATGCACGCACGATTAGGAAAAAGTGTCCAATACTACGAAAATAGCACAAATACACGCCTTAAGTGCTTGCCTACTGTCCTCTAGCTCTAATATCATAACATTTAATGCCATCATCCAGAACATGAAACGGTACTAAAAATAAAGGTGAGCAGACACAGCCTAGTTTGCCCACTATGTATCGTCATCGTAAAATGAAATCTAAGAGCCAAAATAGTGTGTCGTCAACCCGTGCGAGGCGTAAGAATCAATTAAAGAAATTCAATTGCTATGGTGTACGTCGCCATAATGTTGTAACTGGGCGAAGAAAATTGCAAATGGCCGCTACTTGTGCCCAATTATAATGAACCCACATAATAATGTATGTTGAGTAGGCTTCAAAACGTGAGGAAAGCACGTATTTTTTACATTATCCGAACTGGTTATCCTGTTGCTGTGCAACATGCTATCGTATCAGATGTTTATTTTAGAACTAAGAATCTTAGACCCCATAGACGGCAACGACTTACTAAGCAGCACTACATACAGGCTGACTTACTAGATTATCCACTGCGGATCCTTTTCGTTATGTCAGAGTGGACCCATAAAAGTTGTTCATACTCGTGATTACTTTCAAACCCTGGAACATTGCTAATGAATTCAAAATCAACCAGCATAAATAACCTCGGTCTAAGACTCTTTGTAAACAAAAGTACTGCTTATTTCTTAAGAAATTTCTGCTGCTACTTTCCTGCTCTTCAAGTTACATAAACACACGATTCTTCTTTACAAATTAAAAAGTTGCTGTACGGTATTAAATCTCTCGTCATTGTTACGAAACAAATCGAAGATAGGGCTCCAATTCGTCACCGCTCTAACGACGAAATGTCGGTTTAGAAACTTCAAGAAAAGAAAACTAATTGAATCAAATTGCCATTTGTCATTTGCATGTCGATTGGTCGGCTTGGAAAAAGGAGGAGACTCTCAATTGGTCGCATGCCTATGTGTTGCTTTTTATGTATGTAAACCGATTACACAAGGTGGTCGTGACCAATTTGCAGAGTTCTTTTTTTTTAATTGAAAGAGAATCGATCCCCCTTTGATCGAAATTCGAGACTTTGCATTTGCATTTTAATCAGGTTATTCTTCTAGAACTTTGATAGAAACTCAAGTCTATTGGTAGTAACTGTGCTTTTATCAAACTTGACCAAGTATGTAGGTGCTAAGATTGTTTGGAAGAGTCTATAGGACTAACAATGCCATTGAACTGCTGACTTCAACTGAAACAGTCAGTCAGTCACATTTTTTTGGTTCTAGGTTTTGTTTCCACACGATGTTTTCCTTTACCGTTTTCAGAGCAGGGGTGATGAAATAATTTACACAAAGTGCCTGCTTGGGTTCGAACCCACGACCTGCAACTCGTAAGTCGCAGCCATTACCACTGGGCCACCACAGCTTTTTTTTTTCAATTCAATCATTTAATTCGGAAATTATCCATATTGTATTAGTATTAGAACTTACAAACTATGTTAGTGTTAGAATCAAAAGTTGCATTGAAGAATAAAGTCGTTTTTAGTTGTTTTTATAACACTTGGCCATTTGCTAAATCTATTACTTTTCACCCTTCATTATTGTAACCAACACATTGTAACTTCAATACATTTAACGTAAAGCCTAACATTGGATGGGTTTTTACGCGTTAAAAAAACTCATTTATATTGCGAATTAGTGGAATGAGGCGAGCTTTTTCCCGAGCCATTTGTTACGTTATTATATCGTAATTTCTGATTAGTTACACTCTATGGTGCAGGCCTATTCGGTGAGATATCTTGTCTTTACTAGCCCAGACGATTAACTGTACTTCTCAGGTATTATAGCTGCCAATTTTAGGTTATGTCCCATCGTTGGGCGTATCAAATAAGTTGAAATGCGATTTGAAGAGGAAAACTTTGACGTTTTGACACGATGCGGGGCTGGTGACCTAGTCGAACTGTTTTACGGTACATTACAATTCATAAATCATGATTTTGGTTCGAAGTTCAGCTTACAATAAGTCAGGGCAGAGTTTAAACAATCTTAACATTTCCTACAAATTGTCGCCACTTTTAAGCTGTGCTCGCGACAGCGTTCGCGTGGATGACGGAAAAGAATAATGTAGGCTTCGCTTGGTTCGTCTTGGCGGGGGCACTCCCGTGCCCCCAAATCTTTACTAATTCTTTTTCTAAAATTTTTGTTGTAAGTACTTACCGTATATCATATCGTCGCTCGAAAGACTAAAAGTCCTATCTCATTTTTTAGCTGATTTGAGTTAGGACAAGTACATCTTTCTATTCGTGATTCTTTACATTTTGTTGCCTTTCAAAATGATTTTATTTTGAGATCCAAATAATATAGAGGTACGACGGTTAGTGAAAAGTGTAAAGATCACGAATAGAAAAATGTAGTTGTCCTAAAAAAATAAGTAAAATGAGATAGGACTTTTATTCACGCGACCGACGTGTCTTATTCCTAAAATCCCCTCAGAAAGTCCCCCCCTGAGGGGGAAAAGTGGACTCTAAAAAAAAGTCTACAATTCCCCCCTGATAATCCCCCTTAGGGGGGAAAACGGGAATCGAATAAATACTAATTCCACAAATCCCCCCCGAAAGTGCCCCTGAGGGGGAAAAGTGGACTTTAAAAAAAAAGTATAGAATTCCCCCCTGATAATCCCCCTTAGGTGGGAAAACTGGAATCGAAAAAAACAACGTCCAGAAATCCCTCCTGAGGTCCAAATTTTTTTGCCGGTGCTGATTGCCAAAATATTTCCCGCAGGCGCCCGGCAGATATTTTACCTAGATAACCTAGAATGCAGGAGCGAGCTTGGGAATAAATGTTGACCATTCAAACACGGAGCAACGCCAAGCGGGCCTTCGTCGAGATACTCAATAAAGCTGTTATAAAATGTATATTGAATTGTTTTATGTTATTGGATGATGCATGAGGATGCATTTAGTAAAAAACTGGTATTTTGACATTAAAAACAGACTTTTCAATTTTATTTATTTGTATTGTATTTGTGTATACCTAGATAAGTGAGCGCTGTCTCTAAACACTTTATTATTTTGCCCATAGACGCGTGATTTTAGCTAACAGGCTAACACGTACATAACTTCTCCAGCTATTTATTCGCTTAAGATAAACTAAATCGTGACCACATACTTTGACGCCGTAAAAAGCATGATTGGATCTTTATTAGCGAAAATGTATGTCGATTCTTTTGACGATTAATACGTAATTCAAAGAAAATATGAGTGTAAAGTGCCGTTTTGTAAAATTGTAACTAATCTGTCATAGTCACGTTTCTGATTGCGAAATGATCAGATTTGTATCTTTTAGTCATAAATATAAAAAATACCGTTTTTCTTAGTTGTATTGTAGAAAACAGTTATAAAAGATATTGTTCTTAACAGGACAATGTTTATTAATTTGGGACTATCAGCGCCCCGCGGTTTCACCCGCATAAGTGTCGATCCCGTGGGAATATCGGGATAAAAACTATCCTATGTCCTTCCCCGGGATGCAATCTATCTCTCTGCCAAATTTTATCGAAATCCGTTCAGTGGTTTAGGCATGAAAAGGTAACCACCTGCATCACTTAAGACAGGCGGGAATTAGGGATCACGTGCGTTTAGATAGAACGACAAAGTATTTATTGCGACTCGAAAGTAACAAAAAGAATAAATAAACAGAAAGTCTTATACGAGGCCAAAAGGCTCCTATCTCAGCATGAAGCTGCGACATTTAAAAAACAAACAGCGCTGGTATTCTGATAGGGCCCGCTGTGATGTCACGGGCACACCGATTTAAGAGTGGGGACTTTGTTTGCCCACCAAGTGCTTTCAGGGAAGAGGGCGTACAGTGGTCACGTGCTGGCTTGCACTCTTGCACAGGTTTTGGGGAGACCCCTTTACTTAACTGTCTCTCCAGGGATGTGCCCTAACAGGCGTTGTATAGAGGGGGTTTTGGATCGGTCTTTTGAAAGGTAACGGTTCCCCCTTCCATGTGCACCGGGTGGTTTTAGTGAGGTATCCCCGAAATCAATATTTTAAAAAAAATGGTCGTCCACTCACCTAGCTACTGTTCTCCCAACGCTCCTTCTACCGTTTCTCGGCAACCATGACCGATAATATGTCAAAAAAAAGTAATGGTTTCTGGAAAGTGTGAAAAAAAAGTGTCTCCCATCTTCAATATTTAAAAAAAGTAGCCAGTATCGCCTATTAGTTTATTGGCTCCATATGACTCATATGAGTAATGTGTTTATCTATAGGATTAGCGCTCATAACTCTTGGTATCACGCGATAATGTCACAGATCATTAACTTATTGCTATAAGTAGTTTATACGGCGCGGGCGCATTTCACAATCTCGAGAATTTGTTTAGTGATGTCGCCTGTAGTAGAGATCTCCATATTTTCCAATAGGTACTGTGGTTTTAATAGTTTGTTGATTTTCAGGTAATATGTATTTATGATAATGGTCATAAATCTGTGATGAAGAATCGGAATTGTGACGATAGTGGAATAAATCGAATAAAACATGGCACTTGATTTTTGCTCTTACACTTTTAGTTGATTACACTTTGCTTTAAGTTATAAAATCACTGAAAAGGATCGAAAATAATCCAAAGGTCTGTTAAAGTGCCTACTTCTGCCTACCGCCAGGTAAAGATCCAAGTGTCTTAACTAACGTCCAAATTCAATTACGTATTCATGTCAGAATCCAAAATTTCTTCGGAATAAGTACACCCAGTACGGAACACTATCCAATAGCGTGCCCTTACGCATCCGCGGCGTACGCGCAGCCGCGTGGACGTAATTGTTCGCAAATTGGTGCGTAATAATGATGAAAATCTCACCGTCCGTCTGTAGCACTTGCATGTTGCATGTCAATGATCCCGTATCCGAACGATGTCGGAACAAAAAACTTATTACTAGTTGTAGTGATTGCGTATTTCAGCACATGTTTTCGCACGTCAGAATGTTTTATCGCGCCTGCATTGCGCACGCGTTGATATCTACGATCAATTGTGATTTACTTGCTTTGTGATGCCGCTGCGATATGGTTGACTAGTTGAATGTATTCGGTCCTAATCATGAACTATTCTTAAAAGTGCGATTGGATTTCTATGAATGTTTTTCAACTTTTAACAAAAGCAGAAAGAATGTAAACATATTAATAGGCGGGAAAAATCTGCATAGTGAGAGACATTATATTAGACCATAAGTTCTCAACCTTATTTTGCCCACCGCCCACTGAAAATATTTTTTTATCTACAACCCCCAATTTTTTTTACTTACCATCTGTCGTAATAAAAAACAGCTATTGCCACGATTTTATTTATACGTGTAATATTATACAGTCATAAAATAGGATATACAGGGTTATTGGTAAAATATTAACAACCTCCTAAGAGGTCATTGTACTCATCATTATGAACAACTTTTACTACTGGACCAAACCTGAAATCGCGAAAAAAAATCAACTGTTCCCTACATTTTGACGAGTTATACGAACATAAATGTAGGGAAAAGCTGTTTTTTTTTTTCTGAGGAGCAACTGTTTTTTTTATATATCTGGGCCTTCTACTGCCACCCTGAAAGTCTCAAATGCCCACGAGGAGGCGTTATCGCCCACGTTGAGAACTTTATTAGACCAACCATTTTTGGATATTATCACAGCTAATGAGACACAATTGATTTTCTATTGTAATTGGGCCGACATTGGCCCGCCCTGGGCTGTAGTGGTTAAGACCAAATATCTTTCTTGTTATTCCTTTGTATATTTACAAGAAAGTAATGTTAATTCTACATCATCAGCATATCTTTCCGACAGACCGTGGAGAGAGATAATAAATACCATAATTATTACCTACGTTTAGCAGGGGAATTAGTTACCGCTGTTTGAAATTAGAAACGAATGAAAGTCGGACTACAGAGACCATTCGAGAATTGAGTAGACATTGATCGAAAAATAAATTTAACAATGATTAAATTGATATCGAAACATTTATTCATTTTCTTTCAATAATTTAACTTATTGTATACCTATACATAATAAAACAAAAAAGGAAGACATACCACATCGCAGGTATCATTTTACAAACACCAACATTCTATCATATTTACATAGATACAGCGTTATTAAAACTTCTATCAGTTTTCTATACAAAACTCTAGTTAGAGAAAACTTTCGCCAATAATATTATTAAACATTTTGTCACTGGTATTAATCCATCCATACATGCTTCATTAAAACTATACATTTATTTCATTTAAAAAAACAATGTCTCACCTTATTAGTGATGTGTATATTATGTATAAACTGGTATCAATCGATACTAAAACACAATTCTCTAAGTTATTTAAAATGTAATTTAAAACTTACAACCTTAAGATATGGCTATCAAATAACTCGTTTTCGTATAACAAAAAATATTATTATACAATTTGTTAACATAAACAAAACAATGAACATAACGTTGCCTTCTTGACTGGAATGGAAGACTCGGAACAAACGCAACAAACTACGTAAGTATGGCAAGTAAATAATTAAAATATGAAAAATAATAATTTAAACTAAACGTTTGGAATGATTCGACTTACACTAAAATTATTTACACGATTATAATATAACAGAAACAGTGCGTAATACAAAGTACTTAAATCAGATATTTACAGTATCTGTATCACTTAAATATCGTTGTACATTACAATAAAATTAGAAGCTTAATCTTTTGTTGTTCGTTAATTTGATCGTGTCACATGGACTAGCGTACGAACAGACGATCCTAATCGGTATCGGTATCCGAGACCGTAAACAGACATTACTGTCATTTAAATTATTTAACAAATTAGTCATTCTTTTTAAAACCAAACATGCTTAACACTTTTGTACTAAACAGGTAATGAGCAAAGCAAACTTCGTTGTGTGCTCGTGGAAGCTGTGGAGCGCGTTCAATGTACAGTTTTAAGTACATTTCCAGCTGAATCACACAATGTTGAGGGTTGGTGTTGGTTGTTGATTCAATCTTTATCTCCTACGAATCTGTAAGCGTCGGGGGGAGGCTCGGGCATGCAGTACCCGTGGTAGGTGCGGATGTCTTCTGCTGCGTACGTGATTCCGGCCAGGACTCCCGTCTCCGTGTGATGCCTGGGGCAGGTGTGGCCTCTTGGACATTGGCAGATGGTGTTGGCGTTCACTTCGTCGATTTGTTCATGTCGCCGCCTCGCGCTGAACAGTTTGCATGGCTCCTTTCTTGAACAACGTAACCTCTGTAAAAAGAGACAACGAGAATTGTATTAAAAGGTTACAGACCTAGTAAAATTATTTTTAATTAATATTAAAAAGAAAGAAAACTATCACCAGGTAAAACTAAGTCATTTTTAAAGGACATTCGTACACTAAAAGTAAAGACCAGCAAAAAAAAAAATGGGAAAAATTATGGGAGATGACCTCTTGAGCATTTTTTTACTAATACAACGAAAATCTACCATTAATTTTAGGCTTTCGCTGTAATGGTAAAAAAATGTTAAAGATGTTATTTCCCATAAGAAAATACATAGTACTTTTTTTTTTCTAGCTTTAATTTTTGGGTATAAAATGTTCGACATTTGAATGATGTCTTTTGGGAACTAAATAAAATACACGATTTCAATATACTAAATGCACTATTTCAAGTAAAGTTGAACCAACAACACAACCAAAGAACAACTACTGCCACCTATCGTCGCTAACACGAACTAAAAACGAAAGCTAAAGTCTTTAGTGGTAAAGTAAAATAACTTACGCTTTGCGGCGAGCACGCGAACTGATACTGGTTTCCCTGTTCCCCGCTAGGTGTCGTGTACGGCAACTTTTTCAACAGATACGTCACGGAGAGCTTCGGACAGTGACAGTTGACAATCTGTTGTGTCGCATTGCTGTCAGGAAACGAGTAGATGATCCAGGCTGCATCCTTGAAGTACTTGCACTTTGGCAAGCGTTTGACAGGTTCACACGTCTTGTAGAGCGTTGTCTTGTCTGATAACGTGTGGTTATCATCACTCGTGAGGTCACTGTAATGAGAAGAGTCACAAATTAGATGATGTTCATTTGTTTAGCTTAAAGACTTTAACAGATTTGAAAATGAAAGCACAGTTTCTGGTATTCGATTAATTTAAGCCCGTTAGAAGCGGATTCGTGAAACCAAACTACAGACACCAATGACTCAGGGATAATTATGTTTTATGCTTAATTCTGAGCAAATTGAAATTCCTATACAGACTCGTCACCTTGTAGATCACATATTAAACTGAGATTAGAAAGTAGACGAGATAAACACATTCATATATTAGAGCTAAAAGTTGACTTCCATCACAAAATGTCAGGATTTATTTTGGACTAGCTGTTCCCCGCGGTGTCACACGCTGCGCGGCTCCTAAGGGTCGTAGCGTGATGTTATATAGCTTATGCCTTATATCCTTCCTCGATAAATGGACTATCCAACACAAAAATATTTTTTTAATCCGAACCAGCAGTTCCTGAGATTAGCGCGTTCAAACAAACAAACTCTTCAGCTTTATAATATTAGTATAGATAATCCAATGGAGCTTATAGTTCTTTTGTAGATTTTTTTCATCGAATCTTAGCTCATTGACAAAAAGCGACGCACCTAACTCAACAACGTCACAAAGCCAGAAAAAACCGAGACCAAGATATTAATAATACGATATAGCCAACCTAATGCTCAAAAACTAAATACATTTAAATAACGGCCTCGAGCGCCATCCATTCACTATAATTTGATCTTTAAAAGGGAAACCCTGTCAAAGGTTGGAATAATAATCAGGCAGCATTTGAATATAATCTGCCTTTTGAAAGGGTCAATATAAGGATAATCATTTTGCAATTGCCCATTTCTCTCATCTAATTTAAATCATATAATATATATAATTTGAACAAGATGAACAAAAGAAGGCGTATTTTACTGAGACAGTTTTGATGCATGTAGATGATTCTGAACATATCTATCAAGGTTATGTATTAAAGCTAGATAAATACTCGGCGACGAATGAAGTTAAGCAAAATGTAGTGCAACTAAACTGACTTGAAACCCATAATGAAGTCGCCAAAAAGTGGTGTTCCGAATGAAGATAAATAAGAAATAATTTTCACTTTCAAAGCCTCTTTTGGACAAGAAAAAGACTCGGACCACGTGACCACGTATAAACAATAAGTCAATATAGCTGAGTTCCGCGTAGACGATAAAATAAAAGTTCTTTTGTAAGTTGTCCCAAATGTTTAACGTAACAACAATACTGACCTAGAGCACGGCCTATGCCCCAAACAGCGACACTTCCTCTCGATCCAGGGCTGCGTCGCATCATAAAGATCCACTTTACTGCAGACTTGTCTTGGTCTGCAGTCTGGAAGGTCGTCTTCTGAACCCTGGAATACAAGGAAAAAACAAAGAGTAATGTCAGTGGAACAACTCCATCAAAGTGTCGTTCTAATTAATGTTCTGATCCGTATATGGTAGAACGATGATAAACATAAAAGAAATTCCAAAAAAGTAGGTATGAAATGCCACCATAAGCAGTCACGATTGGCAAAACAATAAAAGCATTAGTAAAATACTTAAGTTTAAAACAGGTTTCGCCTCTTTCAATAAACATTTTCCCTAACAGAGTAGTTAACAACGCAAAACCAAGCATAACCGAACACAATAACATACAAACATGACCCAATCATTTCACCAGCGAGTGTACGATGTTCGGTATGCACGGGACCCATCAAAATTCGCGTGCATTGTTTACCATTCAACTCGCGTCGCATACTAAATCAATCGGTACATTCGTACAATTCGACACGTCGTCGAACAATACGAAAAATCTAAAGGAATCAATCATCACCACAAAAGAAGTTGCCGTGGGAAAAATGGAAGGTGTTTCAGGACACCTGCCTAGGGAACATATGAAACAGATTATGAACGAGTCCAAATCGATGTTAATCATAACGTTCCGTAAAGGAATCACAATATGAACATGTGCTCTGGTCCTTTTAGTTTTTTGCTTCCAAAAGGACCATCGGTCGTACTTCCGACCGGAAGACGTGCCATTCGGCAACCTGTTAGCTGTGGGAACATTTTTTCTGCGAAGACTTGCAGGGCTACTGCTCACAGCTGTAATTAAGCTACTATTGCCCGTAATAAATTACTATGTTTAATTGGAAACGGTCGACATCCGATGAATGGCTTTAATTTCCTTTGCTTTTTGTTTAAGTACGGCTTAGTGCCAAAGTGCAATTAACGATGATGTTATTGATAATTTTATGCAAATGGCCGTCTGTGTTTGAGTTAATAATCATGTTTTTAAATTGTAAAACAATCGTACTCATGCCTACTTTATAGAAAGAAAATAGACGTATTCTGGATATTGAATTTGTTTAATACCAATGATATATGTAATAGAATATACGATGTTTTATTATAGTTTTTACTAGAGGTAACTACCTACATACCTTAATAGGGAAAAGATGTTTGAAATAAACTTACTTATGACAGTTATGACAAATCGAACAAAGTTAAACCTCCATTCCTTCCATTTAAATTCTGGTCACAACTTCGACAGCCCTGTTCACGCATAGGTGTGAAAAAAAAGTATGTATGTATATTTTTTTCGTTGTTCCGGATATGCTTCCCGTTTCTTGTGTATTGCGATAGATTTCGCGGAAACGGCCTCAGTTGGATCTCCTAAACACCGGATACAGCCCTTTTGTGTAACAAACAAAAAGTACAAAGCATAGACACAATGTATGGGTTGTTGACTTACTTCGTCAAGAGTTTGCCTTTATTTAACGGAGTCTTGCTGTCGACCTGAATGCTAATGCCGGTTGTAAGAAAATTACATTTCGGACGGTCCTCATTGAATGCCTAATAAGGCGGACAAAAAATTGACAATAGTACGCACTACGTTGTACTAAACAGTTTTATTAATGTTGTGAGTTTCAAGAAATGAGGATGTTTTGAAAGACAGTTACACGATTATCGCTAAGTGGTCGCATGTCGCTGATGTATTCAAGAATACACGATCAATGGTCACGAATTATACAAAAGAATAGCCATTTGTAATGCCCGGGGAATCGTCCGATGTTAATTCTAGATTTTTTTGGAAACGATATCTGAAACACAGACAGCGCTTAAGGCGACATTACCAAAGGACGTTTTGTCTTCATCCTTTTCTGGAGTTAGAATTAGCAAGAGTTAGTTTTTATATAAATTGTGACTCTCATCCTGTACACTTAAGGTTTTAAATTGTGTGGAGGGTTCTTTAAACGATGAGGTTCTACCATAAACGAAGAGCGATAAGCGTTAAGCTTAAAGCCTTTCATTCTTAAGGTTCCTAAGTTACAGTTACTCCTAACCACTCAACCCTGCTTCTCCGTCTTTCAGTTTAATTAGGTCAGGCTTTCGTGACTACTCAGCCTTCTCCCCTGCGGCACTTCAAGAAACCTGCTGAGATGTGCTTCTTCAATTCGTAGGTATCTGTTTAAATTATCTACTATTTTATCTATATTAATAGCCGAAAATATCTAATACTGCATACTGCAAGCCAAGCTCTAAAAATATGGATCTGTCCCCCAAAAAGGGGCTGTCATATGAATCGCATCATATCTCAACGTTTAAATACTAACAATGCGATACTCTAGCTCGCCGGTAACCTAACCACTGCCTAAGTCCCTTAACGGGTGTGAGGTGCGGGGGCCGGGGGGTGCGGCATCCGGTCCATCGAACAGGTGGCGCGCGCGCCGCGCCCACACTAATAAAATAATTTGTTACCACCGCCGACCTTCCACAACCTTCTCCATATAGCTGGCCCTTTCTAGCGTGGGCGTTACGTATATTGCTGACTTACTCACACTGTTTCAGTTTATGATGCTGGGTTCTGAAGGAAATTGCGAAAGTTTGGGACTATTATTGTGATGATGAAACAATGAAAAGCTTGCATTTGAAAGGTGATTTTCGAGTTGCAATTAATCGTAGTAGCTACTTAGTTACTGAAAAATTACCTAAAGAGTCTATTTATAAGTAGCTCGTTACACTTCATGTCATCTCTAAAAATCTATTTGTCTCAATGCAATGCATACGAAATAAAACTCCATGATCCATTCATTAAGAATTATAAGAGGTCCCTTTAGAGTCGTTGTAACATTTTTGATTGTGAATTCATTCATTTTCATTCAAAATTAGGGGAGACGGTCGCATAATGTTTGCTAGAGGGACAAAATTATAAATAATCAAGTGAATAGTGACCATGATAAATTATTAATCGTGTTATTTCACTGTATTGTATCGTTTCGTTAATCTGTGAACAGCGTTGTGGGCTTCAATATTGTCTATGTTTTGTGTTATTTTGGTTTCTATGTTTTATATTGTAGCTGTTTGTTGTTCCTCTTGAATAAAAATAAAAATATTTGAATTTAATAACTTATGTCTTCGTTTGTTATTTAATTGTGCATATTATTTAACATTTTTGTTCTGTTTTGGGTTTGTTTCTATTTTCGTCCCCAAGGACCATAAAATCAACATCTTTTTTACAAATTGATTTTTCTTAGTAGGCCATAATGTTCCTGTCAAGTTTCTGCAGCTAAATATCGCGTTACACCTAAAATTATTGGCTCGAGCAAAAATAAAAGTCGTTAACCCTCGAGAAACCCTAATCAAATCCGACTTCCACCTGCTATAATTTAAGATATCCGTTAAAATCGCTCCCGAATACGGAGCTCTAACATTAATATCTTCTCGTATAATTACACGTCCGAAACACCGTATCTTCTATACATATTACAAATTAAAGCCGCTTTTCGTGTCTGTCTGTGTGACCGCATTTTACTTCTTAACTACAGAACGGATTTGGATGAGGTTTTCACCATCATTTAGATAATTTATTCCGGAAGGTTTATGTGTATAAAACATTGATCTATATAGCACAGAGATCTTGATGTGTTGACATGCCGCAATTGCATCCGTACGAAGCAAGGACGGGTCGTAGTATTCAATAAATTATAAATAACGATTTGTTAGCCGCCGGCTACCGGTCCGGATGCTGACCATTCTGGGAACACAGGTAGCCCAGAAATTACTAATCCGAGTAGGTAATTACCCCATAGCCGACGGTCACACATTATTTATTACTTTTGTAATTAGTGTTTTGCCTATAGCTAAGGCTATTAGCGACCGGCTAAAATGTATGGATTTTAATTTTTGTTAATTTGTTAGCTTGAAACATTTTTTTTTAACTTTCTATATGCCTTGCCAGCATTTTAGATGACTTAAGCCGACTTGTGGGAAAAACCAGCTGATTAATTACATTTGATAAAACCAGCTGATTAATTACATTTGATAAAACCAGCTGATTAATATTACAGCCTGAGCATGAGCTTTCAATAAAAAATAAAGACATTACATAAAAAAGCATAAAAAAATACTAATTTAATTTGCCAAAATAATTTTATTGAGCAATAAATCGTAGGCATTTAACCGACAGATAATCAAAATATTTATATTATACCATTTTAATTTAACTACACTCCATAAATCAGGTAAAAGCGTAATTAAACGTAAAATTATTCATACGCCGTGAGTTTTAGCCGTATAAGGCGCGGTCCAAACCCGCGTTTAAAAGACATCAACGGCTCACGTAACATGTTAGCATGTAGTATCAATGAATGAACGCACGCGCCTTTAATCGTCACTGTGGTCGTAATGTTGTATACAGTGATACACACATTGTCATACATATGTGTCCAATGACACCCGCAGTTATGAACTTGTATAATGTTCATACGTTATTATGCCTACGCAAATGTAAACAATTTTATTTAAACGGCGACTTGCGGTAAATAGAATTGGAATCGAGTTTGACTACTACTGCGTGTTTTATACCGTTTTCCTCACATTATTCAATGAAATCGAATTCGAAGCTGTTGCTAACAAAATCGTTACCGAAATATGTTTCACATTTGAGAGTAAATTCAGTATCATTGTTAGCTTACGCATGCCGTATGAGATTTCAAAAGACGTAATTTTCAATGGGATTCACCTCCATTCACAAAATTAACATATTCAACTGAATGTAACCCTTCGAATCCACAGACAATTTCGCTCAAGGGGAGTATCGTATATAGAGTTCTGAAAAGCAACTCTCGGACGAACTTCCTCAAATTACAACTACAACACACATCCGCAACGGTTGCATCATTTCGAAAAGTCTTAACCGCCCACATGAGGAGTGTACTTGCGACGTTCTGGTCCGGAGGTGTTGGAATAATGTCTAAGCATACAGGCGTCCCCATTGTGGGCCAGGGCATCCGGAGTGATCCATTGACGACACACGTGGTCGCCCCTTGAGACGGAAGCCGGGCCCAGTTCGTCTTCCACGGTAATCCCGCTCGAGTGTCGCCTACTTGAGTCTTGTGTTTGACTTGAGTGGGGATTGTCTCAAGACCTTCGGTTTTTAGGCCACGGAGTTATTTAGATATCTTTATAAAACCTACTGATTGTTAGGCAGCTTTGTGGTTTAAAACGGATTTTTATTATTCTCTAAAGAATTTATTTTCAAAATGAAAGCTCTTGCGATTTTGTTTTTGTGAAGTAATTATACTACAGCTACTGCTGCCCTGTTTTCTCTTAATTCTGTTTAAAAATCTAAATGTTCAGACACTACTTCATCTACGTCTCTAATTACATTAATTTATCAACTTTCTTCATCTCAATACTACCGAATAAAACCAAGCCCATCAAAAAAGTTGGATCTAAACAAAAACTGACAAGATTCGATCCATGTTTATTTTTTGAACCGCGGTGAGGGTGTTTAGTGTTTTTGTGGCGTAACGCAGGTGTCTCGGGTTCTCCTCTGCAGCTTATTGGTCTTTTTTTCTTTAATATTCTCTAACGCTGCGTGTACAGGACTGTTTAAAGGCAGGCATTGATTTTTAAGTTGGATTTCTTTGTAATTTTCATGTTTGAGATTCTTGTGTGAGTTTTGATTATATTATCTAATTGATACGATATGAATTGTGTATTTTATGGCTTTTGAGAATTTTGAGGTCTTGATCATTTATGATACATATTGCATTTCCGGTCCAGTCAGTGGAATTAGGTACTTCAGCATTCGAGTGCAGCAATCTTAATTGCAGGTTTTTTCTCCTTACTTGATATGAAAAGCACACAGTTCTGAAAAGATGGCCTTAAGCCAGATTTAAACTGAGCTTGAACTTTCCCAACATTGTATCCCGGCTTTACCCGCGTCCCGGCGAGGTCATTTTTTACCATCGCATTTCTTTGTTGACGCGTGTCCCGCTGTCACGCTTTTTGTCCGTCCCAGCCGTGGCGAAGCGTAAATTATCTCGTTATTTCTATTGATTTTATTTTTCTTTAAATTCGACTTGTGGGATGACTTTATTTTATATTTTTGTTGTAAGATCAGTTCAGCTGGAAGTTTAGCGTGTCCAAACACCGATATAATATTGTACTGTTCTTTACCCTTATCATTTTATTACACAGACACATATTTAATTTTCACTTCAGTCAGTACAGTACATTATAAATTTATAATGGTTTACAAAAACTGTCTTTAATTTCTTCGATCTAAATTGCAAACCTATGTTGCTGCAGTTTGCATTGTATTTTATTTAAATATCGTTACGTGCATAAGTTTTATTGTCCGTATAACTTGAGCATTATTCCCGTTACGTCCGCCTCGTCGTCGCATGCTATCCTTTGCATTAAAAAGAGACCTTGCAATGAAGAGGCGTTTTATGTGTTGCTACTTTTTATCTACATTCAAGAATTGCAATTCGAGAAAATCTATGCTTACAACGTCGTTAAGCTTCTTTTAATATTGCTGTCTATTATATTTTTCCTTGAATCTAAACTGTCTTTAGAATATTGTTCTCAATGAGATATTTTAATATTTATTATAAATATCGGATTTTTACGAACCCTGGTCCTCATACAACCCTGTCTTAAAATGGCTGCAGACAATTATTAGAAAGATCATTAAGGATTTTGTTATTAACATCAGAGTCGCTAGTAATATGCGAGACGTCATTGACACTCATCGTTTAATTATGTTAAAGCAATGTGTTTTCATTTACATAAATGTTTTCATTTAACTTTATATTTCTTGTTGGTCGGTTTACTACTTGGTTTTATAGGTCTACGTCACGTATAATTTCTTTATCTTTAAACAACCTTATTTAAAGGAAATCCATGCGAAATCACGACTTGAGCAAATATTGATAAATCATCGGAGCATCCGTGAAGAATTTTTCATTATCAAAATGCTCAAAACCAATTAGCTAATCAAATGGCGCCAGAGAATTCAAACCGTAATGAAAAAACTGACCGTAAACAATATGTTAGCTGATTTAGAGCTTTTTATTTGAAGTTTTTACGACGTTTTAAATATGTGCGAGGTATTTTATTTATAATAGACTTGTCTTTATCAATAATTGCTTCACGGCGCCTCCACTCCGTATCTGCCACATTGTTAACTTAATAGTTGGGTTTTTATTACCACAATCAAGTGCAGTTTAAAAGAAAAGAAGAAAAATTATTTTATGGCTAATTTATTCTTATTTTATAACAAACACAGTATTGATTATTATTGTGCTAATATCAAACACGAATCTTTTATGATTTCCAATCTAACACCTGAACATCACAAAGAAATGAATGATATTTCGCAATACCTACCTTCCGTGCGACCCTATTTCACACCTACACGGAAACATCTATTGTGTAATGGAAAATTGTGATAGAGCACAAAAACGGGGCGGCTCCCGAGGTCGACGTCTAATAATGTTTTAATAATGATTGATGATACGAGTAAGCTGGTAATATCCTTAGCAACGTCGATGACGTCTGAATTTTGGACGATACCTATCGCAACGGATTTAATTCAGAAATTGACGTAATCTATCCGGAGGTAGGTATAAGTTATAACTCTTATATAACAGATCTTGGAATGACCGGTAAGATAATATTAAAAGAATGTATTCTTATGAATCCATAATTGAAGATGAGTAAGAAGCTTAAAAGCTTTCTATGAGTAATGATTTCAGTTTCGCTGTAGGGTTGAATGTGAGTCATTTGTATTCCCCTACAATGTTTACTACCCTATTTGAGAAATAGGTACAATGCGTCATTATCAATAGTCTATACAGAACTCCTCATCTGTACTTACCTAATTTGCTTCTACATCTTTCGTTTACCTACTGGAGCTTTTCTATTAAATATGTAGCTGTATGCTTGCTTGCAGCATATTATTTGATATTTCTTCCATCGAATATTTTGACCTATGTTTAGAATAAAGTTTCCGTGCTAGAACAATTCAGGTCAATAAAACACGACACCAGTTGTAAGTCGCCTGATTAGATGTTTACATGCAAACTGCAGTGGCTTCACTTAGCTTCAATTTAAGATAATTTTCTAATACGAGCTTGATGAGTTTAAAGCAAGCTCTAGACAAAGTATTAATGCTTCTAGATATACTTATAAATGGTTTTCTTTAAAACTATCATCTTCGTTCTCCTTATAGGTAGGTAGCTCCAGTACTTATGATCACACCTCCAGCTATGTTTGTCTCAAGAACTGATGCAATTTCCTCAATAGAATTCATAAATGTAGTCATAGTTGCATGATACGTACTACTTCTCAGTTATTCACTTCCTTTGGTTAACTTTATATTTACATAAGCAATATGACTGCAATCGTTCACTATACTCTCAATATGTAGTAACTGTCTTCAAGGAAAATGCAAATCGGTATATCAAACACGGGCGACAATTGATTCGTACGGTGCGACAAATTGCAGGACTATTATTCTATTCTGGATATCAGTCTGGATTGTAGCGGAATTGGTCTGAAATTCAATTATCCTTTATATCCTTTAGCACTTACAAATTGCTTCAAGAGTCTTGTCACTTGTCATGTGGCAAGTGAGGATGATGATTTATATCCGCGCGTGCTGATTTGTAATGGTTTTTATTATTTGCATTGTTTTGAAAATAAATGTCAGTTTCAACAATGTGCTCTCCTTATCTACCTAATATCTTTTCATAGCACGTGTCGCTACAAACAAGACCGAAATCAAAGGCCCAAACTTTGAATGCGTTTGCATTTCTTAATGTCACATTATATATGTAATGAATCTATTCAGATGTTATCAATGAGATGTTCAAAGTGGCCCGCGCGGGATTTAAGAGGTGTGTCGCGTCGGCAGAACACAGACACCCTCTCATAGTTTTGTTATTCAAATCTTGGGAGCACTAAACTCAACCATTATTTACCAGTCGGCACTTTGACACCCGCTGTGCGACTAAACGGTTGATTACTCCGAACAGTGCAGCATCTCGAACCTGCACAATGGCAATACTGCACTTTTTGTTAAGGAAAGCTTAAAAAAATGGCACGCTGCTTAATAATCGTATATCTGTCAAGATTTAAGCCCCACCATAAAACAAAATATGAATAAACGACGAGATAACTTTAAATTCCATTGCCTAAAGAGACGAACGATTGAAAAGACGGTTACCGTTACGAATGGGCTTAAAGGCAAAGACATAAAAAAAACATATTTTTTATACCAAATAGCACACACGGGCCGGGAGCGAGGCTCGGCCCGTAAGTCATCGAAGCTGTCAAGATAAGAATGAGTGAATGAACACCTGCCGCCACCGGTGTTACGCGTGCGCCTACGCACCCGCGCAACGCTCCCATTTTGTAATACCATTTTTAAAATACTCGCGACGACTCACAATTTGAATTTTATTTCACGATTCATACAGTTCATATTCCAGTAAACAAATTAAGATTTTAGATCTATTATTGAGCAAACGTAATTACGGACCTAGGTTAGAACGATTATCTTCTTGAATCGACTTTAAAATTAGATATAATAATGATTATCGTTGTTTTTAAAATATAACTGACAAGACTGGACATCCGGAACTGCTTTTATTTTTATTGGCTTAAGGCCATATTTATTGTGATACGTACTGGTTTTGGACATTAATATTTAATATCGCATGAAGAATTTAAGAGATTTATATTTGATGGTGTATCCGTTGATATAAATTGTGTTTTTTCCGCATTACTTTTTGTTTTATTTACGATTTCTTGGTAGTGGTTTAGTCATGGGGGCTCTCCGTGTTTATAAAAATTAATATGGCCAACATACTTGTGCTATTTGTCGGTTTTAATTGGTCTAATTGTTGGGTGGAACCGTGGAACCCTTCGTGGAATCTCATAATTATCTTCTCATATAGCCGCAGTGCGTCATCTATGGCAATATTTATGTGATACTCCTCACATAGGATAATATTTATTATACTTTTAAGGATATCTGCAATCTATCGTAACGATTACAGCCTAAGAAAGATCAAACAGTAATCTTTCTCGTCTCGTATAGGAATTTATGTTTAATTTTCCTTTTTTTTTTATATAACTTGGATTTTTATTTTACTGTGTTTAGTTTAGTTTGTGATCTTCCCGAGTCGCAATAAATACTTTTTTTTTTCTTTTAAAATATTTACTCAATTTTTATCAAAAACTCTTGAATTTAGCAACAGATATGGTGACATTTTTCCTCTTATAGTTCGTGTCCTATTTACAAAATTAAGAAACGAATATTGTCTTTGGAATTTTAAAAACAAGTAACGATTTCCTTTGAAATTCGCTGTTCGTGACAATCGTCACGACTTTGACGTTTAAATATTAAACTATACAACAATGATCCAAGGCATTCACTTTGTTCAAACCTACTTATCTTGCATCGTAAACATCTATGAATGTTTCCATTAGAATTTGTCATCCTGTCTCATTCACAAAGTTTTGGCGCCAATTTCTTAAAGTAGTCAATATTATTATTTCGACAACAAAACGTGAATTATGGTATTTCTTAACTTTAAATTACAGTGTTAATACTTATTCGTGCGACAATCTTGATGTTTTGAAGGTTGACTTCCAAATATTCAATGCCAGCGTAGTCACAAAGCGGTAACTTGTTGTAAACTTTCAGAAACTTACTTGTTATTTTACATAGGTATCGGTATAGTTAGGTATACCCATTTTAGCGGATTACTTCATTGAAATCCCTGGATGTAGACTAATGTAAAGCCTATTTTAGGTTAGAAGAGTCCAAAAGCATTATTTTCGCAAAGCAAGAGGGATCAGGAAAATCAAAACTTACCCCAGTCTGATATAATATCCTGAGATCGCCTTTCGATGGCACTGGTATTCTCTTGTGCGGCAGATACGGCAGTTTGTCTGGCCTCCTCAAATGTATTTCTCCTGAAGGCCTGAACGCTTCCAACGGTGTTCTTATCACACCACGGACCCCGCAGAGTGCCCACACCACCAGCAAGGGGGTTAACACATGCATGTTCATTTGCACTTACAAATACACACAAATAAAGGTAACTGTCAGTAGTAACGTTCCAATTGTTTAAAAATGTTCGAATTGTGAACGGTGTTCGATATTCGGTGTTCGTGCGTGTTCGGGTCGCGTGCGCTGTGTCGCGTTGTGGTCGGGCAAGCTCGGACTGGCGGCAAGCGCGCCGAGGCAGGTACGACTTAGCCTACGCGCCCGGTATAACCACCTCCGACTACGACCAGTAAGACTTGATTCTTGAAGCTTTCCTGAGAATTTGGCGCGTGAACATTTCTTTTAACTTTAACATGTTTTTTTTTGGATCTTCGAAGAATGCAAATATGGTATGACGACATATTAATGTTTTTGCTATTTCTTTTAGTATTATAATTACATCCTTACACAGCGTGGATACATAACCCGTAGACATGCCACTATTTTACTCGAATAGGTCTTAGAGGCTAGGTCTGTACATTTATTACCAGCTACTCCAAAATCAATCCAACAAACGCCCAAGAAAACAATAATCAACCAAATAAGGACCCACTTATCAGAAAGGTATCAATATCAAACAATTAAATAAATGACCCATTCAACTATACGAGTTTTAAATAGGCACTTAATAAATCCCAAATAGGCAAACGGTCCTAGGTGTCAAATTTCCAAGTCGTTATCGTAAAGTGACGTAATAAAATATATTTTTTTAAATACCTCAGCGGATCAAGAGTGTTCGGTTGGGACGGGTTGACTTCCTACCGACGATGTTTTTTTACACAATCTTGTTGCTCTGATGGCAAGGGTGTGTTCACAGATACAGCTTGATAAAAAAAAATGTAGGAATAGGATTTATTTTTATAGAGCTTTTGTTATTGCAGTTTTCCTGTAAAACAGGAGGCGAGAACCCATGGATAATTTAATTTTCAGATTTTCAGTAATATTTGAAGTTGTTCAACATATGTATTATGAACTTGACAAGCAAAATAAAGTTTTACTCCTATAGAACCACATACTTTTTTTTAATAATGAATTATTAACAAAGCTAAGTATCTCTTTTCACAAAGCTCTTTGACTTTTCAAAGCTTTTAGGGATCCGTATTTAAATTTTCAAGCCGTTTTACAATTTCACTACGATTGCGAAGTCAAAGCGTCCTCTAAGTAATCCTGTTTCAATGTAACTACTTGAAGTAAACAATAAGAACAACAGATAATTCGGGTGATTACCGTAACAGGCAGGGGGAACCTCGCTTCCCGCAATAGCCACTTGATCAACAAAAGCCGTTGCATCGTGCATATTCAATTGTTTTAAAACAAAACAATGTCTTTCTTGTATTCGTAGAACAGGATTTTCAACTCATTCATGTGAATTCAAAAAGAATCCATTGTCAGTGTAACGCGACCTTATATCTCCCGTCTCACTCGCTCCCATTCACCGTCGTCGCGGCCGCATGAATGAACCGCTTCTTATGAATGGACACAGTCGCTATAGTACTATACGTACCTACCTGCCGATTGTTATATGTATATGTGTTGTTTATATCAAGTTATATGAGTATCGGGAAATACTCTATGTATGTGTGGAGGTATATGATGGCACGTGGTCAATCGTCTTTTTATTCTATATACGTAATAAATGCTTACTGGGCGAACGTTATATAGCTTTGAATTAAGTTCTGTTGAGAATATTGTTTATGAGAAATTTTGCTTGTAAAATATGCTGAATATATGCACTAAGCAAGAACATAATCAGCCTACAATGTTCCCACTGCTGGGACACAGGACTCCTCTCTGTGAGAGAGTGGGCTGTAATCCACCACGCGGGCCCAGCACGGGTTGGTAGATGTCACTTGTCTTCGTTTTTTTGGTTCTAAGACAGTTTTCTCGATGTTTTCCTTCATCGTTTTGAGAGCAGTGGTGATGAAATAATTTAAAGAAAGTAAACCACCTTTCAGAGTTCGAACTTACGACTTACAAGTCATAAGTCGCGACCGTTTCCACTGAGCCAACACTAGTCTGCTAAGTTGGAGCGATTGCTAGTAAGTAGGTAGGTATAGGACATAGATAGATACACTTAAAACTTCAGAAATTAAGGAAGGTAGAGTAACGTCATTAACAAGGATTCCTATTCAGTTTCGCTTGGGACAAAACGTAAACAACATTAGACTACTTCTCGTTCAATTGTTACAGGACCCGAAAAAATTTAATAGTGAATAAGTCGTTGGAGTGCCACAATTAAATAAATAAAATAAAATAAATAAATAGAGAATACTTCTCATAAAACTCGTCAAAAACACATCTAACTTTTATATTACCTACGCAAAATCTGTATTCATGATTTCCCCCGCATTTTAGAATATTCGTATAATTCATGTTTTATTTTACCTATACCTAAGCTTAGCATATTTCCTCTTGCTTACTATTTACCTTTAAAGTCTGATAGGTATCACAAATGACGGGAAACGCTCAAGGCAGTCAGGATGCCGCACTCAACTGCGATTGCCATTATGACACTCGAAACTTTCGTCCCAGCCTACGAGAGGGCTACGCCGAATTTATTCATGCCTACGCTACGGTGCGTCTACATACCTACCCATAGATGCCTACGATAGGGCTACGTTTAATTACCCGCTTATTCCCTACGGAGATTACTACGGCCCTAGTCATCGATGCGTCTACGCCAAATGAGTAGACTACGAAGTAAACTACGAAGTTTTTATGTTGTTTTGATTCGTCTACGTAAAAGTTAGGTTATATAAAAGTTATGATGTTAATTTAGAGAAATTAAATCTGTCTTTTAGGCTTGTTTATACTTCTTGAGCGAAATTTCCTATTCCCTAAGTCTACAACAATATGATTGGTTTCACTTTCGCTGATCACCTCGTTAAATACGTAACAGTGACTTTGAATTCGATTTCTCATTTTGTAAGGTAGGTAGGTACTAATTGTCAAATCAGCCAGAACGGAAAGTGGTAATTTGTTTACATTAAAACTGATTAGGCACCCGTGACAAAGAAAACAGTTAAACGAATGATTTTTTTTTATTTGGAAGAACACTCGATTATTTTCGCCTTAGAAATCTTACCAACAGATGAACCTACTTACCTAATATTCTTATAAGACGAAGGGGACTAGTCTCTTCGACACAGGGTATCTCAGGCCCGGCGGGCGCCCACTTTCGGCATCGGCACGGCTCAGGATTTTTATGCGACGAATAAAAATGTAACTTATTTGTATGAGGATAAAATTGAAATTTCAATTATAATAATCATCGTAGGTGCAAAAATAAAGATAGGGTATCCGACATACCGTGTCATTGAAATTTAAATTTTATTGTCATACTATTAAGTTACATTTTTATTCGTCGCATAAAAATCCTGAGCCGTGCCGATGCCGATAGTGGTTGCCGGGCCTTAGTGTTGTTTAGGAAAAACATTACAATATTCAAACAGCACTAGCCTCCAGTAGCGAAGGGTCAATTTTTGTACGAGGTAAGCCGGAGTAGATAATTATTATTTGTCTATAGAATACTGACTATGCCATTTTTCAAAGGGAAGCCGGTAGGAATCGGGTTGTATGGAACCTTCACCACTGCTAGCCTCCACTAGTGCTATTTGAACATAGTAAAGTTTTTCCTAAACAATAAAGTTTATATTATTGTTGTTTTTTTAACATTGCAGAGAGTTGGTCATTAAAATGAATTTTGCTGATATTTTTGTATCTACCTAGATACTTATGCAATTTTTTACCTTTTCATTACTGTAGCAAAACCTATCTTGCTACTGTGATATATTGAAAAAATGTGTTTTTTTTTATTTCGTGTAACTTGTTATGTAGGTATGTGGAATAGGGATTTAACATTTTGGTATGTTTTTGACTCTTTGGTCTAGTATCATGAAAAAGGAATACACGCATTGAATTATAACTTATATATACACGATTCAATGATTTTTTCTCGATATAAAAAAATTGCAAAGTTATTTATTTTTTTACTTTTTTCGACATCACGGCGTAACGCTTTAGTTATTCAATGGAATGTACTGAATTATCATATCAAAGTTTACTCAAAGTAGTTTTAAAGTTAATTCATTTTTTTTATTAAAAAAGGAGTAAATTCGTTTTGGCACATAAGTCTTTTTTATTTCAATCGCACGCACATTATAGCCAGCCATCTTTCTTCTTTTGCGTTTCAAAAGTAATTGCATCACTTTCGCTCGCTTACTAGGTTTTCGAGGATTTTAAATTTACGAGTTAGCGCCTTACCCTACGTAATCGCTTACTAAATTGTCCATACTTTACCATGCCTATTAAGTCTAAGCCAAAAAGAAACGTGCCCAAAAATTACAATACCAACGCTATATTATGTTTAAGAAACTTTTTGAAACAAAGGAATTCCGAACCAGCCAGTTAAACATGTTTCAGTGAAAGGACACGTCATACTTTCGTGAAACCTCCTCGCGACATAGCTTAGGTCTGACGTCACAGTCTAGCCACAAATCAAGTTGACAAATGATCAGTCTTAGCTGACGTCATTAGATGCCTTTTATTATCTATGATTTAGATCTCCTAAGGACTTGAAGGCACGCAGAGAGAATACTATAAATTATTTATTTAATATTTTATTTACATAATATAAGCTAGCACGTAAAATAATAATATGTAGGTACTTACATGTATATGAAAGAAGACGCAAAAGGAGCATAGGCAACAAAATTCGTCCGCATCGCTGTCAACAGGAACAGTGTCCAAAAGGGTCGCAGCACTGCCACGTTGTATGGCGATGCTAATTCTTTGGCCAAGAAATAGGCCAGCCCTCTGTCGAACGAAACTGAAACGGTTTAGGTACCAACAGTCGATTGGTCCATGAACCGTTGGTCAACATTCTTTAACTTTTCATCCAAAGGAATTTTCTGAAAAACAAAACATTATTAAGCCTTATTTAAATACTAAAATTATTACAACACACAAGTAGTAAACTACAGTTTTAATATGTAAACAAAAACAAAACAGTTGAGTCAGAAATTCGTGTCGTACCAAATTTAGATACCTATATTGTACTACAATTTAAGTAAAATTAATTTATTTTATGACCTAAACATTGCTTCAAGTTCAAGTACTTATGTGACTTAATTTTTTACTCAGCAAAGTGCCCTTTCCGTTTTACATAAAGATTACAAATTGTTTATTATTATTACCTTCTAAATTACTCACAAATTTAATAGCTTTACGTAATTATTATTTATATTGTTTCTTTGACCTTTTAAGTATCGTAGGACCATTATAAGTAGTACAATGATTAATTAATATTTCACTTCGTGTTGTACGAAGTGAAATAATAAAAATATTGGCGACCATTTTGTCCTGAAGAAAATGCTTTTACACTTTAGATTTAGATCGAACATTATTCAAAGTTGTCGTAAATAAATAATTGCATATTACCTACAACAAAACATATTTTTATTAGCCACCTAATGAGCAAAAAAGCTTGATAGATTTTTGGTTTGATAATGCTTAATCAGCATAATAATGTTCCCACTGCTGGGACACAGGCCTTCTCTCTGTGAAAGGGAGTGGGCCGTAATCCACCACGCGGGCCCAGTGCGGGTTGGTAGATGTCATGGCCTCGATTTTTAGGGTTCCGTACCCAAAGGGTAAAAACGGGGCCCTATTACTAAGGCTCCACTGTCCGTCTGTCACTAGGCTGTATCTCATGAACCGTGATAGCTAGACAGTTGAAATTTTCACAGATGATGTATTTCTGTAGCCGTTATAACAACAAGTACTAAAAACAGAATAAAATAAATATTTAAGAGGGGCTCCCATACAACAAAAGTGTTTTTTCTGCGTTTTTGCCTTGTGGTACGGATCCCTTCGTGTGCGAGTCCGTCTCGCACTTGGCCAGTTTTATTTGGTTCTGGGACATGCCGGTTTCCTTACTATGTTTTCCTTCACCGTTTTGAGAGCAGTGATGATGAAATAAATTACACAAATTAAGGCGCCTGTCAGGGTTCGAACCTACGACCTACACAACTCGTAAGTCGCGGCCGTTTCCACCGGTCGATATTAAAAAAAACCTTGAAAAACATTGTACAAAACAATGTAGAGGTCTCCTGACATCATCTGGAAAGGGATTCTAACAATCATTGATTTTACTTCATTGTAAACTTGCATTTTTAGTACGAAGTCATCCTTGTAGTGGGATTCAAATATTAACCATACCTACCTATATCCTGGATCATCAGAACAATAAAACGTATAAAATATTCATGCCCTAGCATGCGATGACATATTTAAAGTATAAATACTACATGGAATAGATAAAATACTGCATAGAAATCACGATAAAACCAAATAAAGTGTCCACTATTCAAAGTCACGTACTGTAGGGTAGTCACAAGAGTTTGGCACGGCATGCATCATGGCACTCAAGCGCATTGTTGTAATAGTGCTAGACAATGCACTTCTAAGCACCCACTTCACTATGAGTGGTCAGCGTTTTTTGCACCATCGCCTCGAGTGGGAGAGGGACAGGTATAAAGTGGTGGCACGCGCACTAAGCTATAGGGTTGTTGAAGCTCGAGAAGTGTTTAAAAAAAATAGTAAACGTAATAAAATTTGCACGCTAGCTTGCAGGCAGCATGCAGTGACACTTAGAAGATCTCATCTATACTAAAACAATGTACTTCTAGCAAATAAACATTTGATTTGATTTGAATGGTTACTGAAAGTATATGTGAGACTAGCTTCCGCCCGCGGCTTCGCCCGCGAGTTATGTCGACAAAAACTATCCTATGTCCTTCCCCGAGATGCAATCTATCTCTCTGCCAAATTTTATCGAAATCCGTTCAATGGTTTAGGCGTGAAAAGGTAACATACAGAGTTACTTTCGAATTTATAATATTAGTATGGATGTTGTGGAGTAAGTGTATTTGCAAGTACATATATATTTTAAACAACAAAGTGCGAGTGTAGCCTCCAAATTGTGAAAAACTTCTACTTTCAGAATAATTTATGTAGTTTGTAAGTTTCATCAATATTTTTCTTATTGTGATTTTATATTAGTTTCAAATTCTGGGTACTTATTCTCCTTCCCATAGTAACTAGGACTAATAATAATAGAAGAAAATGGAGATGATACTATTTTGATTCAAAATACGTTCCAATTTCCATATTTTTTTACTTTTATTAAAGGATGTGTTTTGTTTCAAAAATTTAAAAGACGCGCTGACAACCCTACTGTAGTCTTTGTTGTCTCAGAATATCCCTTTTAATATGATAGGTTTTGTTCTTTACATAAAAGTGAGAGATCCGGTTAAGTTTCGAGAGGTTTTTTTATACCTGTCCGTATTTAACAGGTTTGACTGATAACAATGGACACCACGTGCTGTTTAGTTCGAAATGTGGATTACTGGTTTTATTTTGGTTTTGATGTGTTTTTAGTGAAGTAAGTAAATCAAAAATATTACATGATAACGCAGCAGTGAAGAGCAGTCGTGGCCCAGTGGTAACGGCCGCGTCTCACGACTTGTAGGTAGTATGTTCGAATTCAGTCAGTCGGCGCTTTACTTTGTGTAAATTATTTCATCACCACTGCTCTCAAAACGATGAAGAAAAACATAATGAGGAAACCGGCATGTCCTAGAACCAAAAATTCGAAGACGTGACATTACCAACCTGCACTGAGCCCGCGTGGTCGTGCTGTTCCACAAACGATGGGACACTTAATATCGTGTCCTGCGTGTCCTGTCAGCTGCACGTTACAGGAACTGATAGACGCTGGTGAAGGCGCCAAACAAGTAGCCAAATTCTGGGCCGAGTCCATTTAGATTGCTATCGACACGCTAAGAAGAAGACTGAGTGGAGGCCTGTGTCCCAGCAGTGCGAACATTATAGGCTGATTATGTAAATGACAACGTGTTTTGCATCACTGAAAATTTATTTTGATACTACTTTGATGCACTCGCAAAGCTTTGGAGTTGACTGGAATTTGTAGTTTAACAATGGCTCTCAGAACTTACTCTTTATTTAGTTTCAAATAGCGCATGGAAATGTAGGTACAGTCACGAGCACTAATAAGTCAACACTTGGCAACTTTCAATTGCGATTTTTTCACGAAATGACGAAGACAACGTTGCAATACGACACTTTATATAAACCTATGGGTTCGAAAATACTATGTTCCTAATAATATGAAATATCATTTAAAAATAAAGGAAAAAATCGCTTTTGAATAAAGCCAAGTGTATACATACTTATGCTCGTGACTGTACAACATAGCGCCATCAATCTAACTAGCCTTTTACCAACTATGTTGGGGTCGGTTTCCAGTCTAACCAGATGCAGCTGAATACCAGTATTTTACATGGTGCGACAGCCTATCTGACTTCCACAACCAAGTTACTGGATAACGCGATACCCCTTGGTAAGACTGGTTGTCAGACTTTTAGGCTCCTGACTACCGTAACGATTGTCACAGATTTACGAATGACAGTCGGGACCAACTGCTTATCGTGCTTTCCGCGGCACGGGGTTTCGATATGTCATGGATGGACCCATTCAGGAATCGACCGCGGCAGCGTGACTTAAACTTTGATCGACCCGTGCGGCTATTATTATTTTGCCACGAGCCTGTTATTATTGCAACATAGCCTGTAGGCATTGAAATAACCAGCTAAAGAAAGACTCCAAAGGAAGTCCCTATAATATGTGGTCTACAGCGAAAGACAACAAACTTTCGATATCCCAAAACATTGCCATCAAATATTCCACATAAATAAAGGAATATCTCTTGTAGAAAATTTCCTTTTCGACTACAATGACGGCCATAATTTCGTTCTTTATTCTAGCCGAGTCACGGAACCCAGCGTGATTCGTGCTACAAAATATTAACTTTGAGCTGTCATACGTATCTTGATGAAGGGAGCACGATATTAGTAACACGAATGATAGTGGGCTGCCTTAATTACGTAGCAAAACTTAGCTCATTTACAAGCTGGTTGGTAACCAACTCTCAAATAGGTCGTTAAAACTTTAAATAATTATAACTGTTAAAATCACGCGATGCTTAACTTTGAACTATAATAAAACATTGGTACTGGTGGTACAGGGCTTTGTTGAATAGGTCGAACTGTAAACAAACTTATAAACTTTAATTAATTATTCGGAAGTCATGTTTTAAATCGTATCATAGTCAAGTCAACTGTGAAAGACTACTACAGATAAGTAACAAAGAAGTAAATAAATAAAGAAAAAAAAAATGCTTTTATTGGCATTACAACAAAAAACACATCGTAAAACTACGTATAAAAACACAAAGAAAATCATCATGAACTCTTCAGGGAAATAATTGCCGTCCTGCTGAAATTACCACGCCAAAGGATGCTAGATTGCTTTCTAATGACGTTACAACCATGTCAGAAAGACGAAACAAGTTTTTCAATTTACCGACTCAGCGGGATTGTCCGAAAGGGTTACCGCTGGCCCGGAACATAAAGGGCTAAGGAAGGAACACGGGTGGGTTTTAGTCAGTAATAGTCTGACGCTCCCTTCCGCTTCACCCGGAGCGGGAGGGATCATTTAAAGATTTCCCATCCGCAAAAAAAAAGGCCCAACATTTATTATGGTCAGTTTTCTTTGATTCAGATTTAGTTTAGTTACTTATAAAACACTTTGTTTCAAATTAGTATTAGTAATTAAAACGGTTAGATTATCCAATGTCACTTGTCCCAATTAAATTGTTTACAAAACACAAACATCGTTAACCCACTACGCATTTAACTCGGACACGAGTAGGCTGATAATGAGTTGGTAACCAATCTACCTAAATCCGACCACTCATTTTCTATAATAACTCTCCAGAAACGTGTAACCTTTTATCCCTTACACGAGCACTATCGCCCACGTGCGACCTCCGGCCTAGCCTTCGTACCCCTTCGATGCCCATTCGACACACAAATAACCCCTAAATAACAACACAATCGGGCTAACGATGTTATTTTGATATTTTTCTATTGCATGGCGCTTGACGTCAGGAGACACGTTCTCAGTATCGACTCCGTTTCATTTATTGCAGTGTTTTTTGATGTGTACGTCAGAACTTTGATTAGTTGCGAATACAATTCTTTTAATTTTTTTTTATTTGCTTATTTAATAAAACGGTCGAATTACAGCCGGAATTATCAAGTGCCAATTATACTTTGTTATATGCTTAATTTTACATGATATAGAACCTACCTAACCAATGTAAAATGATGTATTTGATGAATCAGACAATGTACCGGTTGATTACTCCAGCACGTGTAGGTATGTCAGTGTAAGTTTATGTCAAAAGCAATACAGTTCTAATAATTTGAGAAACTCTAAAACCAATTTAAGCTGAATAGTATCGTAATGAAAATTAGGCTTTAAATTCAATTAAAGTCTGCTTTATTAATACATTTATAGAATAAATTAAGGCAAATAGGATTCCATAAATAAGATATAATTATACTATATTAATTCAGTATTTCCACTAGGTCATTATTATAATTGTCTTGTTACGTCAAATTAACAACATCGCTGATAAGCCAACAACGATTTTGTACAGACGCCAGCACATCAAGCTACCCGAAACTGTCAAATTTTCCCAATCAACTTTGAACCTTAGGCTTTAGCGATAAAGCTGAAAATCTTTTAAAGAAATTTGACAGATTGTAGTTAGTAGCTTGATGTGCTGGCGTCTGTACTATACTCATGTAACTAACAAGAAAGACAGTTTTGAGAATGTGTGTGTCAATGCTTTCATATGAAAAAGGCTTTTCTATAGGTACCTATATTACATTATACGACCTTCTTACACAACGTTCACAACGGCCGCAGTGACACCAGGCATAAAATGATGGCCGAGTGTGCCTTTCCACCAGAGATGAGCGAGGATGCGTAGCGAGAGATGTGTGTGAAACCAACCAATAACATCGCTTCATTTATATAGCTTGAACTAAGTTAGCATTGGCAGTGCCGGATTAGCCCATAAGCAAATTAAACAATTGCTTAGGGCATCACGTCTCGGGGGGGCACCATAAGGCAGAAACAGCACCGAAACAGTATTTGCTAACACATGAATGGCAAAGCTGTTTATCAGCAAGATATTAAAGACCCAAAAGTCACTCTATGGATGTGCGCTGATCTTTACAAATCGCTCGTCGATGTTTTGGAAAAATACGAGGCGGCTAGAGGATAGGGGCCCACAGGCGTGGATTGCTTAGGGCATCAGGTAGTCTTAATCTTAACTGAGCGATGGTATTGGTTAGTTTCACACACATGCTACGCATCCTCGCTCATCTCTGGTGCAGCCTTACGGTGTCAAAAAACGCTGTCTAGGAAAATACACCAACTTACGATTACTTTCTTACAGAATGTCATTCGCCGGTTATGTGGCATCTGCTGCTCTTCTAAGAAACCGTCACCGTAGCTTTAGCACAACCAGCCTAAACGTTCCCACGGCTGGGACACAGACCTCCTCTGTGTAAGAGGGAGTGGACCGTAATTCCACCACGCGGGCCCCGTGCGGGTTGGTACTTAGATGTCACAAATGTCTTCGAAGTTCTAAAACATGCCGATTTTCACTCGATGTTTTCGTTCACCCTACCTCGGGATTACAGCACCCTAATTGCGTAACACACGATTACGCTCAATTTGAATCATTTTGAAGCATATTGCTTATCCATTGCTCCATATGTTCGAAAAATGTGTCTGCTCGACAACGTAAATAACGCAATGAATGCTGTTGAACTGTCAAAATGAAACCCATTGCTACTGATAGTGTGTTACGCAATTACCCTGCTGGTCGATATTATAAAATTATCACGTAACAGCTGGACAATTCTCGTAATTTTAAGAACGTTCACAATCTAATCTCAGCCTCAATCTGTCAAAAATACCTTTCATTTCCCTACATTTTTGACCAAGTTTTTAACAATGATTGTCGCTGAGGTGCGATTGCGACTAGATTTTGAACGTTTTAAATTACGGGAATTAGCCCTCAGGTATTAACATCGCAACATCAAAAATGTTACCTTATCCAGTACCTAGTTACCTACATAAACGTGCCTTTCGTAACAACGTTATGTAATTTGTTTACACCTGCCCACGTGTGGCCTGTGGGCTCGATCCAGCCCACTCCGTGATACCCACAGTTTCCTTTACAGATTACTTATATGGATACTTAAATACTCCAAGTGGAACCTTGGTATAAGTTTGCACAAACTGTTGACAGAATGTTTTTTTTTAATAAAATTTGTTATTTTTTGTTGGGAAATCGAAGTTACCAATTGTTGAAGGGATGTTTGATAGTTCTAACGAGTGTATTTTAGCGAATCGTAATTGTAAGAACTTAAGTATTTGATATACTTACCTACATAGTCGTTGAAACATATTGTATTGTCAAACTATGTATATTTCAGTTTGTGATGTAGGTACTTGACCTATCAAATAAAAGGTTTTCACTTATTACAGCAAACCATTTATAAACAATACATTAATTATTACTCACGTCACGGGCAACGGGTCCAAATTTTCGTCCCACTTCTGTAGGACGGTAGCCACCGCTCGTTAAACTAAAAAAATAAGAGCTTGGAAAAAATAGCACCAACATAAAACAAAATAGGGCATTATTGGCCACCAAGACCCCCTTCATGCTACATAGTTGCATGGAGCATGAAGGTGTGTTGGTGACCAATAATCCAGTACTTATTGTAGCCAAAAAAAACCCCACCAAAACTGAACAACATACAAATAACTAATTAATTACGTAACCGACTGTACCCGTATGTATCACCCCGCCCACAGCCGACACTGCTCTAGTTCACTATATTTAGAGCCTACACATAAGGCCAGCGATTAAAACATATCGCCGTATGCTCGACATATCTCTGCCTATACCCGGTAGTCGGTGACTCAGGCTTACGCTAACTTCCAGGCGATTATAATTTAATTGCCACCTAGTTGGCTGCTTATACGATTTATAGCATTATTAGGAAATCAATACTTAGCAGTATTTTTATAATTATATAGGCCTTCCTGTACACCCATTACCTAATGTGTAAGCAATATTTGTACGCCTTGCAAGGCAGCACATAGTGACACAACATATAATTTTTTTTTATGCCATCATGTACCACTACATTACAACTATGAGTACAAATAAATAAATTTGAATTTGATCGTTAGATATTGTTAGTAAATGTCTATAGGGTGTTAAAAGTTCAAGCCAACGTGTTTGAGATACTAGAATAAATGGAAAAGGTAGAGATCTTTGAATGTGATGAATGAAAATGTCTAATTGTGTTACTGTTAGCCTCTTTCCACGACTTTTAGCTTTTCGATCCAGGGCTAAAGTGGACCACTGGTCGTTTGTTTTCTCTAGCTCGTCCTGCAATCTTTTAAAGGGTCTGCCGCGACGCCTTTTTACGCCTAATTGTGACTTAATGTTTTTCGAGCTGTACGGTCTTCTTCAGGTAAAAAAAAAACGCTGGTAAAAACCCACTGAAATGTACTTTCGCAGTCACTCGGAATAGTTTGTAGAAATACCACTAGGTTTATCATAACTTTTCATAGTCAAAATTTGCCTAAAAATGGCTTGATAAATAAAAATCATCATCATCATCTGCCTAGCCTTTTTAAATTTTAACTATATTGGAGTCGGCTTCCAGTCTAACCGGATACAGCTGAATATCAGTATTTTACATGGAGCGACTGCCTATCTGACCTCCACAACCTAGTTACTGGGTAATACGACACCCCTTGGTAAGACTTGGTGTCAGACTTTCGGGCTTCTGACTACCCGTAACGACTGTCAAAGATCCACGAATGACAGCCGGGACCAACCGCTTAACGTGCTTTCCGAGGCACGGAAAGGTCTCGGTATGTAAAGATGGTCACCCATCCACAGACCAACCGCGGCAAGATAAATAAAAATACTTAACATTTTTCTATTACTCCGTTACCTGCTGTATTATATTAATATAATTACTATGTTGAAAGCTGTTTTGAAATTATATTTTAATATGAACACACTTTATTTGGATTAAAAGCGGAAAACTTACATTTGATAAACGACACTATTAATTTTTATGATCTGTTATAAAACTAACTGAAATATTTTCACAATTGCGTGGTTTTTCTCTTTGTGGTAACCGACCTTAACATTTATTTTAACATAGGTATGTTAAAATAAATATAACAATAAAAACCTAATTAGTTAATAGGTATTAACTAATTAGGGTTTAGCTATTAGGTATTAACTAATTAGGTTTTTTTGCACGTGATAATAATTTCAAGTTTATCTACAAGTTTATTACCTTCCAATTTTCATACCTAATTAGGAAAAACGAAAACTTTTTTTATAGTAACAATATCTTAGCACATGAAAAGCTTCATTACTAAGTTTATTTTGAAACTTAAATTTAATTTATTTATAGGTACTTATCTCAGATTCCATGCAATCGGAATTTGTGTAGGCGCATTATTACAGCAACAAAATGTCACTAGTAATTAAGGATTTCCGAAATCCATTCAAGAAATCGTAATTGATTCAATGCATATTCACTATGTACTCACATTTTCATACATTAAAATTTGTCGCGGTAAACAACTGACTCTTGCTCAATGGGATTAGTTTCGTTGGCAAACGTTAATTAGGATCTACCATGAACTTAAGTTATGGTATAATAGAGCTGTGCTACGGACTATGTATGGTGTGATGGGGTAAAGTTATGTACTCACTTAGGTACTTTGGTATTTATTGCGCAATAAGGCGCGACGCCATGAAGTTTTCATAGAAATTGTTCTTCTAGATTCGTGTCGCGATGTCGCGTCGCGCCTGTCTGCCTAAGCCTTAATGATTGGATTGGTTATTGACTACCACACGTTGATGTGAATATTAATTAGTGTTTTAATAATGGTGCACACGTTACTATAGTACTACCTACGTTACATGTCTCCCTGTAGGCGTTGCCCGAGACCAGATGTAGGCTTATCTAATCTGGCATGCATAATCAGCCTATTATGTTCCCACTGCTGGGACACAAGCCTCCTCTCTGTGAGAGGGAGTGGGCTGTAAACTACTATGCGGGTCCAGTGCGGGTTGGTGGATGTCACATGTCTTCGAATTTTTAGTTCTAAGATATGCCGATGTTTTCCTTCACCGTTTTAAGAACAGTGGTGATGAAATTATTACACACGAAAACTGCCTGCCTGGGTTCGAACCCACGACCTACAACTCATCTGTCGGGGCCGTTACCACTGGGCCACCACTGCTCTTATAATCTGGCATGCGTAGATACTTTTTAATAAAAAAATAAGAATGTAATATCCCATATTCAAAATAGAACATTTTCCAACGGCTAAGCGTTTAAGGCACTGGGCCCGCTTAGTGGATTACGGCCCACTCCCTCTCAGAGAGAGGAGGCTTGTGTCCCAACAGAAAGAACAATATAGGCTGATTATGCTTAAGCGTGCACAAACTTTCGCGGGCAAAAAGTCTCTATCGATTGAAGCCACATTTCATAAGCTCAAATCTCACTTGTCACACACGAACAGTGGGCGCGAAACATGTTGTAACCCATTGAACACTTGGCCTTAATAATTTGAGGACGCAACGACAGGTGTCTAAGAGGAAATAAGTTCTTAACGGCATCTGTGGGACTGCGCTACTGCATCCCACCGCTTTGGAAAAACTTCTATATTCCTCCGCTTTAGAAAAAACAATTGCTCTTTTAAACAGAACTCGGCTTTTAAGTGTTCTAATACTTGATGGTTATTTTTAGTTTGTTTGTGAGGCAGGTTTATCTTTAATGTGCAGTAAAACGGTGAGTTTGGTATGTATACAGGATGACAGGCTTTTTGGAATCTCACGGTAGGTTTTAAATTAGCCAGGATGCAAGAGAATCTAGGAATAGTTATTAGTTACCATGATCATTCTAACAGTCGGGGGACAGACGTCAAATTCAGAATTCTTTACTTCAGGGTAGCCCGCGAGATTCAAAATTTCTTACGTTTTTTTTTCAATTAGCAGGACATTATCATATTGATAGTGGTCAGGTGATATGTTGATCTAAATATGATTCGCGCCCGTAACAAATATTTATTTACAAAAATCACTAATACTGCCCTCTAAGTTCATATTTACCCTATTGAATGATTATTTGATCATGAAATCATGACATTTAAGGCCAATTCTAACTCAAGGAGTTGTATTGCTGATTCTCATGATCAAAATTCTGTAAAGTCATGTTTATTATGGTCGCGAATCATATTTTAATCAAAATACAACCTGCAAATTGAAAAAATATAAGTAAATTTGAATTTTATTCTGAATCTGACGTGAAAATACAAACTTGTTTTCTATTGTAATTAAGTTTCGATTTTTATTTATGTGTTTCCTTATTACGATCAACATGTCCGGATTTCCCCAACACATATTTACTGGCATCTACTAATCGGTAATCGACATCTTTGCCGTCTTGCCTAGCTATTACTAGCACAGTTAGTCGACTCTTACTTTTCAACGGAAAGGGCAACTCTTGTCATTATCGAATATCCTCCGACATCCGATCGGATTTAATTTGTTCTTATGTTATGCGTTATCGTGACGGGAAGTTGTCGGCAGGAAGCGAGTAAAAATGTTATGTCGGCCGAGTAATGGCAAGCCGACATGGATCGGCTTTTTACTTCGTTCGAGTAGGGTTGGTGAGTTCATTTTATATGGAATCTCCGCTGGACTAGTGAGGGAATCGCCTGTCGGTGGTCGTTTGGTACTAAACATTTCACTTATCGGAAATCTGTAAGTATTTGAAAGAGAATTTCCGGCTAAGTTTTATGTAAAAGGAACTGTTTTTGTTTCAATCTTAATTTTAAAACAATAAAACCCAAAACGGTCCAGCCATTCTCAACTCAGGCGCTTATCAACGAACTGCATTTCATTTTTTTATTATTTATAAAGTTTAATATTACTAGCAGCGCCCCGCGGTTTCACTTAAGTGTCGATCCCGTTTGAAAGACACGTGACGCCATCTATTGTCATAATAACGTTATTGTTGTTTTCCTCGGAACAGCAATTTTTTTCGGGATGAAAGGTACCCTATGGCCGTTTCTGTACACCTGACAACGTATATGCAAAATTTTAGGATGATTGGTTCAGTGGTTTAGGCGTAAAAAGGTAACAAACAAACAGACTTACTTTTACAACTAGCATTTATAATATTAGTTAGGTTATCCCACACAGGTTACAGGTTGTATTGTGTGATTTTATTTATAGTACAGTGTCTAAGAGTTATTGGGTTTTTTCATCAAGAATTTCTTAGTAGCACGGAGTCTGGATTTGTCCATGTTGATGGCAATAGGCTCGCCTCCTATTACATGGGATTTAAACATAACTGGCGAAATGTGGGTGTACTACCTACCTATATGTGGATACTAGCTTCCGCCCGCGGCTTCGCCCGCGAGGTATGTCGATAAAAACTATCCTATGTCCTTCCTCAGGATGCAATCTATCTCTCTGCAAAATTTGATCGAAATCCGTTCAGTGGTTTAGGCGGGAAAAGGTAACATATAGACAGACAGACAATAGTTACTTTAGAATTTATAATATTAGTATGGATGTACAATTTGTACACCTCTGCCTAACCTTCGAGGATTACAAGCGAAATGTTATGTTATGTTTTAAAAGATAACATCACGCCTGTTTTCCACGAAGGGGCAGGCAAAGGTTACCTATCGTAGGTATTTAATGTGTTGTTATAATTTAAAATCAGACTAGCTAGAGACAGAACAAGATGGAGACAGATGGAGGAGGCTTTTACCGCACTAGGCGGTCCTTATAATGAAATAACAAATTAATTAATTAACACTAATAACTAACCAATATGAATTTTATTACATTGAAATGTATTTTTTTTTAAATTATATTAATTGTAAGGAATCAATAAAAGCTGTTTATATTATATTATACTAGCTGCGCCCCGCGGTTTCACCCGCGTAAATGTCGATCTCGTGGGAATATCGGGATAAAAAACAGCATAGCCTATATATGTTAATTCAGGGTGTCAGCTACGTCCATACAAAATTTTATCAAAATTGGTCCAGCTGTTTGAGCGTTAAGAAGTAACAAACATATAAACACCCCCACACATACTCACAAACTTTCGCCTTTATAATATTAGTATGATTTAAAATATTGTCAGATTTTTTAGAAATTTTGCGTGTAAACATTCCACCTTGGTCCGTGGTTGGTGCAGGGTTTCATGTTCAAATTCCTACCGAGTTCATTTCTTCGAGCTCCGTTTTCAAGATGCCACAGGTGCAAACCCTGCTCGGGTGGTCGGTGACAAATTACGCTTCAGCGATCCGAGTTTCCGATTTGATGGAATCTACGGTGTTTTTAACTCGACTCGCGTTGCCAAGTTTTTGTCCCACAATAATTGCATGACCAAACAATAAGAGTTGAGTAACATCTCACAAAAAATACCGACAATTTAGAAATTACTACCGCCGGAAAATACTTGACGGCTTTTGAGGTCTTCTGTTCCTCTATGGAATTTCTTTTTTGAGGTTTACGAAAGTCTACGAAAGTTGGACCTTCAAGACGAAGTTTTGGTCCCACTGCTACTTTTCGTCTTCTAGGGTGTCCAGCTTTAAATTCAAAGCTTAAGTACTTTCTTACTTATTGAACATAATCAGGAAGTACAGTCGCCAGCACATCAAGCTACCCGAAACTCAAATTTTACCAATCAACTTTGAACCCTAAGCTTTAGCGATAAAGCTGAAAATCTATTACTTACAAAAAAAATAAGATAGATTGTCGTAGCTTGATGTGCTGGCGTCTGTACCAGTAACTTTAGAAAATCCACATTAATTAATACAGAATTTCTCACAGGATTCAGATTGTGGAGAGATCTTTTTATATATTTGTTCTTCGTTCGTATTCTCTATGCCACAATAAACGAAACCGCTCGAAATGAACGCGAAGTTGGTGTGATTAGCTAAGGAATTCACGTGGTTTCGAAGTAAGGAATCACTGATTATGATTAGTCATAGTGAATTAGGGCCCTGCTGTCATTTCAGTAATCCCTTATCTTATCCATTAAGAATTTCTTCGTTCTGTATTTTATGTAAATTGGATTTTCATCTTTTCACACTTCATTCGAATATTCCCTGTTAAATCATTAATGAAGTAATCTTCCGTTAGCACTCAGCCTTGCCGGTGATTACACCCGTTCGGTTTTTATATGCGCTCGCGCGGTCGGCGGCTCGGCTACGCAGCCGGACGGACGGCTAACCGTATTGGTTATCATTATCACCTTCGAGGGAACTAGTGGTCTAGTAAAAGTCTTTAAGTACATAGTTATTTCATAGCTAACCTGTCGCTTGGTGTAATTAATTCTTGTAAAGTGTGTTTTGTTTTAATAGGAATTTTATAAACTCTGTTGTATTTTGACCGGGTTCTTTTTAAGAAAAAAACACATGTGCGGTCTCACTTTGGGTCTCACCAATCTCTAAGTAGTCTTTGGTTCTCATGCACATAGGTACATACATATACTCGTAATGTAATATGGTAAGAGACAAAGAGAGAGGGAAGTCGCAAGGAGGAGCATAACGATTTTCCTTACGTGACGATTTCTACCAGTCAAATATTATTTAGAGCTTGCATTAAAAAAAAATGTGGCCTGGATTAGTTTTCTTCTGCAAGAAGAACGATTGAGATTTAGTACAGCTCTTCACATCAAACATTGTTTAGACATTATTCATTCCTTTCTCGCGATGTTCTGTCAGACGTTCAGTGACACAAGTCAAGTTTGGAACAAGAACGAACGGTATAAAAACGTTGTTTTCTTCAAGAATGTCGTAAATTCTCTGCGGAAGTTTATCAACTTGTTTATTTTCAATAAGTGCATGTCACATCGTAAAGTCACCGCGACTTGCCCGGTTTATTTGACGTTAACATGCGACGTAATTATTAGCACACGAGTGAAATAAAGGTTTGTAGTTTTATGTTTAATACTAGCTGCGCCCCGCGGTTTTACCCGCATAAATGTCGATCCCGTGGGAATATCGGGATAAAAAGTAGCCTATATGTTAATCCAGGGTGTCAGCTACCTCCATACCAAATTTTAGCAAAATTGGTCCAGCCGTTTGAGCGTGAAGAAGTAACAAACATATAAACACACCCCCACACACACACACGCAAACTTTCGCCTTTATAATATTAGTGTGATTTTTGGGTAAATACCTACGTCATTTTATTTCCCGAAATCGCGAAAATCAAATGTTGTTTCCGATTTGCAGCTTAGTTGTAGGATATATTATGTTGATCAAAATATGATTGGCGACCGTAACAAGTCTATCAAATTATACTTTCTTTAAAACAAAAGAAAAAAATTATCGTTTATTCTGCGCAAATAAAACGCACATTACAAAAAAATACATAGGTACCTACACTTCACACATACAAAGTAGCCAAAAGCCTCGTATGCAACAAATAAAAAGTTTGACAATGTTGCCCTTTGATTTCAGGGCAGGTTGAATTTATGAGGTTGGGGTTGGGCCCAACAAAATATTCTGGTACGTTTCAGCGGGAGTTACAGTCAACCCGAAAAAACAATAAAGTAGATTCATCAGCGTAACAAACAAAAGAAAAAAGTTTAAGGAAAACCATAAAATGTTTTTTTTTTATTTTTGCTTCCAATAAATACTTGGCCTTACATCCGGTAATAAAATAGGCTTACAACAAGACAACAATGTTAAAGCAATTTCCTAGGACAGCAAAATTGTGACAAGTAAAATTAATATGTGACCAGAGTAAAATTAACCCGCGCTCAATACCGCGGTCACGTTCAACAAAATAATATAATAATTATGCACATTATGCGTGATGTTACCAGCGAGAGACGTGGGACGAGGTACCGATAGCAAAACAAGGCAGAATTTTCCTAATTTTCATTTATTTTGTCGAACGTTTCATGGGCCAAATCTACCACCATGTGGGTGCCAGAAAACGTCCGGCGACATCGAGGCAGGCCCAGGAGCAGTTGGCGGGACGAGCTTGACGCCTACAGACAGGATTGGTCCACACTAGCTCAAGACAGAGAGGAGTGGAAAGGAGACTTTTGCCCTGCAGTGGGACAATAAAGGCTAAAAATAATTAATTAATTAATTGTGGTCATAGTTGAGGGCATAAATCTGACAGACTGTGTGACTAAATCTAGGAGTACTTATAACTAACAAAGACGGGGAAAAATTAGATACTTAATAAGTATTTTACTTTAAAGTTTAGGTACTTTTAGTTGTTATACCCAGTGTACAATCACAAAAGTTTGTGAGTGTGTGTGCGTGTCTGTTTATATGTTTGTTACTTCTTCACGCTCAAACGGCTGGACCAATTTTGATAAAATTTTGAATGGACGTAGCTGACACCCTGGATTAACATATAGGCTACTTTTTATCCCGAAATTCCCACGGGATCGACACTTATGCGGGTGAAACCGCGAGGCGCAGCTAGTAGTAGGTATAAAACAGTTATTAATGAAGGTCTATTAAAATAATAATTCTAATGCTTAGTTAATAGTTCTTCCAGCTAATAGTTTATTTTATACAAAAACAAACCGTTTAACCCAATTCAAAATAGAGATCTTCGACCTACAGCAATTTAAAAAAAAATGGCGTAATACCTCAACAATTTCGCAAATATCTACCGTTCACAAAAAACCCAATCATTTAACAAATAATTACAATAAATAAATCTTCAGTTATAGTTAACTAACCAATTAAAAAGCCTGTACATACCGATACACATAGTTAAGTAAATTTGGTATGGTAATTGTTTTGTTGTCGGTACATCCGTGTGCCGTGGGAAAATTGTAAACGACGCGTGGTACACGACTTAGATGCGAGTGCGTATGTGTGTGGTTGGGAAGTCGGGAACTGAGGGCAATTAGGAGATATACTAGCGATAAATAGATAAATAATTTTATTTCTGTAAGTAGGTTTGTACAAACACTTTTACACGTCAATCATATTTTTTTAAACTAGATGAGGTCGGCGTTTCCTATCTGACTATTCTGAGAAGAAAGGCCGAAACAAACTCAGAAGTCACAGTCTCTTTTAAAGTCCAGACAAACATCTTGGTCAGATTGTGTGTAGATTGGTGTCTGAAATGGTCTTTTGAGGAAAGAACGACACAGATTGAGCGGACCTGTCCAATCAGTGCACGTATTTGTCAAAAATCGTGCAGCTCAACTCAGAACTTGAGGAGCTCAACGATTCGACGAACAATACCAAAGACAGGACATTTGGGTAGGCCGCATAAACTACTCAACTGCCAGATCATGGTTAAAACTAAGAAGGAAAAAAAATATGGTTGGTACCAACCCGCACTGGGCCCACGAGGTAGATTACGGCCCACTCCCCTACCTAGAGGAGGCCTGTGTCCCAGCAGGGGAAAACTATAGGCTGATTATGCTAGGCTTATGCCGAATAGATAATATGAAGCAAGATTTACCGAAAATTTGCTGAAAACTGAAAAATCTTAAAGTTATTTTTTCAGTACTTTTCAGGGATTGGTCAATTCTACAACAGAAAAATTATACGGAGATTTTGAAGAGATGACTTTGGACAATGTTGCACTCCCTTAATAAATATAACTAAACTATTGACTTTTTCTGCAGACCTACCCTCTAATAACTAATTGATAAACTTTGTTTATGACTCGGAAAATGGGGTAACTAATCTGACACTGAACTTCCCAAGGACCGATTAGACTGTGAAACTTTAGGTTTATATATTCATTATTATTCAATCCTTAGTTTGTGAGTGTTATGCCATTTATTAAGCTTTTTCTCCGTCTTGCCTTTTAGTTGTGAAAAAACTTATACCGACTTTCCCACATGTCCTGCAAGACGGCCACAATACAGCTCGCATGCTATGCTCGTCATTAAGATTACCAATTTACATTGTTGAATTAGCTTGGGTATTTTTTTTTTTGGATGGCGATGGCGTCTCGTAGGTCAAGCTAGGACTTTGTCGGCTGCTCAACCGGTCTATCCTGTGGATGACTTACGGCCGAACCTAATAACCTATTGACAGATGCTACTGATGGTAGCCAGTATAATTATATAACTGTCAGTATATATAATCATACAGATTACTACTGAAATAGATTATTGGCACATTAAAATCAGAGATAGGTAGGTTTTTCTACCTCCAGTATGCCAAAACTGGTGATAGATAGGTAATTGAATTCGGCCGTTAATAATTTAAGGCCCCCAGACAGGGCATAAAACTTATAAACTAAGCGACTACGCGCTATGAAGTATTACGGACATCGACTTAGGGTGTCGCTGAGGGCATCAAGGGACAGCCTGAATCAGATCATTTCGTTGTAAAATGTTAGTCAATCACGGCTTATACCAACATCACCACTTGTCCTGCTACGTAGACACATGCAAGACGGTCACAATACAGCTCACATGCTAAGCTCGTCATTAACATTACCTGTTTACATAGTTGAATTAGAGATGTGACATCTTTCGCCGTGAGTGGGTGGCGTGTGCTACTGGTCTTCAATGACAATTCCATATGAATTATTTAATGTTTAAGTGGTTAGGACATTAATATTTTTATTTAAACGAGTCTTGTGGAATTAAAAATAAGATGTTTTAATGTCATTTATTTTTATATTTTGTGGCAAAAATGAACACGTAAACGATTAGTTGGATTTCGGTGTGGGATAAGTATCTAACTAACATGCAGATGATGTCATTCATTTTAAATAATATAAAGGGAAACCCAGTTTCTATATTCTCAGATTATTGTTTACCTAGCAAAACATGTTAAACTGGGAATTCAAGAAAGCTGATCAGTAATTAAATTGCAAATGACATTGGATAAGATTAGGCAGACAGTGAAAAAGATAAATTCAATTCCTTTAAAAAAAACTACTTTCGTACAACATATACCCTATTTTTACTCACGACTTATTATAAAGCTCCGTAACCAGCCTTACACGAGCGCAAGCGCATCCCACAGACGGATGTCCTCTGTAGCCCGTTACTAACGGATAGGGATATAGGCCACAACGGTCCGCAGCGAGCCTCTCTTATTATATGGTATAACATAACCGTTTGATTGCTAGCAAGGAATATATTGATCTCGTTTTCTTTGGACGTCATATTTCCCAATGTTTATTAGAAGACTTCTGAATTAGAAGACTTCTGAAAAAGACGAGGGCCCTTGGCTAAATATTAACAGCCACACAGGTCGATAAAAATATTATTGATCTTTCGGATTTCGAAGAATCGAATCTTGGAGTTATTTTAACCTCGTAGGTACCTACCTACCTAAGTTGCTAACGCATGGTATTAGAAATCATTGGCTACGCTCCATTCCAAAGATGTTCAAACAAACCTTAATTTTATCTACCTCAAATCCTTCTCACCGCACAATTTCACCATCCGATTCACCTACCTATTCGCTCGCATGTACACTCAAAAATAACTTTCTCATAGCAGTGGCTATACCGAGAACCATTCATAAAGTATAATTATTATTTACTGAATGAAAACCACAGGAAATGGTCTCCCCGGCCACGACCAATTGGAAGCCTTCGGTTACGTCAATATCGCTATTACGCGAGGCTTTGGAGAATTGTAGCTGAGATGCGTATACGCTGCGGTTTGTAAAGACGGGATTCAAAGGAAATAACAAAATTTTTGCATTTTTCTTAATATGGAAATATCTAACATAAAATCTATACTATGGTGGACTTATTACTCGTATAGTCCACCATAGTATAGATTTCCTTTTTTAGATAGCCTTCTGTTTGTAGGTAGGTAGGTACTCTTAATTTCCTACGAGCTAATGATGTCTAATTACATCCATCGCTTTCGCGGTCTTCCTCGATGAACTCCTCGCGTTATCAGGGTTCCAGTCTCTTGGCCTACAGGCTAAACAGCATCCTGCAGATGTGTTATAATTTATATAGTAATTTTTAAACCAACAGCAGTTGGTTAAATTAATCTAGGAGCTAGTCTTGTCAAGGCTAGATTATACTGTGAATATGTATGTATCTACGTGTGTTTTCGTGTGTATGTATCTATGGGTCTTTGTTACCTGAAAATAAATAGTTTATTATTATTATATTTCTGATATATTTGTTATTCAATAGTAAAGTTCTTATATAATAATATAATAGTAAAGCAATACAAAAAGCAATATTTACATAATTGGAGACGAAAAAGTAAGAGGTCTATCAGCACAACTTATAAACACCAAGAACGGTAATTGGAATGACAATTACAACATACAGGGTAAAGTTCAACCACATGCTTCTTCATGCGAAATCCTACGGAATCCAGCTAATCTTTTAAGCAACGTATCTGACAATGACATTGTTATTCTCTCGGTTGGTAAACATGACAAAAATCCATACTTGTTGTTAACTAATCTGTGTAGCACTTTGCGTAGTTTAAGCAATTGTACAATATTGATATTGAATGTTACAGAAAACAGGTATCTTAATGTTAAAAAACTTAATTATGAACTAAAATTGTTCACAAAAAATTTTAAGAATTGTAAGTTTATTGAAGCCAATCGGTTAGATATAAATTACTATAAAAGGCTCTCAGAATTAGAATTAATTACTTACAAAATTAATATAGAAATTGATCTTACGCAATATGAGAAGACCACAAAACAAGCTTTATCAGCACGAAATTCACTTCATGGTAATAGTAAAAACAATAATACATTTTTTCGTTCTTAAATCCCCCAATAATAAAATTTCCGTTTCCATTTATGAAAATTCAAAACAGGAGTGCCGACATAGTAATCTACGAATCCTACATCAAAATATAGCCGGCCTCTGCAACAAACTAGACATGATAGAAGTAACTTTATCCGAATTAGTAGAAAAAAAACAAGGAAGTAGATATTCTATGTTTCAGTGAAACTTTTGTTAAACAAGGTACGGAAGCTAACATCAAACTCGATAATTTTAAATTAGCTGCAGTATTTAGTAGAGATAAATGTAGAGGGGGTACTTGTATTCTGACTAATAACGTATTTGATACAAAAACATTAAGTATCCCTTCAGGTATAGCTACAGAATTTTATTTTGAATGCTGTGGCGTAGAGGTAATTGGTTTGAGCCTGATAGTTGTAAACATCTACAGAATACCCGATCAGAGAAAGGCGCAAACCAGTGTGTTTCTTCATAAACTTGACCATTTGTTAAATTACTTGACGGACCAATACAAGAGAAAAAAAATTATAATTTGTGGTGATTGGAATATCGATATTTTAAAACATAATTCTTCAACAAAGGAACTTTTAAGTTTATTAAGAAACTATAATTTTGAAGCACACATAAAATCACCAACTCGGGCGAATTCGTGCATTGACCAAATCGCCAGTAACATACGGAGTATTCAGTCAGAAATTCTTTACCTAAGCTTGTCAGATCACGAAACAGCACAAACTGTTACTATAAAAACGAATAAACACAAAACAATAACTTGTTGGTCTGAATTAAAACGTGACTACTGTGCGGAAAATCTTGAGAAATTTCGAGAATGTATGTCTTCTCTCTCATTTTCGGAAACATTTAACTCGGACACTCTAACAGAAGCCTTCAATTTTTTTTATGAAACATTCACATTATATTACGATCTGTGCTTTCCGGAGATTAAGGTGAAAGTTAATAATAAACCAGTTACACAAAATTGGATAACAAAGGGCTTTAAAAAATCCAGCAAAACGAAAAGACAGCTTTATTTAAAATTTAAAACTTGTAAAATTAATAAAAAACAAAATGAGAAATTCTACAAACTATATAGTCTGATGTTTAAACGTTGTGCACAGAAAGCTCAGAAACTTATGAATACAAGGCGCATACAAAAACATATGAATAAATGTAAAGCTACATGGAATGCAATATCCTCAACGATACATAATAATAATTTGTACAAAAATGACATTGATGAAATAAATTGTAATAATGTAACATATAATAATCCATCTGACATTTGCAATATATTTAATGACTATTTTATTAATTTGACATCTAATCAACCATTTAATTCTAATAATATTAAGCTTAATCAAAATAAAAAAAATCCTAATACTATTTTCCTAAATCCTGTAGATGCAAAAGAAGTGTATAAAATTATAATGTCCCTAAATAATAGTAAAACTAGTGGATATGACGGCGTTGCCACAAAAGTTTTGAAGGCTTGTGCTATTTATATATGTCATCCACTAGCACATGTTATAAACCTATCTTTTTTGGAAGGTATATTTCCTGATCAGCTCAAAATGTCTATCGTAAAGCCACTATTTAAGAAGGGAAATAAGTCAGACCCAAACAACTACCGACCTATCACAATAGTACCCATCTTATCTAAAATTTTTGAGAAGGCAATGCATATTAGATTGAACAATTTTCTGAGTACACATGACATATTATGCAAAGAGCAGTTTGGTTTCCGTAAAGGTTGTTCAACTGCTCTTGCCATTTTCAACTTTATTAAACTTGTAACAGAAAGTATTGACAATGGTAATCCAGCGGTGTCAATATTTCTAGATATGAGTAAGGCCTTTGATTTTGTTAATCACTCTAAGCTATTAAACAAATTAGACTTCTACGGCATAAGGGGCAATGCCTATGAATGGATATCTAGTTATTTAAGAAATAGGAAGCAGTATACAGAGATATCCAAAGTTATAAAGAAACGTGACGGAATATATTCTAAAGAGAAATTTAAATCAGTAGCAATAATAAATAAGTGTGGTGTGCCTCAGGGTAGCATTCGCGGTCCTCCGCTTTTCTTACTTTACATAAATGATCTTCCGGAGGCCACTCTGCAGAAATGTATTCTTTTTGCAGACGATACGACAGTTATCATAAAGTGTCAGGATAAAGTCAATTACAAATCAGTTACTGAAGAAACCCTGTCAGCTATAATTAGTTGGATGGCAAATAATGACCTAAATATAAATGTTAGTAAGACCAAATTAATAGAATTTAACTCGTATAATACTAAACAATTAGTTTTAGATATTAGGTATAAAAATGAAAAAGTAGAACAAGTGGATGAAATAAAATTTTTAGGTATTAATATAGACAAAAATCTCAATTGGAAAAGCCATGTAGAACATGTATGTCAGAAACTTGATAGGTTTGTGTTTGCATTAAAAAAACTACGACAAAATGTTTCAGTAGAAGCGGCTCTTTCAGCTTACCATGGCTATGTGTCATCTATCCTAAGCTATGGACTTATCATGTGGGGTAATTCGACCGATATCGACCGAGTTTTCAAGCTCCAGAAACGTTGCATCCGGGTCATAAACAAGGCATGGTTTTTAGATAGCTGTAAACCTCTTTTCAAAAAGAATAAAATTCTTCCACTGCCCTGTATGTACATACGAGACATCTGCATCTTTGCAAAGAAACATATGCATTACTTTAGGCAACATAGCGAAGTTGTGCCAAGACAAAAAAGGGCTAAGTTTCGAAACTTATTATATCATCCATCTGGTCATAAAGATATTTACAAGAAAAATGTGTATAAAATGTGTATATTGATTTATAATAACATACCAATAGAATTAAAATTATTGCAGGGTAATGTTTTTAAAATCAAATTGACAGAGTGGCTACAAAATAGTTGCTTCTATAGTCTTAAGGAATTTATAGAACTTAAACATAGTCGTTAAATAATATAATTAATTAATTGATAATTACGAGTAATTGGACAGATAATTTTATTGTAGGTATATAATAGTAATTTTCATTAAATAATATTTGTTTTATTTAATTTATTGACATTTTTAATTACAGATATTGACATTTAAATTTATTTCAATGACATTAGATTTTAAGTATTGACATTAATTTTATTGATTGACATTTTTTATTTTAATTATTAACATTTAAATTTACTGTATTGACATTTATACTTTATTTTTTGTTAATTTTTATAATCGGACAATTTAATGTATTGAAATGCATGAATGTTATTTTGGTTTGGTCTGTTTTTTTTTTTTTATATATTTTATTTATTTTAATGTTGCGTTTGCATTTTGGGTACGATGTGAAAATTAATGACTATATTGAATGAAATTTGCACGCTTGCTTGCAGGCAGAATACAATAACTTTTAGGCTTTAAGATCTTCCCCAAATGAACAATGTATTTTCTGGCAAATAAATATTTGAATTTGAATTTGAATTCGATAAATTTAGTCAGCAGCTGTTACTATAATTATAATAATTAGCATAATCAGCCTATAATGGTCCCACTGCTGGGACACAGGCCTCTTCCCTGTGAGAGGGAGTGGGCCGTAATCCACCACACGCGGGCCCGGTGCGGATTGGTAGATGTCACATAAATTAGAATTTTTGGTTCCTCACGATGTTTTCCTTCACTATTTTGAGAGCAGTCGTGATGAAATAATGTACAAAAAGTAAAGCGCCTGTCAGGGTTCGAACCTATGACCTACAACTCGTAAGTCGCGGCTGTTTCCACTGGGCCACCACTGCTCTTTAATAATCAGGTACTTTATTAATAATACACTTACCGGATGCAGGTTAATCAGTTGGGTAGGCCAAGTTATTCCTTTTCTCACTACAAGCAAGGATACAGCGATAGCAGGGCTGACTGCCATGACCTGTGCCTTTTAAAACCTTTCTGTAGGTATGTAGAAATGCGAAAATTGAGAAACAAACATTTTGCAACGCATTGGTGTCGCCAGAAATGCGGTGGAACTGTGACCTTCCCATAACAGCAGACTCGTAGGTGTCGCCAGTGTGTACCTGCCTACATACTGTTTACTTTGGAGATGTTCCTACGCAGCCTATAATGTTCCTTCTGCTGGGACACAGGCCTCCTCTCTTCTAGAGCGTATGGGCCGTAATCCACCACGCGGTCCCGGCGCGGGTTGGTATATGTCACATGTCTTCGATATTACCATTACCACCATTATAAATACCATTACCATTTATTATTTACTAGCTTCTGCCCGCGACTTTGTCCGCGTGAAATTTCTTGTACCCCCATCCCGTCGCAATACTTCGTATTCGCTTAGCGTTCTTTTTTCTTTTTTTTTTTTCTTTTTATAATTTCATTCTGACTTTTTTTCTTTTTGCTCGGCTCCTAAGGGTCATAGCGTGATATTAAATAGCCTATAGCCTTCCTCGATAAATGGACTACCCAACACTAAAAGAATCATTCAAATCGGACCAGTAGTTCCAGAGATTAGCGCGTTCAAACAAACAATCAAACTCTGCAGCTTTATAATATTATAGTATAGATTACTATTACCATTAACACAATTCAGGAGAATCCAATTAGTTCTTACCTACCTCTAGTTTAAGGCCCTATTTTGTAAATATTTATGTGAATCAAGTATTTCAATAAACAATTTTTGGTTCTAGGACATGCCATGGTTTTGAGGGCAGTAGTGATAAAATTATTTACACAAAGTAAAGCGTCTGTCTGGGAATCCACGGCCTACGACGAAGTCGGGGCCTTTACCACTGGACGACCACGGCTCTATATTTGGAAATACTCATGTGTTATATAAATCTCAAAAACCTATCCAGATTCATTCATGGTGGTACAGCCATACATACGCAGTGCGTCAGTCACGTCCAAAACATGACTGACCTTAACTTTAACAACAACACTGTTACATTTGACTCGCCGAACGACCTCATAAAGTAAACACCGTGGCAGCAGCCTTACATTCCAATCACGCGTACACAGTACACACACAAAAATCGTTTGTTTTTATCTACATCCTCAACCAAATTCCGTAGTGCGGGCATTATTATAGTATGTGTGTTTCCCGTTACAAAATGATATTATTTTTTTCGTTAACATTCTTAGCACGGCCGCCTCAAGTTTCTGTGTCTACAAAAAGCTCCCTTATTGACTTGACAAATACGAGCGTAGTGGGCAAGATCACAAGATGTCTTGCGACGTGACCAATTGAACCGGATGCACGCCCGTGACCGGAAGACCCCCTTTCATCTCAAAATGGCCGCGTCGAATTTGTAAGAAGCAAGGAATTTTTCTAGGCTGCTGACCACTGAATATTTGTCAAACAACTCCGGCGATATCACGAAGCGAACTTTTTTTGGTGACAGTTTTTTGGCTTCCCGCCGACTCGCGGATACTTTTTCATTGATCACTTGGTCATCGGTGATGCTGTGCGTTGCAGTAAATAAGTAGTTTGTAACAAGGTTTAGATAAGACATCGTTATTATAATAACACATATTAAACGATATCCACTAATTAAGGCGCTCGAAATTTGTGGTTATCACTATGATTTTTATAGCAAATGAGATCATTTTTGAGATTTGTCTTCACTCAAAGCTCCCAAATTAATACCTATATTTTTTTTTACCTTACAGGCAAGCTGTACGCAGCACTGGGTCGTCGCGGCGGCCGGGTGGTTGGCAGTGACTTACAAAGCGGGTCAAACCAGTTCAGAGTGGAAGCCTTACTACCGGTCGCGGAGAGCTTTAAATTCGTGCTTGAGCTGAGGACTCACACGTCAGGGCTCGCCGCGCCTCAGATGTTGTTCAGTCATTGGGAGGTGTGTATAATATCGTGTATAAGCTGTAACTATAATAGGTCAGTATCGTTCAGAGTTTACTGCCGATCGCAGAGAGCTTCAAGTTGAGCTTCAGCTGAGGACTCACACGTCACGGCGCGCCGCGTCACAGATATTGTTCAGTCATTGGGAGGTGTGTATAAGCTGTATCGATAGTACCTACGAGTAGGTCTTTAGGAGAGTGAAAGCTTTACGCCCGGTCGCCGAGAGCTTCAAATTCGCGCTTGAGCTGAGGACATTTACATCTCTGCTCGGATGTTGTTCCAGACAAGTGTGTATGTGGCTCAGCTTAGTTTAGAATGCATACTTTACTGCCGGTTGCTGAGAGCTTCAAGTTCGACTCGACGTCAAGACTCGCCGCGCCTCAAATGTTGTTTAGCCATTGGCTGATTCCTTGACAATTCAAAAGTGCCTGTACTTAATTGGTTTTATTGAAAAAAAAAACTTTCCAGAAACTTTCCTTACTATGTTGGGGTCGGCTTCCAGTCTAACCGGATGCAGCTGAATACCAGTATTTTACATGGAGCGACTGCCTATCTGACCTCCACAACCCAGTTACTGGGTAATACGATACCCCTTGGTAAGACTGGTTGTCAGACTTTCAGGCTTCTGACGACCCGTAATGACTGTCAAAGATCCACGAATGACAGACGAGACCAACGGCTTTACGTGCTTTTCGAGGCACGGAATGCGCCGTATGTAAAGATGGTCACCCATCCACGGACCAACCGCAGCAAGCGTAGCTTAACTTGATCGATCGAACTGTGCTGCTGTTATTACTTAGCCATAAGGCCGTCTCTTAGAAACTTACGAAACGTAAGTACTTAGGTAACTAAAACCAAACCAAAGTACACACTTACTTACTAAACTGAGTTAAGTAGTGACCAAAAAGTCAGCAGTCTATCACCATTAATACTGCTATCCACTGTTAATTACCCACTATCCGGCCTATGTAAGGTTGGGCCTGTTCGTTTGTATTTTGATTTCAAATTAATCATAATACCAAAGAAGTTACCATAAAAATTCATGGCTGTGTTGTATATTTATTTCGAAACTTAAAATACCTTTTATTCCTATTACAGGTAATAGACATCGATCCGTTCTGGAGGCCTCGCACGGAGGAAGAATACCTGCATTGGGGCGAGAAGTGGGACGGAGTAAACCGAGCGAAGGCCTACATGGACTCAGTTCGAGCCAGAAAAGGACTGGCCACTGACAAGCAGTTGGTCCAACATGCTGAGAAGCAGAGGACACTGTCAAAAAATAAATAGGATTTAAAAAGAGTGCTACAGCCGCTACAGGGATCTTTTGGCGCTTGAATGCGTTGTTAGTAAACATTTGTTAAATTGTTGCGTGACGTTAGTTCCGATTTTGGACACGGGTCAAAAGATCTTTGTAAGTATCTTTATGGAGTTTTATAGACAACATTACACTCATAGCTATACGCTAAGATTCTAGATATTACCTTCATTTCTTCTCATTTTCATTATTGTATCAAAGCAGGACAGGTCGCAAAATAAACAAAAATGTAGCTTTTATGTAAGCTTTTTGGCAAGCATGCTCCACTGTCGACCGCAACACCGTTTTATCGAAAAAAAAAGAAGAATTTTTGTCCGCATGTCTGAATGTATGTTCCGGATTGGCGCAAAAACGGCTAAACGGATTAGAATGAAATTTAGCACACAGTTTATAACCTGGATTAACACATAGGGTATGTTTATGACAAATAGTTAAATATACGAAATAGGCAACGTATACTCATATTCTAGGATTCCTGTAATCCTGACATGGTCTACACAATTCATTATTCCCTCATAGCATACACTACAGCAATTACAATTTGATTCTATTTTAGTTCTCCTATTTATAACTAACTCAATATTTTCGCAAAGGAATTCATTTTCCATTTACCGAGAAAATATTAATAGGTAACTTGATGAATGTTAAAAGCATTTCTCATGCAAAACTCGTTATTAACTAAAAATAGCTTGTGACGTCTGAATGATGACGTCAAGACAACCTATAAATAACTTAATGGAAAACGCAAATTGAACGGCGAAACGAGCTAAACTTATACAGACCCTACTAATTTTACCGTCGACTAAAGGGACTTATGAGTTACTAGCAGCGCCCCGCGGTTTCACTCGCATAAGTGTCGATCCCGTGGGAATATCGGGATAAATACTATCCGATGTCCTTCCCCGGGATGCAATCTATCTCTCTGCCAAATTTTATCGAAATCCGTTCAGTGGTTTAGGCGTGAAAAGGTATATACATAAATACAGACAAACAGACAAAGTTACTTTCGAATTTATAATATTAGTATGAATAGGTCGTAGGTTCGAACTCTGACAGACACTTTTTTTTGTGGGCCCTAAGGGGCCCCTTCTTCTATGCTGACATCTCTTTGAGGCGCGCGTGGAACACGTACGCGCCGTCCGGCACGGGCCTGGTCCTGATCGGACGGTGAGCTACCCATTACTCTCCGCCCGCAGGCCCGCGCCTACGGTGGCCGGGAGTCGTCACGCGGCTCCCGACGCCCGGAGCATCTCTCGCGGCGGCTGGGACGGGAGGCTCTCTCCCTGAGCCGTCCCGCCACCTCCTTTGCTAGCATGACTGCTTCGCAGAAGGAAGTGACTGCCTCCCACTCCCTCTCGCCCCGGACCATGGCTTGCACCAGGGCCGGACGCAGGGACGGACACTTTACTTTGTGAAAATGATTTCATCACCACTGCTCTCAAAACAGTGACGGGAAACATCGTGAGGAAACCGGTAGGTTTCCTAAAACCAAAAATTCGAAGACATGTGACACCCACTCCCTCTCTCTCACAGAGAGGAGGTCTGTATCCCAGCAGTGGTAACATGAAAGGCTGATTATGGTAAAGGGACAAGCAGTCCCGTGAGCATTTATCGTGATTCGGTCCATGTCCGATACTATTGTAGCGGTATCTACAACGCCACATGCGAACAACGCATCATACTGACGTCACGCAAAATCCTGCATCTCCCAAGCAGAGTTTACCGCGCAACTAGCATAGATACAACGGCCCGACATGAATCATCGGGCAGTTGCCCGCCAGACACAACACCCGTCTGGTCGGAGGATCCTCCTTTTTCTATAGAGTATGAGTGAACTTTACACCCTGTTCCTCATATCTATACTATTATTAAAATAAAAGAAAACCTAAAACCCCTATTTATCCTAATAATCGAACGATTTGCTTTGATACATAAAACTTTGAATTTTTGTACATGACGCTTTAATCATCTATTATATTATCAAACACAGGACCTATGAGGGTCAAAATAAATTAGCTAGAGCAACTCTGCAGATGTGATGGGAATCATTATTATCCAAACACGAGTAAACAAAAAAATTCTGCGGAGTTTACCTAACTAATTTAATTTGACACTGTATTTACAGAATTTGGGCTCAAACTTCCACCTCCCGTAGAAAGCAGTATAATTAAGTTCATAATTTTATTATGGTTATTATAAACAACATACCTACATAAGATAGGTAGGTAATATTATACTTTACTATTAGATACGCTTTTAAATTGACTAGGATATAGTAAGTGCCAAAACAATACTAATTCCCATGTTAAGCACTATGCACATTAATATAGGTTCTTATATTTTATGAAAAAAAAAAATCTTTGTTACCAAGTGATTGCAGCCTCCTTTTAAGCATAGCCTGTGTAAAGCGCAGGCCACACCGCCACCGCTAGCGGGCGGGCGGGCTAGGCGGGCGAACATCGTTTCACCTCTACATACTTCGGTTCACACCGCGAGCTACCGACTAACCTAACGAGCTAAGCTAACGAAATATCCGACGATTCCAGCGAAGCTACTCGTTCACCTCGTTGGCGCGCCCGCGCTTCGCTAGCTTAGCTCGCCCGCCAGCCCGCTCGCCCGGTTCGTTCCGCTTTAAACCCTATTCGTCATTGAAAAGCCCGCTTCGCCCGCTCCGCCCGTCTGCCCGTAGTTTTCGGTGTGAACCCCATAGTTTAGCTCCCCAATATTTCGCGTAGTTTGTATAGTTTCCTTCGTTCGCTTCGCCCACCCGCCTAGCCCGCCCGCCCGCTAGCTGGCGGTGTGGCCTGCGCTTTAGGAGATTGTAATACCAAACTATCAGCGTATCTCTTCCCTTCCTATGTTTTTGACTTAATGTAAAATATTTAATTTTAATGTATTCTTATATCGTCTTCTATACTAATAATAAATTATTGATCGTCTATAAAGAATGTATAGTTTTCTGCCTCTTTGGTCAGGTGGTCGCAAGCGCTACTGCTGAGCATGAAGTCCTGGCTTCGATTCCCGGGTCGGTAGTGTTATTGGGTTTTCCATCAAGAATTTCTCAGTAGCAGCCCGGAGTCTGGATTTTGTCCGGTTGATGGCAATAGGCTCGCCCCCTATTACATGGGACTTAAACATAACTGACGAAATGTGGGTGTTACTATAGGTAGGTACACTTCTGCCTTGCCCTTCTGGGCATACAGGCGTGATGTTATGTATATTTAAATTATAAAAATTGTGATTAAACAATGTTGTGTATAAATGAAACGAACTAATGTAGTGGTTATAAATACATAGTATTTATTGATAACAGATTGTTAAACAATTGTGTTCGATGTACTTTTCATACTCCTTTAATATAATGTTAGAGAATATTGTTGTTTTTTTTTTGTATACGTAGACCGCTGTTTGATTGTAATCAGCGTAAATAACCTTTAGTGCTATTCTGTAAAAATCTCACCGTGAAAACATAGGTGAAGTGAGTGTCACTGACTCTGGCAGAGCCACCATCAGGGATTTTAATTTTGATAACACAAAAAAATTGTCGCTAATTAGTCGCCAAATATCAGAATTTGTCGGTCACTGGTTCAAAAGATATAAGGGTTTATTGGTGGCCGATCTGGAGTCTCCCCAGCAGGGCCAGTCGTTCGTGGTACGCGTTCCGACACATTATCTCGAGAAGTTCCTCAAGGAAGAGTTCTGGCCGAAGGGTGTTGTGTACCGCCGGTTTCGTGGCCGTCTACATGACACCAGTCAGCGAAACACGACGCAGACACTTAAGTGTGCTTTAGTTAGTTAGTTTTTTAGTGTAATTATAATGTTGTATGTATTTATAGTATTTTTAAGTTATATTCATATTGTATGTGTTTTATATGGGCCTTGATGCCTGAAATAAATGGATAATAATAATATCTCAAAAACTAGGGCACCTAGCGAAGATCTGTTTTCTCTTATATTTAGACGACAATTAGTTGGAATCCCTTAGTTGGAAACCCTTATATCTTTTGAACCAGTGACCGACAAATTCTTATATTTGGCGACAAATTTCGACTAAATTTTTGTGTTATCAAAATTAAAATCCCTGATGGTGGCTCTGCCAGAGTCAGTGACACAAGGGGATGTCAAGTTCAAATTAAAGTTAAGGCTCTCAATTTTCAACCATTCAACATACACTGACACCTGCTGTCGCTAAAAACTAGCATTGTGGGTGTGGTCAGCTGCCCTCGGTTACTGATACCAGGCAGCGATCATTGCTGACTGCCGTCGTGTTTTCTTACACAACCTGATCCCCAGGTATTAGCAAAAGGTTCATAGGGTAAAGAATAAAACAACTTTTCATGTTCAATTAACTCATCTATCTATTATTTACAAAATCAACAAACGAATCACAACTTCAAACAAAAATATACAAAACAAACTTTGAAATCATACAACATACGCGTTCATAACAATTCCTACGTGGTACAACTTAAAATCACTAATAATCATAAATCAGTTCTATCACCCATTGATACAATTACGCTATTTTACTTCCCATATACACAAATGTAGCTTTATACAGGGTTATTTGTAAAACACCAGCAACCTCTTAAGAGGTCATTGTACTCATCATTATGAACAACTTTTACTATGGGACCAAACCAGAAATCGCGAAAAAAAAATCAGCTGTTCCCTACATTTTGACGAGTTATACGAACATAAATGTAGGGAACAGCTGATTTTTTTTTCGCGATTTCAGGTTTGGTCCCATAGTAAAAGTTGTTCATAATGATGAGTACAATGACCTCTTAAGAGGTTGCTGGTGTTTTACAAATAACCCTGTATAAACATCGGTTCCGGTTTTTAACCGACTGTCCTGGGGGCTTACCATCACCACTTAACCGGTTGAATGCCGTAATTACAGAAACAATTAAAAAGCCATTGTGTCTCGCGTCTAAGGGTTAAAGCAGGGCAGAAGTTGAACTGCACTACTTTTTTGTACTAAGACATCGATTGTACGACGATGTCTTAGTATAAAAAAGTAGTGCAGTTCAAGTTCTGCCCTGCTTTAAGAGGTGATGGTAAGCCCCCTGGGCATTTCATTTTTTTTAAAAGCTGTCGCCCTCTTTTAATTTTGGTCATTCGACACAGGCATAGATATTTCATATTATGTGCATGTTCTTACTGGGTTGTTACCTAATAAAACTCTGACAAATAAATATAATAAAATAATAATAAGTATGCTTGTTCGTCAACATAATTTTGATTAAATTAAACTCTGTCACATCTCACTGGTTGTCCCATATTGCACCAGAAAAATCATTTTAATAAAATACTAAAATTACGTAAAATATCATCATATTTACATTGATAATAATTCAAAATTAACAGCACGATCCTACCTAAAACTAACTATTGTACAAACCTCACTATCTCTACTTTTGATATTTCATTTAATCTAGTGTTTTTTGTCTTTGGCAATATTAATTATTTCCGATAAATGACTCGTATAGGACAGCGTAAACAGCCTTAAATAACATGAAATATAAATCACGGAGCAAAGATTAGTGTTGTTCCGATCAACAGAACTGAGCAATAGGTACAACACTATACGACTATTTAAGCGATCATTGGACTTTGCAACAATTCATTTGGTCGACTGCTCAGTAAGTCAATAAGCCTAAGTCGGTACGTCTATAAGGATACATATAAAGGCCTAATTTGTCATTTGGAATACATAGAGTGATAGAGCACTTTGGCACAGATGGTAACCTAGCATACAACAACATTAGGCCCTTATTACATAAAATATTAACAACAGCCAATAACCTATGTGATACAACGACCATTTTGTACATAATACATCGAGTGAATTGTTCGAGGAAAATAATTAGCTAGCATCATCTAAATATTGTGTTGTAATGTGCTAAAACATATATCATTATCTAACAAAAACTTCTCGGTCTTCAATATAAAATAACAAACTGTAATTGGATCTACTTACAATAAATAAGAAAATGTGTTAAAACATATTATAATATTTATATAACATTTTTGATTGCACAAACTTTACGAGTGCCCGTAACATAATTCCACACTTACAATAGTTTTAAAATCATCCTAAGTACATACTAACCCCAATAGAACCGAATAACAAATCCTTGAGCTTGACCAAAGACTAGAATAATAAATTATTAATTACATAAACTTTACAAGTACACAGTTACTTCTATAAACGACACTATTTTACAAAATTATCCAAACCTGTTTGTTTTACATCTGCCGGTTATACCGTTTGTCCACTTAAAAAAATCCACGATAAGGTGGATACCCGGAAAGGCATGTCCGAGAATCCTCCCTAGGCCTAGTTGGATAAACAGAATTTAGAGGCTCAGGATGTATTCTCGGACATGCGATTCCGCGCATCCACCTTAGGTGTTTTTTTTTAATAACCCGCATCTGCATGATTCGGAACTATTTTTCTAAATTTCAAAACATTAGCTTTACTAGATGTAAATCATACTAAACTTCAAACCTAATACTTCTTGCATCGATAAAAAGGTAAAAATCGTATGAATATTGCAAAACGATTATTTAGACTAAAATTATTTATTATTGTCAAAATAGCAGTTTGCGTAATTTTTAACAATTGCATTTTGGTTTTTAAAGAAGAAATGTGATCTACTTGATAGATTTGCAATCGATACAGAAATATTAGGTGCACACACATGAATGTTGCGTCTACATAATCAATGTCATTACATACTGGCAAGAAATATTAGGAAACTATTTGGCAAACGATCTATTGAAGCATTGTGCCCGACCGGACCGCACTCCCTCTCAAAACATATTGTGGATACTTTCTCAAACGAGGAATGTTGGTTTTATTATAACTCTTATCTAAATACTAGCACCTGCCTTCTGACACTATCACATTCACAATTGTATACTCTCCAAAAACCACTCTACAATTATTATTCTGATCGTAGTTTCGCATTAAGGGGATGCAATAAGGTAGTCCGCGAAAATCAAATTTTCTTACATTATTTGTTACGGTTGCGAATCATATTTTACTAAACTGCAAATTGCAAAAAACAAGAAAATTTTAACTTCGCAGGCTACCAAGGAGCTTCCCCTTAAGGTCTATCCACACATATCAGGGCCGTGCCGGGACGTGGACAGACCGTGCTCCGTCAGGGGCTCAAAATAATATCGGTGTATATTCTATAGAAACTTGTTCACACACGTCCGGTTCAGTGCCTGCCTAGTGTGTACCACGGGCCTTGGAGGCCTACTCTTGTCCTTCAACGAGGATACGTTTCATCTCAAACGGACCCCGTCCATATGTAGTTCGATACTTTAAAATGAACCCTACTCCCGATTAGCCGGTTGAATGCCGTAATTACAGACACGATTAAAAAGCCATTGTGTCTCGCGAGGATCCATGTTCCGTAGGGTTCATAAACTTTTTCAGACGGGTAAAACACACCGAGTGTAAGGACAACTGTCAAATCGTGTTGTCATTCGTTCTTAGTTCGGGCCTCGAACTATTCTACGGATTCCGTGCTTAGAGCGCGCGTATTGAATTGAATTGCCAGTGGGCCTTCTGTCACGTCTCTGGTGCGGCCCTGATATTATGTGGATAGACCTTTAAAGGACACATATAATATAACTGATCTACTTATGACATTAAAATTTGAAAAAAAAAAAATACCGCTCGTTAATTCTATGACGCCATTCAAATTCTTACATTAATATATGCAATAATACAAGAATAATATATCAACAATATTGACTAAGATTATTCGTTTCACCATCAAGACTAAGCGTTAAATACAATTTAATGTTTTACACGAATATATCAGAGATTGCCCAAGTAATAGAATTGTGATTATGAAAATATCTATCGAAAAGCCGAGACGAAGGAACGCTATAGAATTTAACATTACATTTCTTTTAATAAACGAACTCATAGATTTCATACCGCGGAAGATTTAAAAGTAAAATGCGGAGGATGCACAAGATGTCAAAGAGTGAAATTGTGCGGAATATAAAATTGATACTTATCACAAGTGAAATAAGACCGTCCCATTAGAAAACGAGCTCCCAAACCCAAACCTTCGAGCCAGTTATTGTATTTTGAACGTTAATCCGACATAGGTAAATTTCTTAATACAAAAAATGTACAACTTAACGGTTTTATTTAACGTCAGTTTTTGTAATGAGAACTTTAATTTTATCGGAATAAAGTTCCAAATTAAAAAATGGCTCGATGGTTTAAACCTGGATCTTAAGCCGTTTTGTAATAAGGCCGTGAGAGTTTAAATGACATTTGAAGCACAGAACAGAATCGAATCCCTGTTCTGTGAACTAAACAATATCTCATGCATTTTCACGGTGTACTTATAAATCGTGTATTACTAGCAAGTTGATCGTTCATTCATCTCGACCATACACGCATCCTATCCTAAACGTTTGTGTTTGACACAAATTAATATGACGTAGCAATGCCTTATAGACATTACGGCTAACTGCCGCTTATATACAAATCACATACATGATATACGATTGAAATGTTCAATGTCAACTCGTACTGTAGTGCCAATACCGCTCCAGTGGGGTAATTGCGTAACACACTAAGGCCGAATTTCACCAAACTTTTATACCTAGAATAAGTCTTATCCTGAGAATATTTTTTTTAATTTTTGACAGTTTTTCCTTACTAGAACTGTCAGAAGTCAAATTTATTCCACGAATAAAAGATATCCGACTTTGGTAAAATCAGCCCTTAATAACTCCCATAGTAAAAGTTGTTCATAATGATGAGTACAATGACCTCTTAAGAGGTTGTTAATGTTTTACCAATAACCCTGTATATAAAGAAGATGGAATTAGCAATATCCTTCAAAATGATTCAAATCGAGATTGACAATGGCGCCGATTCTGTTGTTCACAAACTAAACCAAATTTAAATTCAGGCATCTTTTTCTTTCTATTTCATTAAGAAAAGAACAGAAGATAAATATTAGTTTAGTCCTGTCAAATTAGTCAGCGCCTGACGTAAATTGACGAAATTTTAATAGCCAATTTTTTTATCTCGTCTAAAGTTGTCTATGGAGTATCTTAATTTGACAGGACTAAACTAATATTTATCTTCTGTCCTTTTCTTAATGAAATAGAAAGAAAAAGATGCATGAACTTAAATTTAGTTTAGTTTGTGAACAAACAGAATCGGCGCCAATGTGTTACGCAATTAGGGTGCAGATATCACCGATAAAAAAATTATCGAAACTGAATCTGAACGGTATTTTACCAAATCGACTTTAACTGTTCATGATTCTTTATAAAGTTAATGTTATCAGAGCAATTATAACTTCCGTTTCCGATAAAAAATGGAGCGATATCGACAGCATAGAGCGAATTTGAACTAAATCATAGTAAGTTATGAACATATTAAAACACATGATATTTTAGCAAGGATGTGAATTTTCTTTTTGCAAAAAAAAGAAAACTTTGCCTAGAACTCGACTTCATAAAATATAAGATTTTTAACAAAAATATCTATAACATGTTTCAATATAGACATTAATACTTATGAAGACGTGATTATTATTTGGTATATTCATCATGATTGATTAATGATTATATATGATTTTACAATAAAATACTTCCAACATTTATTCAATGAAGCGAAAAGTAATTTTTAAAACTATTTTTAAGATTAATGCAAACACGACATTAATTAATAAAAAATGCAAGGGACAGAATGAATCTGTCATTTGAGGTTTAAAATTCTGGTCCAATATATTAAAATTATCACTGAATGTGCAAAGTGTGGCATTATTTTGGTGAAACTAGAGATGTACCCTAACATCCAAAACTTTTATCATTTTGTGAAGAACTGTCATATTTCTACGACAACAGTTCTTTAATGTTTTCAACATCTACATTACACATTCTGTCCTCATTTAAGAACAAATTGGACTAATAAAAATAATTTATTCCTCGCTTCACTGAGGCATCATTGTTGTGAGACCAAACTCGGCGGATATATCCGAAAATTTAAACAATGATATAAACTGAAAAGTTGCATAAATAAATAATAACTAGTATCACTTCCGTCTCACTGAGACATGGAAAAGCGTTTCCTTGTCGGATATTTACGGCAGCATAGCTGTCCAACTAAATACAATCATATATTTTCCTCGGAGAGATATCCACATAGTGATAACCCTAACTGGCGTGGTGACAGTAGAACCTCTTCGAACTGAAGTGGTACAGGATGAACCTAGGGTTGTCGACTTCTCGGATATTGAGCCCAGTTTCAGTAATTTTAGTTGAGCGTTTTGTAGTAATCAAGTGACCCGTCTTGAGCAAGCGTGGTGACCAATGCTCGCGCCTTCTCTGTATGAGAGGCCTTTGCTCTGCATTGGGACAGTAACAGGCTGGTATTATTTAACGTGAGCAAAAAGCAAATGTCATTTTCAGTAAAACATTCTCGTTTCTCCCTTCACGAAATCCGACATGGATATCCAACCCTAGATTCACCTTTTCACAGGGTTACCAGTCGCTGGTCGTGTAATACCGCTCTCGTACAGTTCAATGGCTGCCATATACTCGCTAACTGAAGACGGTGTCGTTGGGCACGTCCACGTTAAGATGTACGGTGCCCGTCTGCGCCATATCGGTTAGTATTACACCCGATAACGCTTCTAGGGATTGTCGTACCTGTAAAATGGAGAAATTAATTATTTTACGTCAAAAATGTTTTCAATGATTTTTGCTGCTTGACTAAGATATTTAAGAGGTATAAGAGATCATCATCATTTCAACCGAAAGACGTCTACTGCTGGACATACTATGCCTCTCCCAAGGACCTCCACTTCAACCGGTTATGTGCTTCTCGCATCCAACGGGTTTCTGCGGCCTTCACAAGGTCGTCGGACCACCTTGTGGGAGGCCTTCCAAAACTACGTCTTCCGGTACGCGGTCGCCACTCCAGAACCTTTCGGCCCCATCGGCCATCTGTTTTGCGAGCAATGTACCCCTGCCCACTGCCACTTCACATAGTTGGGAAAAGGCTAGGCAGATTGACTTAATTGTATTTAGTCTAAGCCTTCTCATGCTAGTTCATGTAACTGGAGAAACCTCGACCCCTGCCATAAAGGATGTCCTAGTTCAGGGGTTGAGACCTCATCGATGTAATATGTACTGAAGTTTTGGAAATAAATTACTATTACCATCAAATCACGAGCGCGCGGAATTTTACTTTTATCTCATTGATATAAGGTTGATTTCCGCGCGCTCATGAATCGACAAACTATACCTAAAACGATATTATTATGGAATACCTACTGAGTAAATTACCTTGGTAAGTAACAGTAGGTTGGTGGTTAGGAATGCGTGCAGTTCGTTCGCGGCCCGGCCGTGCAACCGCGCGCGCCATCTCACTAGCTCAGAGTACAGCTCTTCTCCCGATAACTTTACAAGGTCCTCCTGAAATAGAAATAGTCGTGGTTAGAGTATGAAAAATGTATCATTATGTCAAAAATGCAATCTACCTAACATTTTCCCTTTTGCTATCTTGGGGTCGGCTTCCACATTCGTACATGGAGTCTAACCAGACGCCGCTGAATACCATTTACTATATTGGGGTCGGCTTCCAGTCTAACCGGATGTCCCTGAATATCAATATTTAACATGGAGCCTAACTGACCTCCACAACCCAGTTACTGGGTAACACGATACTCCTTGGTAAGACTGGTTGTCAGAAATTCGGGTTTCGGATGACTGGTAAAGATCCAAGAATGACAGCCGGGATCCCATCTGCCTAGCCTTTTCCCAACTATGTTGGGTTCGGCTTCCAGTCTAACCGGATGCCGCTGAATACCAGTATTTTACATGGAGCGACTGCCTATCTGACCTCCACAACCCAGTTACTGGGTAACACGATGCTCCTTGGTAAGACTGGTTGTCAGAATTTCGGGCTTCGGATGACTGGTAAAGATCCAAGAATGACAGCCGGGATCTCATCTGCCTAGCCTTTTCCCAACTATGTTGGGGTCGGCTTCCAGTCTAACCGGATGCCGCTGAATACCAGTATTTTACATGGAGCGACTGCCTATCTGACCTCCACAACCCAGTTACTGGGTAACACGATGCTCCTTGGTAAGACTGGTTGTCAGACTTTCGGGCTTGTGACTCGTAACGACTGTCAAAGATCCAATCAAATATCATCATCAATGTATTTATGTATAGATATTAAATTGGAATGAATATTAAATTTGTTTCAATAGTTCCGTAGAGTATGTTTTCCGATGGTACAAAATCGGAATTGTTAAAAAAAATTCTGAGCAAATAAAAATTGCTTAGACATTAGCGAATTTTACTCTATGAATTTTATCATTTCAACAATAGAAATCGGTACCGCGCAATATATTAAACGTTTTTATCAAAACATAAATTCGTAATTAATTATCATTTTATCGTGATTCCCCTTATCGGTATTCTTTGTTAGAGATTCTTATAATAATCCATTCATATTATAAATTAAAATTCGAGTTTCGTGTCTGTCTGTGATCACATAGTTGTTCTTCTAAACTACGCAACGGATTTTGATGCGGATTTCACTTCCATCTTTCCATTTTGAGAATTGATATGTCTTACCTGCACATGATACGTAGCTACATACAGCTTGTAGGCTAGCAAAACAGCTGAGAATGTAAGCAGCGCAGTAACTAGCGCCAGTAGAGGGCGCCACCAGCGGCTCGCGGCCCGCGTGGCGGCCCCGCTGCCGGTCAGTAGCGCGGGCTGGATCACTGCCGCGCCTCCTGCTGGGAAATTAAGTTTATGGTTAGTTTTACCTTTGAAAACTGTATTAAAAGTTGCTCAATCCAAACAAAAAGTTCTTATCGTCAATAATATGTATATTAACAACACACCATACACTCCAAAAATTCCATCTTTCATTTGTTTGTTTATTGCCGATTCGTAAATGGTCCTCATTGAGATGTAAGATATACCGGCCAATACCGTACAACTAACACCTCAATCTCAATAGATGGAGTGGGCGCTTCGTCCACGATTGAGCAGCAGATGTCAAAAATTCCATCTTTCATTTGTTTATTGTCGATTCGTACATGGAACTCATTGAGAGGTAACATATACAGGTCAATACCGTACAATTAACACCTCCATCTCAATAGAGCAGCAGATGTAGCATGTGGAGAAGTAGAACAACAGAGACCAAAGTTTCGACATGCATACAGCACCGCACATGTCTGTGAGTGATCTTGGCTAAGTACACGCGGTAGACTGCTCAAACAGCAAAGACCGCTATTTATCAGATAACATTGGGCCAATGTAGACAATAAATCCGTAAGTATTATGTGCTCAGGCATAAGGTTGTTATGCAGTAACACACCTGCAGCTATGATGGCCTCTGACTCTCGTCTGGCGGGAGGTGAGGGTGCGTCTGGTTGGTCGCCGCCCGCTGAACTGCTGTCGTCTTCGGGCGAGTACTCCGACACTTCTAGTTCCACTTCCGATGCTCGGAGATCCTGGAATTAGAATGCGAAAATTTGTTATTGTTGCTAATAGAATTTGTTCAAAAAGTTTTTTATCCTCTTATTAAGTGTGTCTGTGCATTGCACTGGCAATTCACATTTCGTGTTTTTTTTATATTAAACAGCTCAAATACAGCCAAAACAACCGGTATGAGGAAAATCATTACTCTTTTGCTCGGTCAGATACCAACCATAATATTATTATGTTGTATACCTTGACCAACGCCCTTGATGTTGTGTTTGCCTTTAATCACGAAATTAAGACGACTCGCAATTCACCAAACACCTAAAGCTCTTGCCTGAAGATCTGCTATGGTGTGTCAAACTTATCTAGTACGAAGAGCCTCTAGAAAATTAAAGGTCGTTCTAAGTAGCCCAAAACACCAGGCACCGCTTGGTCTGGTGCTCTCACTGCCTTCTACACATGCATCATCAGCAAGGTAGGTAAAATCCTTCGACATCCTATAAATCAGGGGTGGCCAACTTGGTTAGACCCAAGATCTACTGTTGACTGACGACACATACTTCTTGAAATCTTAAATGAAACAGCGTAGTTCAGTACGCAATTATGTAGTACTAGCTTTTGCCCGCGACTTCGTCCGCGTGAAATTTCATCCTCCCCGCGTTCACCCTCTTAGGGGTTGAATTTCGAAAAATCCTTCCTTATTCCTTGTCTACATTATAAAGGGAACCTCTGTGCAAAATTTCAGCTTTCTAGGTCCAAGGGTTTGGGCTGGGCGTTGATGAGTCAGTCAATCAGTCAGTCAGGACTTTTCTTTTTATTTATATAGATTTTTTATTCTATTAAGAGAGAAAATAGTCTGTCGTCAACTGACTGATGGCCTGATGGATTGACAACCGCCCGCGCCCCACTCCCGCGTCCCATACGCTTCCCGCTTTGTTATCGCGCACCGAAAACAAAAGAGAGCTATACTGCATTGAAAAGAGGCTAAATAACGTGACGGAACGGCGATTGAAAAAATATACAAGAATCATCTTGCAGCAATTAGTGATTAGGTACGTTGCGCAGTCTGTTCTACGTATTTATATTTTTTTCCTTGCCACGATCGACTGGACTAATAGTCGCGATCGACCGGTTGGCCACCCTTGCTATAGATCTAATGACATTTGCCGGACGGCTAAATTGCCTTAAAAGCCAGTATACATTATAGAAGTAATATTAAAAGTAGGTATACTAACATCACCCACCTGAGGTTTCGGCACCGCTTGCTCGGGTGCTCTCGCCGCCTTCCAGACGTGCATCATCAGCTTGTATGTAGAGTCCCTGGACAGCAGGGAGCCGAACACGTGCCTCTCATCGCGAGTGCAAACCCCTACCGCGTTCGGAATGATTCGGGCCACCTTCTCCTTTGTTATCCGGAGGACCGATATCGTCGGGATTAGTAGCTAGAAACAAGAGATTGAGGTTTTAGATAAATGGAAATTGGGTAGTAATTTGATTAATGTCATTATTATGTACAATATTTTTATTGGAACATGGTGAAATTCGATATGCTTGAAGTTTTTTGGTTTTTATGAGCTTATAATACATACATACATAATCAGCCTATAATGTTCCCACTGCTGGGACACAGGCCTCCTCTCGATGTGAGGGAGTGGGCCGTAATCCACCACGCGGGCCCAGTGCGGGTTGGTGGTGATGAGCTTATAAGGTAACAGCTTATAACATGCACGAAATAATCGGCTATTTTGCACAAAATGTAGTGTCTGTTGGATAAAAAACTCCCTAAAAAGACTTGTACAAGGTATTATGACGACCTTAACTATACTACGTAATTACAGCACCTGTACCAACAGAAGTAAAAACTACTAAATTCTAAACCCCGTCACAGCTAAACTCTAAAACTAATCTAATCAACAACAAGCACCTACAACCGATCGACATACATAACACAAACTCGCTCACCTTGGTCACATAGCCGAACACATTCGAGTAGAAAGCGAAATAGTTCTTTGTGATGTACAGGTGACCTTGAAGCAGCAGATCACCGACCAGCGCACATGAGTAATCTGGAATAGAAAGAGACAAAGATTCTTGAATAAAAAAAAAATATTGAAAAAGGTTAGCATTTGAAGGAGATATTGCGTAACTTAAAGGTATAAGTGAAAAAGCATACCAAAGAAAATATTGATGGATTGTACGAAAATTATATAGTTGGGAACTAAGAATTTAAGTGAATTGAGTTGACGGGTAATAGAGATTATGGTAGCAAAAGATGCGTTGCGCCGATCCCAAATAAATCGGTCATGGACGAAGATACGTACAAAATAAGACATACAGTTGAATTGTTTACAGGATCCTTTTCAATCAGTTCAAAAATTACTTAGATATGAAGAGCACGTCTTATGAAATCCGCTGTGCAGAAACGAATGAAGATTCTAGTTGGTCTGAGCTCTCAGTCGGTCTATCATAATATTTATAATAATTGAATTTAGATGTCCTAATATGATAATAATGCGTTCACGGTGACGGTAACGTAATAGCATCTTATAGATCTCCATTTACAAGTCTTGATTAGTAGCTTTTGTGGAAGATTGACAAAATTTTTGCTAATGCCACGTTTTGGACGGGATGGATTGACCTTCAAACGCGGAGGTTTCTTCAGTAAAAAGGACCTGTGCATGTCATATGTTTTCTATGATTCCCTTATTCATTGCCAGAGATATAAATCGATGTCCATTGCTCTATGACCTTCCTCTAAAATTTAGTTTAGGAATAAGTTATCCGTATTACAGCCGAACTGGTTTAGGCACCTTCAATATTTCTGCAAACGTCTTTTGAGTCGTCTGAGGGATCATTTAATGAGGACACTTGGAACAACTACAGTTGTATGTTTATGTAACCTAGATTTTAAATATTATCATGACCTTAATAGACCAGGATCCAGTTTAAGTTGGGCTTGTTATTTTGTCCTGATTACGATTGTTTATTTTCTGATACTAGACCCAACACTCAAATCATATTTTGTTGTAATATTCCATGTTGGTGCTATTTGCATCTTTTTGACATTTACGTGAAGTTGTCATAGAGTTTTCCATAGCGACAACCACGTGCTCTTGGCACGATTACATCATTTTTGAACCGTGACCTCTATGGCAGGACAATCAAGTAATATTACAAGGTTGAAAATAATCCTTTGAATTTGAAGTTATTAATTTGCAAGTATATTTTTGTCTTTTTTATTTTATTTCAGATGGCATAATCGTAATGGCATGGTGTATAATAGGGACCTTCTTTTGATCGGGGATCTCAAGGGTAGGTTAACTCTCCTTTGCCCTATAAACACAGGATAGTCCTTGTAAATTTTAGGTATGGCTTATGTTTTTAAATACGTGTACGTAATTCTAGCATAGATTTCACGACCCCAAGAAATCTGAAGGCCTATTCCCGTAATTAAAAACGTTCAAAATCTAGTCGCAATCTCATCTCGATAAATGTCAAAAACTTGTCAAAAATGTAGGGAAATTAGAGATATATTTGACAGATTGAGACCGAGTTCAGACTATGAACGTTCTTAAAATTACGAGAATTGCCCCTCTGACCTCGACCAATCTAGATTAAGTTGCATATTAAGAGAGTCGATTGAGCTAAAATGTTACAAATAATCTAGGACATTATACTACGCAGAAACGTGGAACACTAAGTGGTCAAATTATTATATTATCAGAAAAATATAGGCGCGTTTATCGAAGCAAATATTAAATTAACTTTATTCAGCGCATTTCGTTAATGGGACAAGGAAACTGACAATCAGCTAGGGTTAGGACCGGTTGCTGTGGTTGTCAAAAGAATATTTAGCTTTAACGTTACAGATCGTTTATAGGTTATTGCCGAATTCTTGTATTTTCTTCAAACCACATTAAACTTAGGACGTTATATTAGAATAAATTAAATTAATATTTTATTATTTTTATTTGTGCAATGCAATGGAAAGTTAGCCTTCACAAATGTGACGGGCAGGGAGGAACACTGACACCCGAGATACAGGACATGTCCTAGTTTGGGTGTCAGGAGTTTTCACACAACGTGCATATACTTAGCATATTATTAATATAACGATATAAGTTATTTAAGTACTTAATGCATTGTTAACCCTTTTTCTCTCCTTATTGTATTAGGCTTATGAAATAAATTATATTATATTATTTAAAAAATACGCCAATACAAATCCGTATGATTCCTTGTAGGTAGTGTTTCTGGATCTGGAATTATGTCTATTCTGGAAATTTTCTTGTAAACGTATGTAATGGGGTCATAGCATCGCCCCCAGAAGCATCGCTATGGGGTTCAGTGACTAGTTATTGGTTTTAGGATCACGTATTATCATGATGAAAATCACACTCAGAATTTCATATTTCGGAAATCTTGGACGAGGCATTGACTTTGAAATGGCATTCAGAAACACGAAACGATTGTATATTTTATGTAACCAGCTTTTAAACTAACAGAAAAACTCGATACGGGAAAGTACGTGTATTTTTATTGCTTCGGGAGGAAGATTAAGTCCGAAAATACCCATAGTTACCAATTCGTATTTCGCTTGTGGAATTTAGCCAATTGACGAAATAATTTTCGTATTTTCGAACATACTTTTAAGCGAATTGATAAACACAAACACCTCAACCATAATTGGTTGCTCCGTCGTAATAATCAACTGCACAGTAACAATCAGATTTAACAATAGTTGCTGAAATCATTTATAGGTACCTAAATCAGTGCCAGATGGTTAGTGATGAAACCACTCCCATTACGCAGAATTCCCGACTAGCATTACGATAATATCATTATCTTTTGACATAGGCACTGCAATCAGCCGTGTTCCGTGGTCTCAGTAGTCAACATAGAGATCATTACGAGTAGTAGTCCATTACTATCTAGCAAGAATTCATGATGCTAGTAAGTTTCGCAATCCCGAAATGTCTTTGCCTGTCCGAAAAAGTTAATTCAAATTCAAATTATTTATTAATCACAATTTGTACAAGAAGAGACGGTGACCCCCGCAGAACTACGCATTTGCCTGTATCTTGGGAGTCAATGTTGCGACATTTTCAATTAATCGGGTGTAGGGTTTACATTGACTCTACAAAGTTTCTAACTACATTTGAACGAGCCCGTCTTCATCTTCGTTGACGGACTTAGAAAGTAGGCTCCTTGAGTTTACTACTGAAGCACAGGACCAGTGACCAATTAATTTTACAATAGAAGACCTCTCATACCTCCAGAGTTGCACAAGGCAAAAAAAAAATTACGAAATCCCTTGTCGTTCCAGTTTAACTTTGTTTTCCAAGCAAGCTGTCAAGGAAACATCAAAATATGTGTCACTAATGATAAAAATATCCGTAGGCACGTTTGGTAGATTATTACGAAAAACTTATAGCGTTTATGAAGAAATTCGTGACATTCCCCGTTTCTATTTTTTTTAACAGAAAGATAACATGTTGGCGCTTGGCGTAATAAAGTTCATAGATTAATCACTCTAATCTTTTATACCTTCTGTATACGGCGGAACACACAGACTTTAATGGCCATCATTAATTAGCTTAGGACTTAAGTAATTAAAATGTCTTACAATAGAACTAGCCAAGGCACTTTTCTTGACTTTTATGTCTTTCGTAAGTTGGCAAACAGGCTAATGACACACCTGATGGAAAGTGGTTTCCGCCGTATATAGGCACCTGGCATAACCAGGAGTTCGAAAATGCATTGCTAGCATTTCAGACAAAGTAACTAAGTTTCTTGCGTGGAGAACAGGGTGTAAAGTTCACCCATCCTTCATACAGAAAAGGGAGGATCCTTCGACCAGTCGTGTGTTGAGAGGTGGGCTACTGCTCGATGATTTACGTCGAAAGGTTGTATATATGCTATAGTTGCGCAGTAAACTCTGCTTGCGGGATGCAGGATTTTGCGTGACGACAGTATGATGCGTAGTTCGCATGAGGCGATGTACCTAGATGCCAACCACATGCCTGTAATTATCCCGGCATCATTACCCCGGACCCGGACCCCGTTCCAAACCGGCAAACAGCCAGAAATAGGCATGTTGGAACCTGAATGACCTATTTTACAAGAAGATTCTACATTGATGCACTAAGTCCACTTCCGAGTGGATTTTATTTCAGAAGTTAACACACGCAAGCTTTACTTTTCGCGTCAATTTCTGTTGGTGAAACTTGTAAGTCGATTTGTTGTCGATTTTTACTGACAGAGCAATTCGGATGTCACCTGGGATCAATAAAACTTACTTTTGGATATCGTGCATTAGGGTGCAATAAGATTGCAGTTGATCATGACATATTTTAAGAAATATAAGGTGATACATTGATAAAAGTGACGGCTGACAGGGAGAACGGAAGAAAAAAAACGTGTTGCACCCACCCAACCAATGAGGGCAGGAAGATGATGATGAGGTGACACATTTTGAGTCGATCGAAATCGACTTCTCGACGTCGATTGAACACTTCACGAATTCTCTCTAGTTCTCGATTAATCTTATTTTACTCAGTATCAGAGTGTACTTACAATTGAGCACCCTCTCCTCCGGGCCGACCTGCGGGAAGTGCCGCTGGAACTTCTTCTGCCGCGATTTGCTTGGTTGCTTGCCATCGGTCGTGTCGCCCGTGCCGGCCGCGCTCTGCGGTGCCCGCACCGACGGCACCGACCCTGATAGTGGCTTTATGGCCTGTCTGAAAGAAAACAGATGATGATATTTAATTTGGTGGTCCAGAAAAAGCAGCTGTTTTGTTTTGGACGTTATTGGGGAACAATCTTATTCTGAAACTTGCTTGTATATGGATTTTATAAAAGGCTGCAGGGATATTAACGAGTATACTGTAACTATGAATGCAGCAAATGATTCTAAACCCCCCTTTTTTTGGTGCGCGGTGGAAATCCTCATGGACTTCCTCCATCGTGGGGGTGACAGAGGGGCATGCCGGACTTTTACCGGCTAAAACCACCGAGTTCCTCCTCTGACTATGGCTGGGGGTGCGGGATTCGCATAAGCATTCACCGCTCCCCCGACGTAGAAATATTTCGTCGGTTATTTTCTGCTGTTTTTTGCCTTAGAAATAGTAGAATACCATTGTAACCTTAATAAAGTTAATCATGGGTATCTCGGTGTCTCAACATAACAAAAATCAATACAAACGTGTTTCAATTAAATAAATATATGACAGACAACAAAGGTCATGGGTATTGCTGATATCTTAATTACATACAATACTGAGAAATCTTTTGGCAATAAATCTGGAGAACATTAATCCTCTTGTTAAACAAAACTTCGATCGAATTCTGGCAATTTTAAGGAGAAAAGAATATTCTATGAATATCACATTATCTGAATCAGTTAGATCAGAAAAGTCTTTAGAATAACGTTTGCTTCAAGAGAGGAAACTCACAAGGTAAACCTCACAAAGAGACCACACGTAAGTATTTAATTCATCACGATAATATGCAAATAGGCAATACCACATGCCACAGAACGTACAGGTAGCTATTCAAATACAACAATAATAATATTCTCATCTCATCAGTCATTTTTTACAGTCTAATGGTCGATTTACGGTCCGTTATTGGTTAAAATTAAGACTCTTGTACCTATCTTTACCAATAATGAAGTAAAAACCTCATAGCTTTGCATAGTACACCCTCCCATATGGAAGTAGCTATCACAGGTAGAACTAGCTTACGAATCTATTTGTGTGCCCAGTTTGGCAATAAAAAATGCTTATGCGTTTGGGCCAGGACTCCCGGTAAAGATCGCTGCAGGTTGATCTTCGGAAAGAAACGGTTATATGTTTTAGCTGTTTCTAAGTTAACACGGAACTATTTCACCCGCACTGATCTGTACCGACTTGTCTTCACCGGGAACCCGCCTCTTCATGCAAGGACCCTATCCCAGATAACAGGTACTTAGTCAAAATCCTGTTTTCAAAGGAAATGAAAAGGGAAAGGGAATGCAGCAGTGACATTAAGCAACCAAGCTGGTCACTATAAAACCAGACCGTATGTGTACGAATCAAATGAAATCAATACTCGCCTAATTCAACCGTACCATTTCCTGAAAGCTTTAAACTTTACGACTAATAAATAGCGTAACATTAGAGTAATTCCGTTCATACGATGTTTTACGATACACGAAACGACCCTTTAAACCTATTATAATAAATGACCGGTAGTGGAACAATGAATCTATTCGTTTTAGTAAATATGTCTGTTGCAGAATGGTCCCAGTATCGTTTCGTTGCTGCAACTAACGATTTGGGGTATATTGCTAAGGTCTGTGCTTGATAGCAGATCGATGATTTATTGTGCCATTGTATACCATGCACACTGAAGGGAATTGCTACTAATGCAGTCCTGGAGTTGTCGAATATCTTGGAAAGTGGGCCCCCGAACGAAATAGGTCTTTATCTACATATATTAAGTAGCCAAAAAAATGCAGCAACATACAAAATATTAAGTGAAACTTCTTGGAAAGTAAGGATACTTTATTAAATATTAAGTATAAGGAAAGTGTTCCAAGACAAAATATTCGCATCTTAGTACAATACTTCGGACAAAAAGTTGAGTGAAAAGTAAAGCCTTCCGCATAAAGTAAAAGGTCAATGTTGTAATAGAGACCTTTTTAGTATACTTGCGAGTTTTATGAAAAAGGATAATGGAATATCATGATCAAACAGGAAAGTATTTTATAATAACTCGGAAAACACTGGCTGGCAGGAATATCGACGCACAAACTGTAACCATGAATTCAGCACATTTAAAAGAAGAAAAAAGGAAGAAGATGGTTGGGTTTGGTTGGTTGGTTTGATGGTGGTTGGTGGTTGGTTGGTGGTTGATGGTGGTTGGTCATGGTTATCAAGAAAATCTGCTGTTTCATAGGAAAGTGCAATACCTATGCGGGCAAATTGTATGGAGCAGCAGATTAAAAAAAATAACCGACGTAAAATTTCAACGCAGGGGAGTACCTACATAATTCAGCGGGATTGTCTGAAAGGGTTACCGCTGGCCCGGAACATAAAGGGCTAAGGAAGGAACACGGGTGGGTTTTAGTCAGTAAGAGTCTGACACTCCCTTCCGCTCCGCCCAGAGCGGGAGAAGTCATTTGATAATTTCCTACCCCAAAAATAACTAAAAAATAGGGGTACATAATAATCATTAGCTTGCGTGTCGATGTCCGTGCTACCCTGTATATTTAAATATACATAAGTAATAACAGCCGCACAGGTCGATCGATCAAGTTAAGCTACACTTGCAACCGTGCTTGCAACGGTCGGTCCCTGGATGGGTGACCATCTTTACATACCGGAACCCCTCCGTGCCTCAGAAAGCACGTTAAGCCGTTGGTCCCGGCTGTCATTCTTGGATCGTTGACAGTCGTTACGGGTCGTCAGAAGAATGTCTGACAACCAGTCTCACCAAGGGGTATCGTGTTACCCAGTAACTGGGTTGTGGAGGTCTGATAGGCTGTCGCTCCTTGTAAAATACTGGTATTCAGCTGCACCCGGTTAGACTGGAAGCAGACCCCAACGTAGTTGGGAAAAGGCTAGGCAGATTGATATATTACCATGGTAAAGTACAAAATCTAAGGTACTCAGAAGGGATTAAAAGTTTTTTAAGTTCAAGGGCAGCCGCTTCCAATTGTATCCAATTAAAACAGAACGTTATCTACTGGTTTTATCAGATTTTCCTTACAGTGCTGTAAGTAGGCAGGTACCTTCGAAGAAATCAAGGCAGTCTTCGATTTGATCTTGCCTGATGTTGGGCATATTAATCATGAGATAAAGTGGCTTCAGGCCGAACGTTTGTTTAAAAGCGAACTAAGTTTAGAGCCTCTTCAAAGAACAGGGAAACAGAGTTGCATAAGCATCAGCCTATAATGTTCCCACAGCTAGGACACAGGCCACCTCTCTGTGAGGGAGACAGGGAGTGGGCTGTGCTCCATGCGGGCCCAGTGCGGGTTAGTAGATGTCACATGTCTTCAAATTTTTTATTTTGGGACATGCCGATTTCCTCACGATGTTTTCCTTCACGGTTTTGAGAGCAGTGGTGATGAAATTATTTACAGAAAGTAAAAAAAAAAATGCCAGAAATGGTAAGAAAACAAGAAGAATTTCATCAGGTTAGAGTTTGCATCTAAACGAAAGATTCATGTATTTATATAACAAACACGTTTTTTTCCTCGCCGGTCATTTTAAAGGTCAAGTTTGGGTCGACCTCCTTCCATATTCATTTACTTTTTATGTAGGTACCTATAGTCGTATGGTTTTATTATCGCCATTATACAGAATAATTTTAGCATAATTATGTGCAATTAAAGTGCTTAATTGCGCATGAAATGACTGTAAAATTCATTGTTTTTGGGTAGAAAGTTGACTTTGACTGTAGAGCTTGCTTAAATTTCATGTATTTGTTGCCTTCTTCAGAACGGACTTAATTTGTACCTTCCGCTTCAAATGTCAGTTGTCGATTTCACCTGTCTTTAGGCTATTACGAACAATATTGCTGATGCAAAATTTATAGATTCGTCCAAATGACCCATATCTACATGCTAACTACGCCACAATATCCAATTTATCAGCAAAATCATTAGGTACATTTTCCTCATCGAATCCCAAAACATACACACCATCAGGTGTTAAGCTCCACCATTGTTATCCACATTACCGAACCACCATCATCTATCGCATCTCCACAAAGTTCATGAAGAGCTACAGTGTTTACCATAATGCTATGATGACGGTGCACGTGATGACCTGTGGCGCGGCTCACAAATTGCTGCTGATCCACGTGACCGACAGTAAATAAGCGTGTTGATACGTCAGACTAAGGCTTGGACGAATAAATACATGTTTTGTTGTTACGGTGTTTCATCCTTCTAAGCCTTTGAGTGGAAACTGGCTTTGTGTAAACGGATGTATGTTTTTCTTTCCATAATACATTGTATACATAACATAATTAGCATAGATAATGTTCCCACTACTGGGACAAAGGCTTCCTCTATGTAAGAGGAATGGGCCGTACCTACATGTCTTAAATTTTTTGGTACATTTAATTGGGATTACATTGTATAACTGGGTTGTTTTTATCGGAAGGATATCCTGTCACATTGATGTCTAAGATGATAAGCTGATGAACTCTTTTTTTTTAAAGGTGGTAATCAATATTCCTTGGGAAGTTCCTAATTTTTAAATAATAGTGTTTTGGGATTCCCTTCAACTAATGAAGTCCATATCCTGCTTGGTAAGGGTGACGATAACCTTTCGAATCTTCGAAACTATCTTGTTTTGGCTCTTGGGTCCACTACTATACACCCGGTCTCTCTTTCGTCCTCCTGCACAGATACATACGCACAACACTACAGGCTTCTAGTTGTGACCGGGTATCCAAAACTAAATTGGGTCTAGCGAGCCATCTTCCGCAATGAATTGACTAATAAGGGTCGCCGTTATCTAAACCGATAAAGAGAACGATTTATATATAAACGAGGGTAGTAGAAGTAACAAAAATGTGATGGATCACGTTTACAGTCAGGTGAGATATCCACAAATCAAAAAAACACAATCAGAAAAGCCTTATAGAGCACAAACGTGACGAGGTGAAAGACCTCAATGGCTAATATTAAAGCTATACTTCCAAGGTCTTGGTTAAGAATAGAACGACACTTCCCGCTGCAAATAACTACGACATTCACGTGGTATATTTGGAGAATGGGCAGCAATACCCTTTTAAAAACTTAGCAAACACTGACTGCTTCAAATAGTTTTTTGTTCATGTAGCAGTTGTACGTGAATATTAGGAAGAAAATGCCAGAAAACCAGGATAAATGCTAGTCTAGGGAAAAAAACAAAATTGGCTTTTCATTGTATACCTACTTTTAATAAGTACATTCCAAATTAGACTGTCAAAAAAAGTTACATGATACAGGTTGGCAAAATCGAGGAGTTACACAAATTCGCAGACCACAGTTTTGGGTCCTAATTTACATGTTGTCATTTCAACAGCTGTTTCTGAACTTCTTTGTAATGTTCGATGGACTGAGGGGCAAAATTAATTATAATTTGAGACGAAAGGCTGATAAATCCCATAGCTATTATATCAATTTGATTAAAATGTCTAAAACAAAACTCCTCAATGAAATCTTAGTCTTGAGGGCAAGTTATTTTAGTCAACAAGATAAGGGAATATTACTCGTAATCCTGAATCCTAATTACCATATCTTGAAAATAATAATCCAAACAGATTTTTATTCTGCATAGATTCTGCTGACGGAAAATTTATTAAAGCTCCCAAGAAAAAATAAGATGAAGATTTATTTGTGAACATGAATCATTTCCCTAAATTACACATTTATGTAGGTAAATTACTAAACTACCATGCCAGTTAATCAGTATAAAAGACAATGTCTTGTTGTTTAGCAAACGGAAACATTATTTACGATTGAGAGGGAAACAAAGAGTACAGTTTATAGTTCACCACGCTTGCTTAGTGACAAATGGACACACAATGATCGATTGACTATAAACACTCTGTTTTGAAAGCGGAAGCCGTTATCATGAACCTAGAGTCAAGTTTGCAAAAGGCGATCAATAATGAAATTAAACTGAATTTAAACGTGAATTTCAAGACGCGCTTGAATGACGATGTTCTATGATTCGGTCTTCTGCTAAACATAATATATAGACTGAGGCCAAACGAGCGTAATTTTTGAGCTGTGAGTCGCGTAAAATGAGTCGCGGAAATTACGCTGCATTCGGTTTCATACTAAAGTCCTGTTTGTACCACACGGTGACGCAAAATGAGTTGTCTGCTAACTCACGCGCGTTAGTTCAACCGAATTGCGCTCGGGGTGAGAGAGGGGAGTAAGTTACAGAATGCGACTGAAGTCACGTCCGTCCATCCATCTGGCAGCCTAACCGAATTTCAGTTGAACGTAAATAGCGATACTCAAAATACGCGACTCACAGCTCAAAAAATTACGCTCGTTTGGCCTCAGCCTTAATTAACATCTCTCTTATTTATGTACTAACGCTAATTTCCTATATTCCAAACATTTTAATTATACACTACCTACAGCTACACGCACTTTTTTATATTCCATCTCTTATATTGGATTGGTCTTTTTATCCGCGGCCCAATTCGGAAACATGAGTGGATACCAAAACGACTGTGGTATGAGTTTAATTTCCGTCCCAAACACAGGCATGACGGTTTTATTATAAGGTAGGTAACCTTTAGCTTATATTTATTTAATCTTTTCGCAGACAAAAAGGTACAAAGGCGGACATTCTTTTTAGTCAGTCTTTCAGTTCTGTAAATTAGCCGCATGAGAAGAAAACAATTGAAAAACGACCGACCCGTACGAATTTCTTTTTTCGAATGGAAACCGTAAGTCCCGAAAACCTATTATGTAGGACAATAGTTCTGGCCGCCAAAAGTTTTGTCATGGACGTGTCCACCCGAGTCCCGAATATATCTACTAACTATTTTATCCTTTCTACGTCTTACGTAGAAAGGATAAAATAGTAAAACAGGAAGCAATATTAAAGCTCATAGATATCCAGAATAGAGATGAGACTGCTAAAAAAATAGATGATCCTCAACCAACAAAGGATCTTAGGAAACCAACAGACCACAACAATATCTTATCTGATGACAGCTGGATGCTGCTTACTCGCAAGATAAGGACCAGAAAGATATAAAATCTCACCTCTTTAGGAAAAACACACCCATTTTCGCAATAAGCACAGGAGGACACCGGCTTCAATACGACGACACATTCAACTGACCAACAACCGTATTTGTCCCAGGTTATATGCATCCATACGAAATTTGGGATCCCGGCGCAAAAACATGTCCCTATGATAAAGATAAAATGTACCTTATTCTGAGAGAGATAAGGAGTGATCGATCTGTACTAAATACATAAAACATTGTATGACGCATGAGTCTACGCAAGTTATTGAATTTTAATATGCCACCGATAACAGGGAACAGTATGATATCGTGTTTATCATACAGGGCATATGGAGAACAGTGCGATGCAGTTTGTTATTCCGAGTTTCAATGTGAAATGTAAATGATAAAAAATCTGGTTCTTTATCTACTACGTTTTTCCTTTTCATTGATATAGAAATAATTTGAACAACAGTACGGAAAAATATTGCGCACGGTATTTTCACACAAGCACCCATTTTAAAAGATTAATAAATTTGATGCATCCCATTATGTCTAGAAAGTATTCTTTCCGGCGAAAACAATCTTAAACAACGGGATATTTTTTCAAGAAAATTCTCGTTGTTAATAGTGTTTGGTCTAACAATCAACTAGACACCGAAACATCAAAACAATAGGTAGGTATTACGAGTGAAAACATACACACATCAAAAGTGTCTAGGGATCAACATATATTTTTGCAATAACTTTTCTCCTGATTGATATTAATTAAAATTTTCTTTAAGGATTCATCAAATAAAGTGTTTTCGTTTGTCACAGTAACGATAAACCAAGTCACCTTTGCATTAATAAAGAAATTTGACATTTTCCTAATAAAGGGATTTTTGACATTTGAACCACTAACACAAAAGTTCGAAAAAAAGACTGAAATAACAGTTTTCTTTAAAATTTTATTGGGTAACTTAAACAATTAATAATCCGTGTTTCTACCGCGAACACTAACAACACAAGAACATCGGTTTGGCATACTCAAAATGAGTTCATCCAAATCACGCTGTGGAATGGCCGCCCATGTTCGTTGCAACAACAAAAAAAGGTCTTCTTGCGACTGGATACCCTCCATATTCGGCAGAGCTCTTCTCTGTAGCATATCCCATGCATGCTCAATCGGGTTCAAGTCTGGCGACTGAGCAGGCCAGGGCAGGACATTGGTGTTAGCTGCGGCGAGAGTCTGTCTTACAACTCTTGCGGTGTGCGGTCGTGCATTATCATGCATTAACTGAAATAAGGGACCGATTTGCACTTGTAGAGGAACGATGACGTCTGATACAATCGTCTCAGCATAAATTTGAGCGTTGAGGTTGCCTCTGATCCAAATCAACTCAGTTCTTCCGCCGATCCAAATACCCGCCCATACCATGATGGTTCCACCACTATAAGGATGGACTTCCTGGCAGGATTTTAATCGCTGTTGGCGTCCAGGGGTTCTCCAGTGTCGTATACGTCTTGTATCCGGTCTCATACCAAAACGAGACTCATCAGAAAAGCACACGAAACGCCATTGTTCTTCTGCCCAATTTCTGTGTTCAAGAGCCCATTGATATCGAATCCTACGATTGTGCATTGCTATAGGTGGTACCCGTAGCGGTCTTCGGGAATGAAGGTTCACTTCATGCAAGCGGTTTCTGACTGTTTGGTCGCTAATTAAGTTCCCTGAAGAGTGATGAAGCCTCACGGCTAACATCATGGCGGTTATTGTTGGAGCTCTTCGAGTTAAGATTTGAATGTATCGGTCTTGTCTCCGTGTGGTGCAGCGATACCGTCCTCCATGGCGCTCAGCCACGGTACCAGTGCTTCGGTAACGTGTCCAAAGTCGACTGATAACACTCTGACTTGTATTCAGAGCTAAAGCCACAGTACGTTGCCGGGAACCAGCTTCTATCATTCCCACGGCTCTGAGCATTTCTTCCCTGCTTAAATGACGTCGCCGCTCCATAATAACGTTGGTTTTAATCAGTAGTAGGGAAACAGTAGCACTAATAATGTCTTCAATGCGTTGTATGTTTTTATAGGGAAAATATTGACAGCTGATTTTCATCTTTTACTCGAATTTGATTCACAGTTCCTGATTCAAATTATGAAATGCACCAAAAAGGATCCATATAAATTTATAAAATCATAAATTTATTACAAAGCCACATCTCAATCTCAAGAAATCCGCATAAAAATGCTTGATCCCTAGACACTTTTGATGTGTGTATTTGAAAACGAAAGTCAAGACTATAAAGACAGTCTACAGAAACGCCTCCCCAATTAGATTTTTTATTATACGAGTATTAACGAGGTCTAATTTTTCACTAAAATGTTCAAACCGAATGTCAGTAATAAATAACTGATCATTGGAAATGATGAGGGCGTTTAATAATTTCATTCAGACAGAATATTTCAGAGTAATATAATATACTTGATTTTTAATCAAATTGCAACTACATCTATACATCTCTACAAATAAATAAAATTGAAGTGTCTATTTGTAATGTCAAACAGCTTTTTACTAAATTCATATGAAAGTATATAAAACTGTACTTACAACAAAAAAAACTTTTATTTTTTATTATTGTCTTTCTGTCTGTTTTTTCCGGCTAAACTCCGAAACGACTGGGCCAATTTTGACGGAACTGTTGTAAGGAGTAACTTAGGCTACTTTTATATTTTAGAAAAATAGAATTAGTGTTAGGTATGCGCAGAAAAAATAAAACCCATGAAATTAATTGTTTTCCTACATGCACGCGAACGAAGTCGCGGGCACAGCTAGTCATCAATATAATCACTTTCTACCGAATATTAGAAACCATGAAACATGAGACGTGGTAATTTAGTTAAAATTCTGAATAATTAAAAAGTAGGTTAGATCAAGATCTTACCGTCCATTGAGATCGTTCGTACAGGTGCTTTCCCCGCTAGACTCATCAGAGTATTCAAACGAAGCGTTATCCACCATTCTTCACTATTTTCAGTTCACACACTTAATAATTTCACATCTTTCACTGTAAATTCCAGTTCTAACACTAACCAATCAAAGAATGGAACATTAATAATAATAAAACAGTATTAAGGAAAGTGATACAACAAAGTATTGAAAATGAAAATAGGTATGACTTGAATTGATCTAATAAATGATAGCAAACATCACACTAATATTATAAAGTCGAAAGTTTGTGAGTGTGTTTGTATGAAATTTGGCACACAGATAGTTTATAAACAGGATTACATAGGATACTTTTTATCCCGATATTTCCACGGGATCGACACGTCGATCAGCAAAGATCGTAAAGCAAAGATTACTGATGGCCACATAATTTCTTAATTACTAATAAATGGTTAAAACGTGGCTATGTATAATCACTATAATATGGCGCAAAGCAAGGTCAGTAAACGTGAACATGAAATAAACTATATGAAAATTTTCGATGTCAATGAAAATATTTGGATATTGTCTACGTTATACTTTACACCGAAGAGCATACACAATTGTGATGAATCGTAAATCAACTGTAAATTCCTTTCCATCAACAGTAAGCCTACTTATTTTAGAACACGATCTAGATTTTGTACTGAATTCTAGACACGGTTTTCTAGACAATTATATGAAACTGTTTACCATAGTTACTCCAAGTAACGAGCACGCTACGTATACTGCAATTGGAGCCACTAAAACACGAAAATATATTTGTAATCAACCACACGATTGGCCTTGAGTAAATAAACAGGTGTGCGTATATAGGGTAGTAGATAAACAGATTATACAAGTAATTAACGCTACGAGCCACTGATAAAAACAAAATTAACGATATTTTTTTAACACTTGAGACGCTGTAACACCTGCACAGGATTAGTTCGTTCTAATCTACTAACATTATATTTATTCAAATTTGGTAAGAAATTCATCAACAAGATAATTTGAGACGTTTTGATCTAAGAGGCAAAATAAACCGACAGTCTCTAAACATTTTTGTAATCACATAGAAGATAAGCTGATAAGCAAACGGATGTTGAAAACATTGAATATAATGAAGATCGAAGCGCTAAGGTAGCCCGTGAAATTCAAATTTTCATTTTTCACAATTTGCAGGTCAGTATTAAGTTGTACGTTGATTGAATAATTGACGGAATCTGATTCGCGAACGTAACAAGTATGTATTTACAGAATTATAATCATTAGAATCAGTAATACAACTTGTTAAGTTAGTATAGTATAAAATGTCAAGATTTCATGAAATAGTCATTCAGTGGGATTACTTGGTTTTAGAGAGTTGTGTCGATGACTTTAATGTTTATAATTCTGTAAATACATATTTGTTACGGTCACGAATCATATTTTAATCAACGTACAACTTAATAGTGACCAGCAAATTGCAAAAAACGTAAAAAAAAAAAATTGAATTTCGCGGGCTACTTTGGTGCTTTCGCCTCAAGTGTCAAAATTTATTATTAAAACAATATGTACTTTCATCAAAAAAATGTATTCTAAACTCTCTACACACCGCGATAAAAATAAATTTAACATAGGAACGATGACATAAATGATCACAATGCCATGCAGTGTAGGGTCAGTGGAAATTGTTCAGTTGAGCAAAAGAGGACGATTGAAACCGGTCGAGAAAACATTACAAGTAACGCGACAGATTTACTACATTCAACGTGCATACTATCCGGTTTAAAGACAATATAAACAAATGTAACAAAACATGAGCGAATGACATGTGGGATCACGAATTCGCCAGCTCGTGATACTCCTAACATATTTCTATACACAACACTGATATATATAAAACCAACCGGGTCAAATCTTAACACACAACACACACACTTTATACTCCTTTTGGTTTCAGTCGCACTAAAATAGTTAACACACTATTTTACGAACGTGGAATAAATAATTAAGAATAAAAACCGCGTACAAGACACCGATGTAGCGGCCTGTCCGCGCTCGCGAGAATAACTGTTGAAAACAGTTATACATAAACGTATCTAGTTATATTATCGATTGTGTATCGAGTACGAACTAATTTATCGGCGGCGATAAGATAGACAGAGTTACGAGGAAACCAAAACATAATAATATCACACACCCGTAGTGTATTTCATTTTTTCCAAAAGCCGAAACAAGAGTTTTATGAACATAATTTCAATCATGATTATGGGAGGACCGTGCATCGTAGTGAAGGAAGTTCAAGTCAATTACGCGTTCGAGTCCAACGACCTTGCGAATCGGGACATACAAATATAATAACGAAATATTTCCGCCGACGACGTGGACTTGCTGTGAGATCGAGTATTATTGACATCGAGAAGAGTCGAGAGAAAGGTAACACTAGAATGGTACGATCGGAAGACTCGAATCACCTGAGGCCTCCATTCACTCGGTCCACAGCGGTACAGTTCGAATGCTACGCGAGAATACACTGACTGACTGGAAATATAATGTTTGCAAGCAAGTAAAGCGGCTATGTTTATAAACAAGCAAGGTACGGACAGAAGACAATAGATTATAAAACCTAAGAATTTCTATTAATAAAAATCGCTCTGATATCGATCGCACACACAAACACATCATAGAATTATTGTTTTGAGGTATGACTCTATTAACAGCAATAGTGACACGTGAATAATATCATAGTAATTTGGCGCTCTTGGACTACATAGACACAGATATATTTCGATTGACAAATCTATCGAAATATATCTATGTCTATCTGTGTATGTATATGTGTGTGTATGTATGTTCCTGTGTGTATGTAATTAGTTCAAAAATACATATCACTAGCTGCGCCTCGCGGTTTCCTCCGCTGAAGTTTCGATCCCGTGGGAATATTGAACTGTTATTCAATATTCCCACGGGTCACTTGTCCTATATCCTTTCCCGGGACTCAAACTATCTCTATACCAAATTTCATCTAAATCGGTTCAGCTGTTTAAGCGTAAAGAGGTAACAGACAGACACACTGTCGCATTTTTAATATTAGTATGGATTTATCATTTATGAATAATACCCGATATTTTTTTCTAGTCCTTATTGACGTTTAACTGTCGACTTGTTTCGTTTGGTCCTAAACAACCACTTGTGACCAAACGAAATGACTAATCATTACAAAAAACTATTCGATATTACTGAACACACATAAAGAGGAAAATTAATGGGCACTCTCTTTAAAAACATTACAAAGCGAACAGTTTGTGAAACTGACCATTTTGACGACCACATAAAATAACGCTAATAAAGTATTAAAAGCCGCCTCCTGTCCGCAATATCCAACACTGCAGAATTTGGAGAACAGTAACACCCTCTAAAAGAATTGAAAGCTTTGGTACGGAATCTCGGAATTCCCAATCACGGCCATTTTTTTAAGTAAATGAGAGTGGCTCAAATCCTCAAGCTTCCGTTGAATCTCTGTTGAGCCAAGAATATCTCTTGATTCGAAAAAAATTGCATGATTCGTAAATATGGGATAGATAGGAGTATAAATCCGCAAGATAGTAAAGTATGTACAATCATAAAACTGTTGTGCTATCGCTACAACAGTTCACGCGAAACGAGGGCAAGCCGGGAACATCAATATTATCTGCGTTGATTGGACAAATGGGCTCAACAACTGTACTGCTGTTCACACGTGACAGCGACACGTACTTTGTACAAACAATATTTAATCCTAATCCAGCAAGGTTAATTTTCATTGATTGAGATCTGAGGGTAGTCGGTACTACAATTAAGCAAAGCTTTGAACGTTTTCTCGAAAATATTTTAAAGAATACAGCTTATAGCTCTTACAGATAAGGATAACACTGCTCTACCAATTATTCAGATGTTTAAGAATGTCATCGAACCGAAACTCCAGTAGAAATATGAAAGGTCCTGCCAAATTGAATATATATACCAAGTTAACAATGTTGTTTGCATTTACTTTAGCAGCGATGTGGTGTCCCCGGATAAACAACCATGGTAGGTACTATCAAAAGATGAGGAACTAATGGAATTGTCAGATAATATGCCAAAATCAACAAAACATATTTTAGCAAGACATCATTCTATAATAGTGCATCAGAAATTATTTCGATTCTTTGATGTGGTAATGGCACACACAGAGGGCTACTATGGCACACACAGAGGAAACTAGACGCAGAAAAAACTTTGCTTCGGTATTTAAGATCCGGTATTTGATTCACCGAATTTGTATCGGTCACAAAGTCAGAGCATTCAGTTTTTCTTTTCTTTGTAAAACAGGTTTTATTTTTCACTTTTATGTTGTACTTACTTGTAAAGTCATAGGAAATCAAACGACGCAATTTCGTTTCGTTTACTTGAATTTTTACAAGTAATTTTGGTTTAATAACCAAACTACTGAATCGATTTTGATGGAAATTTCTATGGGACCTCTCTCTCAAGGTATATACTTTCAAATAAAAAAAATGCAAATCGGCTTATAAATAAAGGTGTTCTGAGATAACAAGCATTTAAATTGAACCGAATTGAGAACCTCCTCCTTTTTTAATTGGGTTAAAAAGTGGCCAAGAGGTGTGGTCAAAAGTTCAATTATTTTGTGTTTTAAACAAACCAATAGGTTCAGATTTTAAAGAATCCAATAATATAGACACAGTTTCAAAAACCTTTTCATACTTTAATGTCAAGGAAATTTTACACTGATTATCTTATCGTAAAAAATATAGCCAAGGACGTGTTAAACACTCATGCCATGTAATAATTAAACAGACTACCGTTTCATTCAGTAAAGGTTGTATCTACCCAAAGGGAAGTAATTAATTAGCTTGCAACTACCAATTTGACACTTTGTTTAAGCGTATCATTTTTACCGACTTTAAAAAAAAGGAGGTTATCAATTCGATACGTATGTATGTAATATTATTGGAATTGCATTATATTCACATATGACAATCTATTAGGGCTTCCAAAAAAATATACAAAATTTTATAGACGTATGTATGTATGTTTGTCCACGCATATCTCCGTAACTATTAATCGGATCGTGACTATTATTTTTTTATTGGCTTACAGTGACAGAACAGTGCAAGTTTCATCAAAATCGATTCAGTAATTTTCAAGATATGGACTAAGACGTGAAAGTGTGACGGCCTGGCTTATTGATATGAGCTACGGGTGTAGTGTCAAAGGGAAAACATCTCAAAACCTTGGTCAAATTCTAGTGCAACAACTAAAAATTACCAAATAAAAAGTAATTTTAAAAAATTAAACCGACTTCAAAAAGAAATGAACTCAAAATTATGAAATAACTTTAATTTCGGAAGTCGGTGGCAAAAAACTAAAACTAAAATACAGATCCCAAGACACCGACTTCCGAAATTAAAGTTATATCATAATTTTGAGTTCATTTCTTTTTGAAGTCGGTTTAATTTTTTTAAATTACTTTTTATTGAGGATTAAATCATTCTATGGACAATTTGTCGTGTCCCGGTAAATTCCGTTCGGGTAGCTTGAATATAATGCAGAATACTGTCAGCAATATTGATGATACCCTTTGCAACGTTTGTCTGTAGTCGTTCGTCATGGTCATACTCTTAGTCGTTTATGAAAAGGTCTAATTCTTTTCACAGACTACCAATTAGATATGGGCAGTGTTTTTCGACATCAATTTATGGACCACTAAGTAAGCCAATATTAGTTAATACGTGATGAGGTTATCTGTAAAATAATGTCCTCGTTAGTTATTTCTGTTTGATTTCAGCGAATACTACACAAATGTACCTATGAATATTTGTAAAGACACGCTTTGTGATATGAAAAATACACGCTTATGGAATAGTTATAACATCAGCCGGTCGATTCAGTAAAAATCTCACCGTGAAAACTTAGGTGAAGTAAGTTTGTTTTTGCTAGGAATTGACACTATTGACAGCTCACTCCACGCTCACTTCACCTAAGTTTTCACGGTGAGACTTTTACAGAATAGCATCGCAGGAGTATGATTGTAATGCTGTATGACTTTTAATATTGAAGAAGTATAGGAATTATGGGAGAGGTATAGGTATTAGGCCCAGCCTGTATATTAGGCCACCTTCTAGCATGCATATGCATAATCAGCCTATAATGTACTCAGGGACACAGGCCTTCTCTCGTCGAGAGGGAGTGGGCTATAATCTACAACGCGGGCCCAGTGAGGATTGGTAAATGTGACATGTCTTCGAATCTTTGGTTCTAGGACATGCCGGTTTCCTCACGATGTTTTCCTTCGCCGTTTTGAGAGCAGTGGTGGTGAAATTATTTACACAAAGTAAAGCGGCTGCCTGGGTTAGTATATTAAATTCCATGCTAGAAGACATTGGACCTTTTGTATTCCAGAAAATCAAAATAACGCCTCACGCAGCGTGAGAAGGACAGAGGATTATAATTCAATTCCGTTTAATGCAAGATTTTTCATGATTCATGTAAGTAAGTAAGCTTATTTGACAAGAAATATCACAGGATAGTCTCGCAGTGGGTCTCATAGATTATTTTCGTAATAATATCAAAGATTTCCATAATTATAACTTATCACATTCACGATCGACTAATTTCAAACGCGATCGGAGCTCTAAACTAGAACCAGCTTATCACAAAGCTAGCGCAAGACTAAGAGCTCCATTCGAGTTCGAAAACCCGAAATAAGTACTTACCTGAGTCATAATTGTAGTAATTTAGTGAATAATTAATTACTTAATCCTAGAGATTACATGTATCTTTAAAATTGGGGTGTATCGTTGACCGCTGAAAGATGACACATGACCAATGAGGGGTGTATTCAGAAATGACGGCTGACAGAGGTGTACTTATAGAAGAAGATGCCAACCCCAAATAAATAGGAAACAGGACAAGACGATAATTATTACTTTATTCAATTAATGGAACAGCTGATTTTTTGGCACCTTTTAGGGTTTCTAAACGGTGCATCAAATCTAAAAGATTGCAGATATATTTGAAATTGGGATGTATCCATGAATTAGTTGGTTAATAGTTAATACTGAAATGAAGGCTGATACGAGTTGTATTGTATAAAACAAGAACAAATTGACGTTGAGACAAAATAATTCGTGAGAAAAAAAATAATAATAATAATGATGATTTATTTCTCACCACAATACATGTACATTAGAGACATAACAATACAAAACACGTAACAGCAATAATTATATTGTGGGAGACTGGTGCCTAAACTAGACGTGAGGTCTGTATTTCAGGTCACCAGGTCTCCAGCCCTTGGGCAGTGCTTACATTTTAATGTTAGTGTACTTTGAGTAATCAGTGCGGTAAGAATTTAGAAAAGTTATAGACAAAAAAATAGAAAGTAAAATTAGTTGCAGTCATCATTGGTGCTTGGTGTTAGTATGTTTAGTAGGTATTTGTATGATTGTGTATTTGTTTAATGAGTAAGGTGTATGTGTGAGGATAGTGTGTGTGGGGGGGGGGGAATATAATGTTTTAGATTAGCTATTTTGGGACAATAAGTAGTTTTTCTGTTTCTTCATAATTTAACTCCTGGAGCCAGCTGCTTAGTATAGTTTTGCATTTGGTTTTGGAGAGGCTATAAATTGGGAGTATCCGATTTATTTTATTATAAAGAAAGCAGCCAAGATAACAAAAGAATCGACGGGAGGAGGCAGTCGAGAGCCGGATGTGGTAGCGGTCTATGGGATCGAATCGTCTACTTCTGTGGGAGAGTGAGTGGTTGAAGGTGGTGAGGCCATGCTGTTTTATAACCGTTTGCAACATGAACAGCTGACGAACAGTCAACACGTTTGCTTCCTTATATAGTGTAGTCGTTGGATATTGGAAAGGTCTGAATAAAGATACTTTCAGGATGGCTCTCTGCGCTCGTTCAAGCTCTAACATAGTATTTTTTGGAGCACCACCCCAGGACGTTATGCAGTATGTCAGTAGGGACTGGCCGAGAGCCAAGTACACCGATTTCCTTAGCTTCTCGTCCGCCACGTGTCGTAGGGTCTTAAAAACGAATATAAGTTTACGTAGCCTACTGCTAAGAGTATTGATATGCTTTTTGAAGCTTAGGGTACTGTCTATTATTACCCCTAGGTACTTTGCACTGTCTGTTTTCTGAATGCGAGCAGTGCAGGTGCAGTTATTAATATTTTGTTTGGAGCAAGTGTGGGCTACTATGGAATACGACGAGTTCATGTGTGTGGTTGATGTATTATTTTTCAAAAAGAAGGGCATGTATACGGTTTTATCCGCGTTTAGAGTGAGGACATTATCACGCAACCACTCCGTCACGACTTTGAAACCCGACTGAGCTTGCATGTATACATCGTGCCATGTTCTAGCGCTGAAGAGAAGGGCAGTATCGTCTGCAAAGGTTATAATTTTGCCTTTGGGAAGAGTAAGCATACCCAGCTCGTTAATGTATATAAGGAAGAGTGTCGGGGCGATTACGCTGCCCTGTGGCACGCCGTAGGTGACAGTGCGTTCATCACTGGTGACATCCCCTATCTTAACGCACTGGGTACGCTCACTCAGATAGTCCTCAAAGAGTTTGAGCTGAATATCCCTGATTCCTATGCTTTCCATCTTACGAATCAGAGAAGGGACAGACACCGTGTCAAAAGCTTTGGCTAGATCAAGGAAAATGCCTAAAACTTTCCGTCCATCATCCAAGTTTGTGATTACATAATTTGTCAGATCATGAACTGCATCGGCCGTGGACTTGCCCGCCCTAAATCCGTATTGTGAGGGTGAAAGGATATTAAACTTCTCCAGGTAATCCACGAGCCTATTGTTCATGATCCGTTCCAGTACTTTTGAAAGAGTCGGAAGTACTGCTATAGGTCTATAGTTATTGACACGGCCTCTGTCCCCACTCTTAAAGATTGGGTGTATTATGGCTTTTTTAAAAGATTTGGGAAATTGCCCTGATGACAGTGCAAGGTTGCAGATATACGTGAGGGGTGGTACAACAATGTCTATGTGTTTTTTTTAGGAGACTGCTTGATATTCTGTCCCACCCCGCAGCAGCGTCGCTACGTAGTGACATTATAAGTTTGGCAACTTCTTGTTCGTCAGTGGGTAAGAGAACCATAGATTGGACTACCTCTTGATTGACGGTATTCCGATCGTTATTAGTTGATTCATTGGATATTTTTTCTGCGAGATTTTTGCCGATTTCTGCGAAGAACTTATTGGCTCTATTAACCGACTCCTGAGGAGTAGCATAAGAATTTAATAAATCTGAAGTGTTGTCTTTCTTTTTGATTCTGTTTGTAATTGTGTTTATTGCTTCCCAGATTTTTTTTGTGTTATTACCAGCATCGCTTATTTCTGTCCTCTCATAGTCTTTTTTTATCTTTTTCAAAAGCTTGTTACAGTAGTTTCTGTATCTAAAAAAGGATGTTTTTAAGATTTCATTATCAGGTGACTTTTTTAATTTTTTGTGGAGGTTATCTCTATGTCGGACGCATCGTAGAAGGCCCGGAGTGAGCCATGGTTTTATGATTTTTTTCCGGTTGGGTATTTTGACGGTTTTGGTACTTGACTCTATTGCATGTGTAATTAAATTGACCATACGCTCTGCTGCGTCATGAGGATTTTGCGTGCAGTACACTTGCTCAAAGTTAAGTTGCTTTAACTGTGCCTCAAGCTGATCATGATTAATACGTGTGGCTGTTTGTTTTATGACCGGTTTGGGCATTTTCTTCGCTAGGAAAAACAGTACAGTTTCGTGATCGGTTAGTGCAGAGTGAGCCACATAAGCGAAGGCTGGCAGAGTGGATTTTAAAATAACATGGTCAAGGCAAGCTTGGAGACGCGTAGGCAGTGAATGGGCAGGCAGTAATCCATGTGAGGCTAATAGGTTTAGGTAGCTCTGTGAGGCAGAGTCAAGATGTTGTTCGTGAATGTTTATATTTATGTCACCGGTAATAATTATATTTTTATAGTGTGTGTAGTTTGTCAGGAGTACATTGAGTGAGTTTAGGAATTTATTAATATCTTTGTATCCCGGCGGACGATATATTGCTATGAGGATGGTGTTGGAGTCTATTTTTATTAGTAAACTGTTGGCTTCCAAGATTGAGGGTTCCTCTACGCAAACTGTAATTTTTTTATTGACATAAACGACTACACCCTCGTTTTGTGAAAAGTTGTTCGCAGTTTTGAAATAATTGTAGTCTTGAAGGTCTGGAATGTTGTGTGTATTAGGAAGCCAACATTCGGTCAGCGTTATAATGTCCCACTCGATCCTTGTTCTGGCGAGTATGGTGTGAAATCCTGTTATATTTTTTGTTATACTTCTAATGTTCTGGTTCAGAATTTTGAGCGAGTGATTATGGTTAAGGTTGGGCGGGATGCAACTGTCTAGGTCACAGGTAGATGAGTCCGATACAGAGACAGAATCTATATTGTTTACGTTATTTTGGGTGTTATCGAATTTTGTTTATTTTTAATCAATATGTACATTTTTTTTATGCTACTGTGTTTGGAGAGGGAAGAAATGGTCGGTCTGGTTTCGCTATTTGTGTCAGTGCTGTAATAGAGAAACAGGGCACATGGGAAGGGTAATGCTGGGCTGTGACATGTGTATATTCCCGTAATGTATGTGTATGTACGTGTGTATTTGACTGGGTAATAGAACGGATCAATTTCAGAAATATGTGTTGCGTGACTATTTAATGAGAATGGTAGTGAATATTTGTGTAACAATGTGAGTGTAGGAGAGTAGGTTTTTGTACCTGTAGTATAAATTGATTTTGAGTAAGTCTGTACATATTTGATTATTAGTGAGTTAGAGTTAGTTATACATAATTTTGCGTTGTTTAACAATCGGTGGGACATATTATCATTTTTGAATAACAAGGTATGTTGTGGTAAGAGTATTAGTCACTTCTGTTTGCGTAGTTTAGCCAGGTCTTCCTCGGATTTAATCAGCATGCTGGGCATTCCTTCTTTTTCGCGGACATATATTTTGCCGTTTGCAACCCAGCACTGCTCGAACGCACTGCTTTTTATAAACTCCCTTGTCAGGTAATGGAGACGTTTTGCTGTAGTAGTTAGCGCTTCTGATATATATATTGGCTTTTTAGTTACTTCAGCTTGCAAGTGAGTGGTACTAAGACGGTTTTCAACATTTAGTTTATTGTAGTTTTTTGTAGACCGGACGAATTGTTCTTTTATTGTTGGGGATGTAAATTCTACAATGACAGTACCCACTGTCTCCTTTCTGCCTCTCAACCGAAAGATATTTTTGACTTCTGATACTGGAACAGGTTGATTGATGACAGTTCCCAGTTTTTGGACTAAACCAGTAAGGGATTCCCTGGTCTCAGTAGTTGAGGCTGGCATATTACTTATTTCGATTGTGGCTGCTTTCATGTTTCTCTCTAGATAATCCACCTTGAGCTCAAGCATTTTTATTACTTTTTGGTTGTTATTACATTCGACCTGGAGGTGGTTTATCTCCGCTAAAGCGTCATCATATTTATTAGATAGAAATTGTATACTGTCTTGAATTTTATCATTCTGGGTACAGATTTCTGCGTTTTGCCTACTAATCACGCCGTTTTGCGCCCTAATGTCCTCGAGAGCCGAATGTAGTGAATCAATTTTAATATTTTGTTGCGCCTGCTTCGACACAAAATCCGATAACATTGCCTTCATATCAAGCATCATATTTTCAAGACGTTGCAATTCAGCGTCATCACCTCGTTTCCTTTTTCGCTGAGATACATTTTCAGTTTCATTGCTTTCATTCCTAGTACTCGAAGATAAGTTTGGTTCTGAGCCGTACAAGGGTGAGCCTGGTGTTTTTGGAGGCGAGCGAGGCATTTTTATATTATTTAAGCAAATTATTTATTATTGGAAATAAAGTCTATGCTTAGTTAAAAATATATCAGGATGGATACGATGGCAATTAACAGAAAAAAACATACGTTGGGCTCTGTTTATTATATTCTAAGTGTACCTACATCATTGCGTTGCATCCTTGCATCCGAACCAAATGTTTAGTGAGCGCCAATATTTAGTGGTCCTTCACGACACCCACACAATTTGCTTATCAGTGGTCTATTCACTGAATGATGGCAAGGTATTTAATAATATGGAAGCAAAACTAGATTTCCGCGTTTTATTTTGCCTTCAGAGTATCATCATATATGCATGTCTATATGACGAACGAGGTACGTAATACTGATACGATATTCTTTATAATAAAATATTTTTTCAGTGGTTTTCAGCAGTATACTCTACGAGTTCCTCGACTCAAGAGGTACCTCGCAAAGGGTTTACATTTTCAACGTTTACCGTGTATTTAATCATGGAACAGCTGTCGAGTTTAATTTTAATAGGCTTTTGGCTTGCCATAAACTGTCATTCTTCCTATAGGTATAAAAACTTAAGGCCAATAGTTACCTAAATCCATCAGTAACATACGAGATTACCCTCCAGGCAGACGGATCATCTTCATCATGAGCAGGCGTGATCTCCACAATCATGACGAGATACACAAAGACAGCACCCACACAAGAATTCCTTAACCCATTATAACTTGGGATCAAAGGACCAAATATCCAAACAACGCGTTACTATGCAAAAAATTAAAGTTTCGTAAATGCGTATATATAACAACACACGCTTAGTTGAATTGACGTCGTAAACAAGACTGATTAACGGAACGATTGTAATCATTTCTTTAATCGCAGATAATGAGCGATTGATAAATGACAAATTCGTAACCGACAATGACGCGTTCTGGGTTATATTGATTTTTGAAGAATGATTCATCGGTAAATTTAGTAGACACAGTTAAATTCAATGGATATTGGGAATCAGAAGCCAGTCTAGGCAAGACTTATTGTAAACGGATCGAAGGACCAAATTATTCTATCGCCAAAAATTGTTATTATCAGCCAAAAAAATATGGTAGCCTATCTTAAGGACATCCTCCGCTTTACAACACTGCTTCTCTCAAAATGTCACGAAATAACCGCATGTTAATGCTGCGCACATAAGTGTTGCAATCACTGGCATTTTAAAACCACTTCCGCGATTTCAAAGACAGTTACACTGTACCGCACTACCTTCTCCGCAAGAACAGTCGTGGATAAAAGCCATACATTTTTAATCGTTCCTCGGAACAGGTGTTCCAGTTTGCTACGGTAAAAGTAACCCTAGTAGCCTATATTTTAACTTTTTTGACTTAGTTTCATGTGAAACTCCTATTAAAATGTTTTCAAGGCAATCAGATACAATACGAAATTCCGTCGTATTGTTCTAAAATCTAAATATGTACTTACTATGTAGTTGTTTAGGCTAGTGGGTAAGAGGGTTAGTGACCAAGGGGTCAGCTTGTCAGCACCGGCGAAACAGCTGCTCATTGCCCGAATATTTAGGCTATGATGCTAGATTTGTGCCGAAGAGGTTGTGTGGTCTTCAAAACCTCGTCGTTTGCTGGTAGGTTAACAAGTCAAGCGTGTCTGGTTTACGGGGTAGACCAATGTCTATATTACAAAACATTTTAAACAGCACGTCTGGTAGTAAACTCTTACAGGCTTCGAAGAGTACCTATTCTAGTCTTAGGATTAAAGGCCCTGACTCACCAACTCCATGACAGCGGCGTAGCCAGGTAAGTTACCTTCTACCCACCGTTGAACTGTATTATGTTTAGTTTGTAGGCAGCACCACCTGGCAGGGCTGCATTAGTGTTTCAGTGAGATGGATAAGAAAAAATTAGAGTACTTACTTCTCATGCTTAGTGGAGCGAGGGGGATGAGGTTCGAGCTGCAGCGGGGTGGCGGGGGCGGAGCGCGGGGCCCCGCACCCGCCACCCGCCGCGCCAGCCGCGAAATTGCCGGTTGACCTGGAACAAGCAAACATACAGTCAGTCAGGCTTGAAGAATGGACAAGTTGCACGTGGTATTTGGAACAGGAGCCATTAGTAGCTGTTTCTGCAATATTTTCTCTTATACCGCAATTTCTTATTACCGGAAAAACTTTGTAGCTGACTACCAGTTTCTGAAAACAAAATTCCCTAGACAGCAGTTTCGTCGGTACATTTGACATGCAGGAAGTTCTAGCTAGTGTAACCAAGTATATTTAAGTAGATAAAAAACAACGCTAATCTTTGGATACTTTAGCTGATGCCAAAGAGTATCTTATCTAGTCAGCTACTCAACATCGTAAATTAAAATCCACTTGTATGCACACATAGATAAGTGTGCTACTACTCTAATAGTGCGATATGTAATCGCCGAGCTATCATATTCAGCATAGTTAACTACTCTCATTGTTCGTTGACGTAGTCCATTTAATTTCTAGGAACACCGTGTGTGGTGTTGTCAGAGCTATGATTAGTGTTGTCATGTCCATGAGTAATCTGTAATTTTGTGACGTTTACATACAAATAGTACCTATTATAGGTAGGTGCGTAAAGTAGGGATAACATTTGCCAAGAGCGACAAATATTATTCTTCTCTCCGGAAAGCTGTAAGCCAGACTAAGAAGGCAACTACGACTATTATGGAACAGGAAGTGTTGTTTCGAATAACCAGTAAATAAATACCCATGTGACAAGAAACATAATTATCCTCTATACTGATATACAGGACTATTTCCGAAACTTGAGTCCTTAGGTACAGACGCCAGCAGGTCAACCTACTCGAAACTGTCAGATTTTCCCAATCAACCTTGAACCTTATGCTTTAGCAATAAAGTCGAAAATCTATTAAAGAAATCTGACAGATTGTAGTAGCTTGATGTGCTGGCGTCTGTACATAAACGCCAGGAACAAGATCATATAAAAAATAATAAGGACCAAGATTTACTGTTCGCTACTAAGATTAGAATCAGAATTTCGGTTAGAGCATAAAAGTAAGTCATTCGGAAATGCATCGCGCACAATCCGCAAGCAAAATATCAGCCTCCAGGAATTGGGCCATCTGATAACAGTATACTTACCAACCGCACCCAGAAGAAACAATATAGAAACGAACCAAAACATATGGACTGAATATATATTTAATAAATGAAACACCTGTAATCAATAGTAGAGATTTAGAATCGGTATAAAACAACAACAGCTGGCAGTACACGTAAACAGTAAAAGTAGCAGATATATTGAAATAAAACAATGTCAAACTCAACATAAAATGATTGGTTATAAAAACGAATTCAACACAAATACAGAACACAAAATAGAACTTTAATTGAATTTGGATAATGGATAAAAAAACTGACGGCAAACCTATATATAGGTATAGTAAAAGTTCTTTGTGTAAACATTCATCATATTAAAGGTAAACTTAAATAAACAATCCTCATACCTACCTTTTATACTTATAACTCCTACGTCTTAATGTAGTTGTCTGAGTAGCAACAATATAAGAGGGATGAGGCCGTACCTTTCTGGTAACCTTTTTTCTGACCATGATTAGGACAAGCAACTTGAACAAGACACCACAGTAACTGTTGACAATACAAAGGCTACTGGCTAAACTTCAAAAGTACCACATCTTAGGAACCTATTGCCATTTGAGAACAATGAAAGCAAATCCAAACATTATTATCATTGGAACAATCACTCTTCACTAATAATACAATGTACGTTGCTCTTCTAATATTATACACAAATATTATGGAGAAATATTTTTCACTTCAAAAACAACTAACTATAGAGCCAATCTGATTTCATATCATAAAACCCAGGCTCTAACCTACACACAACCGACTGTGCAATAAAGT